>JARHVA010002245.1:1167500-1575000 GCA_037957365.1 Torreya grandis | reverse complement strand
ATAGCTCTAAAAATTAGCCTCCTTTGATTTGAAACCCTATGTGTTCCTTTTAGAGATAAAAACTCCAAAAAAGGGGGAATTGTAATGGGTTGAGCTGACCCAAATCACCCCATCCTATTATTTACTATTTCTTATATATTCAATACTCCAAGGAGGGAACTTCTCCCACCTAGTGTGATTTTGTAATTATTCTCCTTTACTCTATGTATGTAGCTAATAATCTAGATTTGGTATTTGAAAATGCTTTCTTTGACTAGGATTTATACTAATTTGTACTTGAGTTTTGACTGTTCCTAATGATAGGTATGCAAATTCTGAAGACCATTGTGAATTTTCTCAATGTGTAATAATGTATATATGTATATTAGATAAATTCCAAGTCAATTTTTAATGAGACCTTGATTTTTATATATAAGGATTCAATCAAAAAATTTATCATGCCACTAACATGATAGGATGATGGGGTAACCTTAAGGATGGGTTTAATCTCAAAAAATAATCACTATTAGGCATAGGTCAACACCGACAATAGTAGGTCAATATCAACTAAATAAATTGATTGAATTTAGTGAAATTGACATGTGTATAGATGGACTAAACTGAGAGTTTGGAGATGTTTATGTAGGATATTTGGTAGAATTTAAATATATAGTGAGATTATTATAGGTGTATAATATTATAATGGATGGTTTGATTCATAAGATAGCATGCAATTGTGAGATAATGGTTGATTAAGATCATGTTTGAGTGATCAAGTCATGCATGGTAAAGGTGTGTCAATATTTCCATTCTCAAGTACCAAGGACCAGATTTTAGTATCTAAAAATTCCTTGGATTATTATAATAATGGAATTTCTAAATTAAAATTATAAAATATAACTAACTATGCATAACACACTTTGATTTTTGTATGACTATCTAATTTTGTAGGTTATTGGATAGAAAAATATGTAATCATGTCTAGTTAATGACCGTAAATTAACTATATAAATTTGAAGTTTAAATTTTTAAATAACAAGGGTTAGTGTACACTTTTATATTGTTATTAACCATTTTTAACTTGAAACTTGATTAAGATGATGCTTCCTTAAGGCATTGGAGAGATTTTGCTTCCTTGTTGAACCACATGGAGAGTTAAGGAGATCACTACCCAAACTTGTGAAAATATGAAAGATCTTGGATTAGGGAGGAGACATGACCCAAACCTCATGAATGTGATGAAAATCATAAAATTTAATAATCTAAATAACTATTTAAGAATAAAATAGAACCATTAGGCTATGTTTGATCAAATAAATAAACATACACATGATTGAGAGAACCATCAGGCTAGATTTGCTCAAATAAAATGAAACAAAATTTCTAGATATATTATATATTCAATTTTAATGTTTAACTCAATTTAAATCAATTTTTCACCTTGCCAATATTAAATTCATGATTGAAATGGTTTCATATTCTACATTTATTTAAACCATTAATTGAACACTTTTAATTTCACAATATTTCAATCTAATTTGATTCTAAATTATGTATATCAGTTCATATTTATTTTATGATAGCTTAGTGTTATTATTTTGATGTATATGATATATTCTTATTTATTTGGATATATGTATATGTTAATTATGGATTTATGGCATTATGTTTATCATTATTACTATAGTACATATATTAACAATGTCATTTGTATGGTTTCAATTACTTTTGAACAATGGGGGAGGCATATGGAAGGAAGTGTTATATCCAAAATTTTCACCCTTTGAAGATTGTTCAAGCCTTCTAAATTTTGGGTAACATGGAGACAATTCTAGGTTGTGGGTGACCTTTAGGTGGATTTAATCTCTAGGTTAAAGGGCTATCTCCCCTTGATGTATCATTTAGAATAATTCACTAATCTAAAAACTTGATAGGAAAAGAGAGAGAAAACCTATTATAATAGATGTGATGCACCAAATAAGTTGACCACTACCAACTAGATACATGTGCATATCAATAATGAGACTAACCTAAACAAAGACTACTCCTAATATGCCTCTCTACATCAACACTTCACATGAAGGTTGTGAAATATGCTTGGGCTAGGATGTATAATCAAGAGGTCATAAAATTACACTAATGAATAGGAAACAAAATCAAACTTCACACCTCACTTAGACACTTCACAACACCTACAAAGAAACTTTCAAACTAGATATGTATGCTAGAAAAGGATATGTCAAGGATGCTAAGCTAATCAATTGAAGAGATCATATAGTCATGAATACACATTGAAAATATTTAAAGGAAGAGGTAAAACCATAATTTTATCCTTGATAAAAGTTTTGAAAATGGGTAGGGATTCTCCATAATCAGGTGGAGGATATATACATAGCCTATCAAGACTGAATTTATAGAGAAATAAGATAGAAGATAGAAGGCCATGTAAGTGAGATATGAAAAGTGTATATAAGGAGTTACAATCACTAAAGATTTATGAAATATTTTAATAATATATCAAAGGAAAAGTGTGGCTCTCTTCAAGATGATGCTTCTTTCAAATGGTGTAGGAGTCTTCATGTTTGCTTGACACTTTGTCTTCTTCAAAACTTCCCTTCTTCTTGGATTTGAGAGTGAAAAGTGTCCTTATTCATAATAAATTCATATTTAAATTATATTTTTGTAATATTTTGCACTTTTCACTTTCTTAGGAAACTTATAAAACTAACATTGCAATGATGATTACAACTCTTAAGTGTCTTGAAGCCCAATTTTTTTCACTATACCTATCTTTGCTTTCAAGTGTCAAATATTGATATCAACATTAATAGTTCAAAATATATTCATGAAAGGGATATATATATAATATCATACTTTAAATAAATATTTTGGATCCATTGAACACTCACCAAGATCTCATGTTGCACATAAAGATCTCATCTGGCCTCAATTCCTTATAACCCTAAAAATAAACAAAGCTCCTTATGTGTAAGAAGGTATATATGATATTGACAAAATGGGATTATATTTGAGTACCTAGTATGACCTTAAATCTCCATGTCAAATTTCATGACCCAAATCTAAGTGGAAGTACACTTATTCACACCTTTTCTCTCTCCAATTAGGCATAGCAACTAAGTTTTGCCTCAAATTAACTCCCACATGTATGAATCTCAAAACAAGTTTTTAAATCACTTTTACCACTTCATGACCATATTCCATGAAAAAATTGGACTTCTAATACCTTGTTTAGATAGGTGAACCATAAAATGTCCAAAATACTTAGACTTTCACAAGCCTCTTTCACATTGTCTTCAACAATCAGACTTGTATGTGTGCATACAAGATGAAATGTACATATTATTGGACTTAATGAGATAGAATAAAAATAAATTAATCCTCCCAAACCTTATAGTCCTCTCAAATCCTTATAAAAACATGACATTTAGAGTTTGTATAAGTGAAGTTAAAATAAAATGTCATGATTATGGTCTTCTTGGAGTGAGGAATGTTTTCTATGAGGTTTCCAATTCATTTCAACTCATTTCAAACACTTGGTAAGCCCATTTCTCAAATCGGGACATACTTAGTCTTCTAGGTAGCCAAAAACACACTTATCATCTTAAAAATTATTCATAAATTACAAACCCTTAACTAATGAAAAAAATCCACAAATTTTAAGTATACAAGGTCTCTTGACATCCATAATGAGTTTGGGTGACCATAAAAAACCTCCATACTTTTTTGAGCATAAGAAGGTGCTTCTCAAGTTAGAAGACTAAGTTTAGGTGAGGTCAAAAGAGAGATGAGTCTTGAAATTTTAATTTTGTAGTTTTTTTTAATCTTTAAAAACCTTCAGGAGGTTTTTTACATTCACTATGCCATGTATCAATGGTCATCTTACAAATCCCATTCATTATGCCTCCTACAATCATCCTTAATTGACGCTTAGGGTTTGTAATCAAAACAGGGTGAGAGACCCTAAATACTAAAATTGAGATATTTACTCTATATTAAATGGTTTTAAACTTCATATAATTATTTACTTGAATTCCTCATAATATTATTATAGCCTTCATATTTACACATAAACCTCCATCAAACAAACCATTTTTATCCAACTATGATTGGTCTTAGGCTCTACATGCCTCAACAAACCTATCCATAATTACATCCTTAGTATTAAATTTTAATATCATATGGAATAATACAATAATTATAAGATCATTCCAATGTGACTTTCCTCTTTCCACGGTCCTCTCCTCTCCCAAACCAAATAGAAACCTCTCACTTTAGGCAAGCCTATAGGTGGCAAATTAATTGTGCCTACAGGGGTTAAAGTGAGTCTATCCTAATAAATTTTTTTGATCATTATTTTATGTTTAATGTTGACATAAAATGACATTTTATACCTTAATATATCTATATAATCTCCAAACCCACTATTCTACAATTCTTCTTCTCTCAAGTTAAAAAACCATTTGAACTACTTAGACTAACCTATACGTGGTCATTTTAGGTTTTTGATTGCATTTGAAGTTTAAGTCTTTTATACAAGTCACTAAACACCTAAATGAAGTTTTATACTATATTGGGAGCTTATTTTTACTCTTTTTAAACTTTTTACATCATTTCAATGATCTTGCATCTTCAAAATGACAATACATGTGTCGTATGCCTGCTCAAGAGATGGTTGTAGTTGGTGATTGGACTGTTAAGATTTGAAACCTAGAATTTATAAACTATATTATTGAGACCTTGATACATATTTTAAATTAATTATGGTTCCTTCACAATGAACCTATCTCTCTGTATTTTATTGTCACTTTCCTTTGTTTGAATGTTCATGACAAACAACCTTAGCCCTTCCTGTAGGTCTTTTTGTGTTCTTTAATTATTCAATACAATTGATTATCCAATGAGAGTATTTTGAGGTTTTAATTTGGATAAATGTATCCCATTTTAATCTCTTTATCTAATATGTACATTTTAGATGTCTTCCATATTGACTCAAAACATCAAATTGTCTAAGCTTACTATTTGCTTGTAGGTTTCATTAAAGTGTCTTGGGCATTGAATTTGAAGACACACTTTATCTACTAGTATTGAACCATATAAATGTTGAAAAAATATATTTATTTCACCATTTATGTCCTCAAACTCAATATTTAGTGCTCAATACAAAACATCTCATGAAATACAGACTTACAAATCTGCATACCTGTAGATATGCACTTTTTATATTTTAAGCTTTAAAATGGTGAAAATTTGATATCTTAAGCATAAAATAATATATAAATTGGTTCCTTAAATTTACATATGATTTTAGGACCCTCATGCACTCTAAAAATTCAAAATAATACCCTTTTGAAACCATCTTACAAGTAACATCAAAACATAGTCTTTGGGCTAGAAACCTAAATGTCACTTGGAGAGGCCAATATAGAATATTAAATCATATTGAATGATATTTAATGAGATTTTAAGATGATTTAAAACATGTAACCATAACTTATATTCAATTAACACTTGATAAAATTTAAAAACTTTAAGAAACCATGACTTTTAGCTTGTAAACTATGCAAGAGAAGAGTTTTCTTGTCAAATTGACCCCACATGTGCCAAATGGGACTTTAAAAAATGTGTAATATTATTATTAATAAATTATAAATCCAATAAAATTCATACTATGCATCCAACCAGTCTAAAATTATCAATTCAAGGAGACAAAATGAGTTTATGGGGTTTGAAGGCAGTTTTTGAGCACCCTACCTTATTAATAATTGTTCATAAATGAGGGGACATCAATATAACGAATATTTCCATGGATTTTAATATAATTATAACCCCATCTTATTTTATAAAAATCAAGTCTCAACTCCCATTGTACTGTATGGAATGAGCATGTGAAAACTACCTTTATGAGTTTACCAAGAGGGTGATGGAGGTTCTAAAGAAAATTTTGCATTTTTGTGAACTGTACCAAAAAACCATGCATGTATTTTACATATAAATTCTTAATATACACTTATTAAACATTTTCACCTATAAATAAAGTCTTTTTTGTCTATACAAGTGTTTATAACTACCTTTTTGGAGTGATTTCCTATAAATAGGACTTAGTTTGACATCCTGACATACATAGAAGTTAGATAAATTATTAAATAGATTTGGAAAGTGTATTTTATGGATCATATACCTTGTTAAACTTTTTCATAAATTGAATTTGACCAAAATCACTTTTATTTGCATAAAAATTTGCCTTAAAGTTTGCAAATAAACCTTAAACTTTATAAACATGTGTGGAATGTTTATACAAGGTGATTAAGGATGAATATGACTTGAAGATAAACCTAAGGACTTATGAAACCTTTTGAAAAGTATTTTTCATACCATGACATGACTAGACTAGTCTAAGATAAAGACAAATTATTACCTTAATCTTGTCAAATTAACCTTAACATATGATAATAAGACATTAGAAAGACCTTTTGAAGACCACATAAGCCATGAAATAGTTAGTAATAAGGATGTTAAGACATGAAAATAAAATTTATACATATAGGGGTTGATATTTTGACCTGGGGGTCAAAAATGGTCAACAAATTGGTGATTCATGGGGGTAGTATGCCTATAATGCTTACTAGACTAGTAGCCTTGTCCTTCCATTGGGTAATGGAGTCACTTGCACTCAAACTTAGACCTAATCAAACTTTGACCAAGATAAGACATTTGATTGATCTCCAAACACACAGAAAATAAGTAAACAAGACAACACACATGTGTTAGCTGAACACTTAGGAAAAATAAGACACAATAAAATAATTAGTATATATAATTGACTTGATCATGTCTTCTTCTTCCTCCTGGATCAAATGGGAAGTTTGTGAGATTTTTTTTCCATGAGGTGAATAATATCATGAGGCAAGATACCTCTTGAACCTTATTCTTGTTGGCTTCATCCTCATGTTGATTACCAATCCTCTTATCATGATTTCAAGTGAAGTAATAGTAGAAAACCAATCACCTATGAAAACATATTCATCTTGTACTTCAAGACCCACTCCATATTTATTATCAGCTACAAACTCATCTAATCATACTCTATATATACATAAGCCTTAGGTATCTATGGCATCTTGAGTGACCTCATGTTAATTATCATCTACTTCAAGTTTATCAAGCTCTTTAAAGAGCTTTTCATACTCAATCCAAGTCACATCATGGTCTTGAATGGGTGTGTCTTGATCAACCTTCTCATGACCATGATCTTCAATAAGAAATGTACCTTTGCAAATGGATTCAATCTCTTGAATATATTCAAGGTAATTCTACCAATATTATTTTGTCGCTTTTCTTTGATCAATATGAATGAGACTAACCTAAATAACATCCTCACATTTCTCCCTAGGAACTATGGGGTTGTCAAGATTCTCAAACGTCTCTATGAATTCATGATGTGATTTGGAATCAACCTCTTCAATTTTAACTTATTTATCATTTGAAACCATTTCAAATTCATTGAAAACCTCATGTTTTTGGCTTAGATAACTTTCAACATTAAGACCAGCTACAACCTCAACACGATTATATGTATTTGGATCTCCTTCTTGAAGCATACTATAAATACCATCTTATAGAACTTAATATTTGAAAACTGAATTATTTCTTTCTTCCCCAAGAAGAGTACTAATGAATATTTATTCCTCATGCCCACTTTAATTATCTTCATCATTTGTAACTATATCTTGATCTTCTTCATTTTCCTTTCATAGAACTAGTTCTTCCTCAAAAATGGAGATGGTGGGAGGGTAAGGGATATCCTCATGAGTTGGCTTGGGAATTGAGGGAGCTTTATTACAACTTTAGGACTTGGGAATGTAAGATAATTATAATAATTATTGAATAGATATCAAATTAGTTTTGATATGAGTGCTTTATTCTTAAAAAAACCCACTTCATTCTTCTCATAAATACCTTTTTAAGGTTTATTTACAACTACAACTTGATTTCTAATCTTCTCAAATAGGACCCCTTTCTTGTCTATGATGAATTATTGGATTGACCTCTAAGATGGAAAGGCCTTATGTTCTTGAGGAGAGGTAAATGGGGCTTGAATATGCACAAGATCTTCTTTGGCTTCAACTTTTAAAATTAGGTTTGATTTAAGATCCATTACTTTTAATTACAAGGCTTCAATTTTTTAGTCTATACTCTTTAGGAAAGGATATTTTGAGTATGGGAAATGAATTAATGATCATATGGAGCATAATAAGTTTGATAAGGAATACAAGAGGGATCTTAAAAAACCTAATCCAATTTACTATGTTTCCTCACCCAAGTCTCCATATTATCCACTACAAATATACACAAAGCATTCCTCTCTAATGGATCACTAGAAGATATAACTATAGCTTGGAAAATACCAATCACATACTCATATTGAGAAGTTGAAAAAAAACTTATTGAACCTAATAGTATCTTGTTCTCCATCTCATCCATTCCATATTGAAGACAAGGTTGTTCATATGCATCACCTTAGCCACATGGGGAAGGTGTAGGCTAATCATAGGATCGATATGTATAATAAGGATGTTAAGAATGACATAGTTGATAGTAAGTAGGGTAACAATATTGATAAGTCTACTAAGGTATATAATTGGGATCATATTAATATTGATATGGAGTACCATAATACTAATATGAATCATCATATTGTTGTTAAGGATCATTATAAGACTAATAAGTCTCATTATAGGGATTATAGGGAGTGCCATAGGCTTGAGATGCCTCATCAACTTGCATGAAATTAAAATTTAATTCCAACTCAAAAATAAAAACCTCATCAAGATAGTGAAGCAAAAACATAATTTTTTTTGAACAAGTTCTTGGGATGATAGAAATAGTTGATTAAACTCAAAGTCACCATGGATGTTTTTAAATGCCTCAAAACACTACTATGTAGAAGGAAAACACAAACATTCCTTCAAGTAATTTGGACCTTAGTCCCACTAGGAATTCCATAATTATTATATCCCAAATCTACACCCTTGTAATATTATTCAAGCCTTCCAAATTTTCAGTAACATGGATACAATTCTAGGCTATGGGTGATCTTTAACTAGATTAAATCTCTAGGCTAAAGGGCTAGCTCCCATTCATGTATCACTTAGGATCATACACTAATATACAAAATTGATAGGAAAATGAGAGAGAAATCCTATTATAATGGAGGTGATTCACCAAATAAGTTTACCACTACCAACCAACTACATGTGCACATCAACCATGAGACTAACCTGAACAAACACTACTCCTAATCTACCTCTATACATCACCACTTCACATGAAGGTTGTGAAAGATGCTTGGGTTAGGAGGACTAATCAATAAGTTACAAAATTATAATAATTAATATATAACTCACTCATCCTTCACACCTTAGAAAATTCACAAGACCTGCAAAGAAGCTTTAAAATTGAATATGAATTCTAGAAAAGGACAACATGCCAAGGAAGCTAAGATAACCACTTGATAATATCAACTAGTCATGTATACACATTGAAATTATTCAAAGGATTATCTAAAACTATAATTTTATTATTGATAAAAGGTTTGTAAATGGGTAGTATTTTTCCATACCTAGGTGGAGGATACATACATAGCCTATCAAGGCTAAATTTATGGATAAATGAGCAATAAGAAGAGACAAGGACATAAAAGAGAGATATGACAAGTGTCTATAAGGATTTAAAATAAATAAATAGTTATGAAATTTTTTTAGAATATTTAAAAGGATAATTTGGGATCTCTTGAAGATGCGTATTAGTCCAAATAGTGTAAGAGTCTTCATGTTTGCTTGACACTTTATCTTCTTCTTCCAAACTGCCCTTCTTCTTGGACTTAAGAGTGACAAGAGGACTTATGCATCATCAAGTCATGTTTAATTGATATTTATCTTCTCTTTGAGACTTTTCACTTGTCAAGTAAACTCTTTAAAATGACATTATAATGATGATTACACCTCGTAGGTGTCTTGAAGCCTAATTTGTCTCACTATGCCTATCTTTGATTGCAAGTGTCAAATATTGATCTTAACCTTATGAGTGAAACATATATTAATTAAAATGATATAAATATATAATATAATACATAAAAAAACTCATTTTTATCCATTTAACACTTACCAAGATCTCATTTTTCACATAAGGCTCTCCTTTGGCCTCAATTCCTTGTAACCCTAAAAATACACAAAGTTCCTTGTGTGTAATAATGTATGGATTATCTTGGAAAAATGGGAATATATTTTAGTACCAATTATTCTCTTACACATACATGTCAAATTTCATGACCCAACATTGAGTTTAAGTACACTTATTCACCCCTTTCTTTCTCCAATTAGGTCTCCATTAGCCCACTAGGCCTAGAAACTAAGTTTTGGCTCAAACTGACTCCCACACATGTGAAACTAAAAATAAGTGTTTTATTAACTTTTCCCACATAATTCACGTCATCCATTCCAAATTTTGGATTCTACAACCATATGTAGATAAGTGAAAAATGAAATGGCCAAAAGACTTAGCCTTTCACGGACCTCTTTCACACTGCCTTCAATAATCAAACTTGTAAATGTACTTACAATATGAAATTTATGGATTTATATAATTTATGATATATAATACACCTCATTAATCCTTCAAAATTGTTTTAATCTGTTCATAATCTCAAAAACCTTGTTTTCCTCTCAAATCCTTACAAAAACATGGCATTTATTGAGTCCATATAAGTATTAATACAAGAAAATGTCATGATTATGGTCTTATTGGAGTTATTAATGGTTTATAATATGTTTCAAGGTCATTTAAAATAATTTTAATCACTTTGTAAGCCCATTTTTCTAATCGGGTCATACCTAGTCTTCTAGATAACCAAATACACACTTATCATCTTAATGATGATTCGTAAAGTATAGATCCTTAACTAATGAATGAATTAAAAGTTTACAAGGTATTATAACATCCCATATGATCTTGGGTTACCATGAAAAACTTGTGTACTATTATGACCATAATAAGGTGCTTCTCATGCTAGCAAACTAAGTTTAGGTGAGGTCAAGAGAGAGATGAGTCCTAAAAGTGATATTTTGGATTTTGGTTTTAGCTCTAAAAATATTTTGTAGGTATATTAAACTAACCATGCCATGTATAAATAGTAATTTTACCATTCCCATAAATTAGGCCTCCTACAATCATCCTTTATTGATGCTTAGGGTTTGTAATCAAAACAAGGTGAGAAACCCTAACTATTATATTTTAGATATTTCCTCTCTTTTGAAGGGTTTAAAACCTAATAGAATTATTAAATTTAATTCATAATTATATTCTCATATACTTCATGTTCTCATACAACCCTCCATCAAATAAACCATTTTTCTCCAATTGTGTTTGGTATTAGGCTCTACAAGCCTAAACAGACCAATCCACATTAGCACCCTTATTTTTTATTATAAAGATTATATGGAGTCATAATATGATTATAATATAATTCCAACATTATTTTACTCTTTTCAAAATCCTCTCCTCTCTTAGACCAAATAGACACCTCTCACTCAAGGCAGGCCTGTAGGTGGCAACTTGATTGTGTCTTTAGGGGTTGAAGTGAGTCTATCTTAATAAAAAAAATTATCATTATTATAGGTTTTATTTTGACCTTAATATACATTTTATAACTTAATACATTTATCTAATCTCCAACCCCATTGTTATACATTTCTTCTTTTCTCAAGTTTGAAAACCATTCAAGCAACTCAGACCAACTTGTAGATGGTCATTTTGAGGTTTTGACTGAATTTGAAGTTTATTAATTTTATTCAAGTCACTAAACACATAAATTACCTTTTATACAATATTTATATCTTATTTTTCCTCATTATGACCCTCTTCCACCTTTTTAATGATCTTGCATCTTTAAAATGGCCATACATGAATCGTATGCCCACTCAAGAGATGGTTATATGCGGTGATTGGGTGATTGAAGTGTTAATATTTGAACCTAAAATTTTTCAAATAGATTATTTAGACCTTGATACACATTTAAAATTAATTATTTTTCCTTTTGAATCAACCTATCTCTCTACATTTTATTGTCACTTTCTTTTATTTGATTTTCATGACAAACAACCTTAACCTTGCTTGTAGGTCTATTTATGTTTTCTAATTTTTCATTGTACTTGATTATCTAATGAAATTAATGTAAGGTTAGATTCTATCTGAATATATCCCATTTTAATATATTTATCTCATATTTAAATTTTACATGTCTTCCATATTGACTCAAAACCTCAAACTATCCAAGCTTATTATCTACATGTGGTTTCATTGAAGTGTCTTGGGCATTGAATTTAAAGACACTTTTTATACTAGTATTTAACCATATAAGTGTTGAAAAATTATATTTGTTTCACCATTTTAGTTCATATAATTCAATATTTAGTTCTCAATACAAAACATTTCTCATGAAATGTAGACTTATAGGTCTATAGACCTGCAGATCTACAGACTTGCAGATCTACATTTTTTTATATTTTAGGCTTTGAAATACTACAAGTTTGATCTCTTAAGATTTAGATCATATTTAAATTATATACTTTAATTTAATTATGATTTAAATACCCTAATAATCTATAATAATTCAAAATAATACCCTTTTGAAACCATCTTACATGTAGCATCAAAACACAGTCTTTGGGCTAGAAACCTAAATGTCACTTAGAGAGGACAATATGGAATAGTTAATCATGTTGAATGATATTTAGTGAGATATAATGATAATTTAAAACATGTAACCATCACTTATATTCATCTAACACTACATAATCTTTCATAACTTTAATAGATCATGGCTTTCAACTTCCAGACTATGTAAAGGAAGAGTTCTCTTGTCAAATTGAGCCCACACATGCTAAATGGGACTTGGAAAAATATTTATTATGATATTAAATCTCTTATAAATCCCATAAAATTTCTCTTATTCATCCAAATAGTATGAAACTATCATTTCAAGGAGAGAAATTGAGCCTATGGGGTTTGAAGGCAATTTGTAAGCACCTTATCTTATTAACAATTGTTCATAAAGGATGGGAAATAAATATGATGAATATGGAAATGTATTTAAATATAATTAGGATAAAATCTTTTGTAAAAAATCTTAGGTCTCAACTCCCACTATATTGTGCAAAATGAGCATGTGAAAATTACCTTTGTGATTTTGCTAAGGGGGTGATGGAGGTTCTAAAGAAAATTTTGCATTAATGAGACCTATACCTAAAAACCAATCATTTATTTATCCTTTAAAATTTGAGGAGACACCTATTAAATGTTTTTACTTGCAAACAGAGTCTTCTTATTCCATACAAGTGCTTATAACTATCTTATTAGAGTGATTTATTATAAAACTGACTTAGTCTAACATACTTGAAATAAATGGTAGTTTTATAACTTATTAACAAGATTTTTCAAGTGTGTTTTATGTATCATTAACATTGGTTAGATTTTTCATATGTTAGATTTGACCAAAATTATTTTTCTTTGCATAAAACTTTACCTTATAGTTTACAAATAAACCTTAAACTTTCCAAACATGTGTGAAATGTTTATACAAGGTGATTAAGGTTTAATATGACCTGAATAAAAACCTAAGGACCTATGACACCTTTTGATGTAGCTTATTCACACCATGACATGACTAGATGAGTCTCAAATAAAGACAAAGTATTACCTTAATCTTGTCAAATTAACCTTAGCATATGCTAATAAGACTTTAGAAAGAGATTTTGAAGACCAAACAAGGCATGAAATGGTGAGGAAAAAGTATGTTAAGACATGATAAGTAATTTTATGCCTATAGGGGTTGAACTTTTAACCTGGGGATCAAAAATGGTCAACAAGAAGAGTTATAAAAATTAGTACCAAATGAAATTATATAGATATAGATGGCAAGGTACAACTCTTGGTTTTATCTAGTTCCACTTCTCCTTTTAGTGTTGTGAAAAAAATCATATTGTGCATAATCAGGTATGTATAGATTAAGTGGCAATCATTGGCATAATTCAATTATGAACATAATTATTTGGGATGCTAAGCTCGAGTCATCTTTTGATTTACTATTATTTACATGATTTGTATTCAATATGTATCTTGTTTATATTATCCTTTTTTATAGTTTAATTGACTAGATTTATTTATTTTTTTATGTTGAACAATTAATAAGGGTATTTTTATTCTTGTCTTAACATGTTTTATGTTATATCATTTACAATTTTTAGTTTATTTATCAATACTTGGCCTTGGTATCATGTTGGGTTGCTAATATGAATTGGAATTATACTTTTTTAGAAATCTATTCAAGGTCATGGAAATGATTTGTTTTGTTTATTAAAATTAGAACTTTAATCAAAGGTCAAACTAGTTAATGATTGTTTTATTCATTAGATTTCAAATCTTGAATTTGTCTTATGTATTTTGATTCCCTTTTAGTTATTCACTTGGAATTATTAAAAACATTGAGTTTTTTTAAGTAAATATTGAGATGATATGGTTTTTGGGGCTTCATGGGGGAGATATGAAAGAAGCAGAACAAATTTGTAGTCTTGTATGAGTTTTTTGGAGGAAACTTGATGAGTTATTTGTTGGAGGTACACACGATGCCTGTATTGATGGTATACCTCATGGAGGGAATATTTTTTGAGGTTTTAATATGTTTCTTACACAAAATAATTGCACACATAAAAAGGAACCAAGAAGCAATGATTAAAGAGGAATAAAGGTAAATAGGAAGGAATATGAGAACCAGTCTTGGGTCCTTCTTTGTTTCTTGGAAAGAATTAAGTAACAAGTCCTTATGTATGTTCTCCATTTTATTATTATATTACCTATAGAAATAATGATGAAACTTTGAATTGGAATGAGGTCCATGAAAAACCCTATTTTTTATTGGCCACCATTCATAAAATTTATGTTGGTTATTAAGTTGAAGATTTGAAATTCTTGTTGTTGGATATTTGGACACTTGGGTAAACATTTTTGTTGTGTGTGACTATGTTTTATGATTGGTTTAAGGAAACTCTAACTAATAATATTGGTACACAAAACCTACCACACATTATAAAAATTATATTCTATCTACTATGAGTATACGTTGTTGGTTTCCTTATAATGATGTTTCCTTTTTTATTTAAAATTTTGTTATTATTTAGGTAAAAATTTGAAGTTTCAAACATATTTAATATTTCACTTTGTGGAATTAGTTGATGTCTTGAATTTATTGTAGAGTATTTTCTATTTTTTCTTGAGCCATTTGGTTTTTGTTTGACCCTACTTAGTTTTGGTGGAAACCTTATCTATCATTGGTGGAACCTAAACCTAATTCATACACTTTTCATTTTTACTTTTTTATATTGAGATACATGTTCTTAAAATCTTAATACTTCAACATTGATGTTCTGGGTGGGATGGGCCACTAATGGATAGGCTCATTTTCCCCAATTTGTCAGTGAATGGATATGTGGAGTTCTTACATGATTTTTTGATTTCATAGAAGAATCCTCAATTGGATTCTTATTGATAGTTTAAGAAGAATGATGGGATAAATAATGTAATTGTTATTTTAGTTATCAATAATTTATTTACATTATATGTATGTATGTATGTATGTATGTATGTATGTATGTATGTATGTATGTATGTATGTATGTATAATGTAACAAATAATTTTATTTCATGTTTTAATAATATGGTACTTATTCTAAGATTTCATTTACTTATAGTCAATAAGTTACATGAAAGATTTAGTCTTGGTATTTTTGTTATTTAAAGAGATTATTTTCTAAGAAGGGAAATGTGGGTTTTGTTTTGTTTATTTCATGCTTATAATTTTGTTATAAAGACCATTATTTGAAAACTCACTTGAGTATCAAGCATGTATGATTTAGATAAAACCTTTTTATATATGCATAAGGTCACATATATCTCTTTATATTTGGATTGTTATTTTTATATTCTGGAATTAAAAGTTAGTGTAATGGAAATTGAATGTCAAAGGAATGTCACAACTATAATCTATTTTGATACGTATTATGATTTTCTTGTATAATTATAAGATGTATATGTTTAAGTTTGAACTAGAGATATAAGTTTGATACATTTGTTGTTATCATTTGTCACTATTAAACTCTAATTTGTCTATGATTATAATTGTATTTTTGACTTGTTTAGTAAATGTGAATGCCACTATTATTACTGAGATTATGAGTTAATGCTAAGTAAGTTATATTGCTGGAAAATTTTGTTGAGATATGGGTTAATGAGCAATTTGATACTTTGTTATGTTTATTTATTATTAATTGGGAAAATGTTGTCATTTTAAAGATAAATTGGGTGTTCAATTATGTGCATTTTTTAATGTATTTTTTAATTATAAAAAGTGTTATTGGTTGTAATTTTAAGTTAAATTTTAAAAAGTGAACTTGTGTAATGTTGATTGTATTGAAGTTTTTTATATTGCATAAATGTATGATTTATTATGCTTAAAGGTATGATATCATGGTTTTAAATTTTTTTTTATCTTAGCATGATTATGTGAACTCAAGAATGTAAGATTAAATCATGTTCAAAAAATGAAAATGTTTTTTTATTGGTTGTGTTAACTACATTTAGAGACATAAATTTATTTGTGATATTTTATTGGGTTATGTTTCTATTAATTGATATCTTGTAATGTTGAATTATTATTTTACTATTTAAAATATCATATCAATAAGAAGATGAAATTGGCATTCATTAATTTGGTTTAGTAACTAAGTCCTTATTATTATCCACATATGATTGTTAGTCAAGTTAGTCATATAAATGCATCATTAATACTTAGTTTAACAATGTTTGTTGATCTAGTGACTAGAGAAAAAATAAGGTTGGTTGAAGCTAGGATGAATGTTTATGTTTAGATGAACAAACCAGTACTCAAAAGTATCCAAATTAAATTAAAATATGGGAATTAGACATAGATGATAATTTATGAAAGACATTATTTCATCTATAAAGGTTGTGATTCAATTGGTCATGATATCAACCTTTGTCGAATCCTCAAAAATAAGGTGGTAAAGGTGATGAATTTTAAGCTATCTAGAGGGTTAGAAGAACCTAAAGGTTTTCTTAGCTAAATTAATAACCTATTACTACTTCCAACACAATCAAGGATAATTCATGTTTGGGTGTTTTTGAACCTGGGATGAGCGATAATTATCTTATGATAAAGGTTCCCCAATTGGTTGTAGAGGAATGTCCCTTAAGGTAATCCTTGTACACCTATTTGGGACCACGGAGTAGGCCTCTTAAAGAAATTATATAACTCCCTTTCCATAAAAGGAAAGGTATATTATTCTCTTCTGGGGTGTTGAGGTTCTCCTAACAATCTCCAATTTCTAAGGCATCCCTTTTTTTGGTAGGGAAGAAATTATCTAGGTCTATACAGAATCTATCTCTGATGAATGTGGATAATTAACCTAAAGAAACATTTTATTAACTAGGTATGCCTCTTGGCCAAATTATTTTGAGCAATATAATTAGTCTTGTTAAATTCAACATACCCCCATTTCTAAAAAATGGGGGCCTTTGTGTCAAATTGTGAAAATTTATACCTTAAAATTAGAAATCCACTTAATCAAAGTGTCACTAACATGTTTGCACATTATTTTTATTTGAAGATCATCCACACCATGGTTTGATTGACTTAATTATTCATTGCTCTTCTTTAGTCTTATATAATGTGCTAACATTGCATAGTTATGTTTTAGGTTACAAGTTTAATAGAGCCCATTTGGGAATAAACATGCTTAGGGTTTTGTACTTCAATGTTAAATTGATCTTTTACTAACCTTGGTTTATAATTGATTCATTAAATTTATGTTTGAATTGATGAAACCCTATCCTAATGTTATACTTGGACCTTTTAATTCAAATTTAAATTTGGTAGGAGTTTTTTATTTAAATTTAAGTGGGAACAAATTAATCATACCATGGACTTGTTTTAATTTTTATCCTAAGGCTTGGTTGTGTTTTTTAACACAACCAAACCTTAGGCTAAAAATCCTATGCTTGGTCTATTTTATTCCCCATGGTCCCTTTTTTATAAGGAATAGCCTAAAGTCTTATCCTAAGGTTTATCATATTTATTAATATGATAAAAACCTTATCCTAAGACTTTATTCTATGTCTTTATTATTTTCAAGGTTCTTTTATTCTATGTTTTTAACCTTAGTCCATAATATTCATGTCTTGGTCCATTTTAATTCATGAGGTCCCATTTAATATGTTTAGAACTTAACTTAATCTTGTTATCCTAATTCCTTTATATATGCTCTCGAGCTTAATTTTTATTCTTCAATACAGGATTAATGACCCATAGTTGATAGGATAAAATTGATCTAATGTAGCAAACTCAATGATTGAAAAGTCAAGAAATGACCCCATTTTAAACATTGAGCACCTTTTAGAGATCAATGGTATGTGTTCTATCATATAGATCTATAACAATGGAGTGAGATTAATGAAGACTTTTCAATGAATCTTTGAGTTAATGTGAGACTACCATGTGGAAAAATCACATGAGTTAATAGAAATGATAAGATGTAGAGCTCAAAAGGCCCACAGGACTACCAAGTGGCACAACCTTGGAGCCTAGTATACATTAAAGACTAAGCACCTTTTGAAAATAAATATACTATATTGATTCATACATAGTTTATCAAATGGAGCGAGATCATGTTGAATTGTCAAAGGTTTTATGGGACTGCTAAGTGGCATAACCTCATAGCCCAATACAAAGAGCATAAAATCACTGAGTAGCTGACACATGACACATGCAAGGTACATAATGAACCAAAATATAACAAGTGGTAGGTTTGGAAAATAGTCCCCATAACATGCTCAAAATTGATGGTCATACAACCATCAAAGATGTTTCCATAGACATCAAATGATGGTCATGCAAACATCAATTTTAACATAGCAGACAGTCCCCATAATGTGTTCAAAATTGACAATCATGTGACTGTCAAAGATGTTCCCATGAATGTAAAATAATGGTCATGTCAACATCAATTATAACATAGCAAAGATCCTTGATAATGTGTTTAAAATTGATAGTCACATGACTATAAAAGACATTGCCATAGATGTCAAATGATGGTCACATAGACGTCAATTTTAAGACAAGTTTTGGGATCTAAATTCAAAGACAATGGTCATATTTTGAATAATTATTAACATAATGACATGGGGATACCATAGAAATTCCATGTCAAAGCCATGTGAGTGTAATAGGACAAATTATAGGCCCTACAGACCTACTAATGTAAAGGTTGGGATCTAAGCTCGCAATGTTTGAACTAACTAAAACTATTGGAGTAATGTTGGAGCCTACAATAATTCCCTAGTGAGTTAAGGACCATAACCAAACCCTGTGAACATTATAATTGACCTGAGGGAGGCTAGATTATCATCTGTGTAAAGGTAAGTTGAGCTAGAGTCTATTAGGGAGTATTTTAAAGGGATTTGAAACAATGATGGAGGACCCCTCCTTTATACCCAAGTAGCTTGAAGATGGGATCATGCCTATATTGGGGAACATCAATGAACAATGAGGACCCTATAATAGTAACTCAAAAATTCAATAGCATAAGGGTCTAAAAAATCAATGAAATAAGAATATTCCTTTTATAACCATATTTGTATAATATTTTGAAATAGGATATTATTTTTTATAAACATTTACAATTTATAAGAGCACATTGTCTATAAACTATTCTATTAGAAGGAAAATGTCATTTCTTCTAGAATGCAACAAAAAAGACACCTATCCTATACACTTGAATAAATGTAATTTTATAAGATTGACCAACATGCTACCTTGTATCTTATAAAATGAGCATTATCTATTCTCAAAAGGACGGAGTTCCTAGATCCAAAATTAATTTATAAACTTGAGAAATAAATAAAAGCAAGGAATTCTACAAATATTGTCTAATTTTTCTCTATTTTTATTATCATGGCTTCTCTCTCACTTGTTGTTCTAACTTTTAGATTTGAATAGTTATTATGAATTCTTGGTGTGTATATTTGATTGTAGAGTTGTTAAATTTTGCCAATTATAGGTTGATCAAAAGTCCTTAGGTTTATTTCATTAACTTACTCTTCTTGCATTTGGGCTAATATTGTTTGCTTACAAGGGTAAATCTTTATAGTGAACTAGGTTCTTATTTGCATTATTTCCACCTTCCTTAAGATTTTGCCTAATGTGTGATAGGATTTGGGCTTAAGCTATTTCTTGTTACACATTGGTTAGGTGCATTCCTGGATGATATCTAAACTTTGTCACGATGTTTAGAATGAAGATCAAAAACATCTCTTTTATACCCTACCCTTTGCTCCATTTTTAACCTTATCACATTAGTTTAGCTTCATTGTAAATATTCATCTTAGATTAGTTCTTGATCATAATTCATTTTTATTAGTATAGTTACTTCATATTTTTCATAGATCTACTATTTGGCCATAGTGGTACCCAACCACCAACTAATTTAAATATTATGGAATAGTCACTTGTTTTGCTTCTATTTCATCAAAGATAATAGGATTATCAAAACCTTTAGCTCATGTACTAAATTTTTAGAAATGATAAAATGAGAAGTATTTATTAAACACTTTGATCACCTATGGTGCACATTTAGGCATCAACAAGAGGAGCTTAATTCAGTCTAGAATGAGGGCCTTAGATATTTTTGAATTTGTAAAATATTTGTTCATTTTGGTGAATTATGTCCAAAAATCAATGCATTCTTTACATATTCATGTTCTTTTGAGCATAATTGTGTAAAGATCATTGATCTTTATGGTTTTAGACCAATCTTTGTGTTTATTTTAGAAAAATATTGGCATTCTTTGAATATCCATGAGTATTTATGGTAAAGATAGCTTAAATCTAAGGCATTTGAGGTTAGTAATAGTGGTTTTCTTCAAATATTAATTGAGTCTTTGAAAATTTTAGTTTATTTGAGCTTAAACATATAAATATCATTCATACTAATGTATTTGGACATATATTTGAGCTAATTTAGTTAAATATTAATGTCCTTTTCTATTATTTATAAATATTTGTGTAAAATTTGTGTAATGTGTGAGTCTAATCATTATTATTTTTAAAGATGAGGCTTACACATCATATTTTAGATAAGAATTAGAGTTGGAACTACCATAAGTAAGAACCTCATCAAAGTATGGCATGGTTAGGTGGGTCTTCAATCAATGTGCCTAGTTAGGTACATGACTTACCAAGAAATCTTGAAATGCATTTGCCTTCTTTTAGTCCTAATAATATTGTCACAACTGAAGAGCATGTTAGATCTTTCAAGGCTACTTTAAGACTCTTAAATATTATTCTTAAAGATGTAGCATGTATATTATTCCCATTTAATTTTAAATATGTTGCATATGAATGGTTCCTTAACCTTCTAGATGATTATATTGCTAGTTGAGATGATTTTAACAAAATCTTTATTGATCAATTTGGTAAAATCGTTAGTCCACGCATTATATATCATCAATTCACCATTGTCAGAAGAGACTAAAATGAGCCTATAGAGCCTTTAATACTAGGTTATAAAAGATGTTGAACATAATTGTAGCCCCTTATGGACCTAACAATGATTTAGCCTTAGATATTTACAATGATGCTTTGGACCCCATGACTTATGTATTTCTTAAAAGGTCTGTTGGATTCATAAACACCTTGGTAATGGATTATTCTAAAGTTATAATAATCAATGATCAAATGAAACCTCATATTCAACTTCCATATGTTATCCCAAATTTCAACCTCAATTTTCTAGCACTAAATGTCATTCCTTATGCCAATCAGAGTGTGTCTCCTTAAATCAGATACTAACATTGAACCAATTTCCCTTAATCCATGCCTATTATGGCCAAAATTTGGGGTTCATTAATAATGATACAAATGGATTTCATCCATAATAATAGAGAGCTTTGGTGCCCACTAGTAATGGAAATCAAGCTCATAACTCATATGTACCAATGAATGAAGATGAATCCATACTTAAGATAGTTCAAAATCTAAGCACTAATTTTCTTCAATTGTAAAAGCAAGTGGGCAATTCTAGGGAAGGCTCTAATAGAGACTATGATTCTCAAAGGTTCAATAGGATTCATGATAAAAACAAAAATGAATCATCTGATGGCATACATGAAATGAATCTTTGTGATATAGGTCTAGTTAATCATTATAATGTCTTAGAAGCATGTCAAAGTGAAATGGATAAATTTGAACTTATGCTTAATCAAGACTTTGTTGTAGGGACATTTAGCTTTGTAATAACTTCTAATTCCTTCATGCAAGCTTCTAATTTTCCATTTGAATAATAAAGTGAACCAAAAGATGATCTAAAAGATGAAATGGGCATTCAAGATGAGAAACCCCATGAATAAGATCAGATACAAGTTGACTTCTCTTCAGAAGATAGATTTGAAGGCAATTTGTACAAGGTCATTATCAGAGTTGTTGCTAGAATCCAGATAATGCAAGTGTAATGGAGACGTGATCACACAAGATGAACAAGTGCACACCACATAGATGCTAAAGCAATTTGAAAATAATAATAATATAAATTGCACAAAATAAAAATGTAGAAAACCAAAATTTGATTAACATGAAATGGCCAAAATGAATAATACATATAGGAGAGCTAGAAAGTAACTCCTCCACAAAAGGTGGTCAAAGCACCCCAAGAATAGACTCCTCCACAAAAGGTGGTCAAAGCACCCCAAGAATAGAATCCTCCAAAAAGGTGGTGACAAGGTGCTAAGAATAGAGAAGTAACTCCCATACCCAGAAGAGCCAGTCAAAGGAGTCACTTATGACATTCTTATGACACCTTATGACACAAATATGACACACAATCTCCACATAAGCTAGCCTATCCCATGAATGTAGGAAAAATCCATGTATGCACAAATATATAATATTCCCTAATTAATAAATAGGGAAAATTAAAAACCTACACTAATACCCCCCCATAAGCACAGCTTAAGTGGGTAGTGTGGAAATAAAAAATGGGTCCCGACAACTAGGCCTGATGAGGTACCTATGTACAAATGCAATCTCCCATAAGATAGAGAAAAGGAGAAAACCCGTAGGAAAAAACTCCCCCCTCCAAAAGAGAGACATAAAAGAAAAGAAGAGGCTAGAAGGCCCCCCCTGAAGATGATGTTGCTACAGATGTAGACCGCACCCCAAGAAGAGATTGTAGATGAATGAACTTGCTCTTAGTGAAAGGTTTGGTGAAGATGTCTGCAACCTACTCTAAATACTGGAAAAATATTAAAACAATGACCTAACTATGAATAAGCTCTCAAATTAAATGCATGTGAATCTCTATGTGCTTGGTCCACTAGTGCTGAATTGAATTCCTACAAATCTGAATGGTACTCTGGTTGTTACAATAAATGATGGTGGGCTGCCTGATAGGAATGCCAAACTTAGAAAGAATCCCCTAAAGCCAAATAACCTCAGTAGCTACATTAATAGCTCCCCTGTACTCTACCTCTATGGATGATATAGCAATAGCATTCTATTTCTTGCTAGACCAACTGATAGGACCTGAACTTAGAGAGAAACTATAACCAAAAGTGGACTTGTGAGTCTGTGAATCACTAGCCCAATCTGAATCTGTATATCCAACCAAGTCAACCTCTATGCCAAATCTATAATGAATCCCATATCTATGTGAACCCTATATGTAATGCAAGATCCTCTTAGCTACTTTCTAATGCAGCTCATGGGGTTCTTGCATGAATTTGGAGACAAGTCCCATTGAATATGATATGTTAGGCCTGGTGTGAGTCAAGTAGATGAGGCTACCAACAAGTTGGCAATATTGAGTGGCATCAACCAATGGTGAAGAACAATTAGCCTCAAGCTTGACTCCTGATAGAAAGGGAGTCGGAGATGGCTTGCAATCAGTCATGTGAAACTGAGCCAATAAGTCAAGAGCATACTTAGGTTATGCAAGAGAAATCCCTGAATCTGACTATGAGATCTCAATGCCAAGGAAGTAGTGTCACAAACCTAAGTCTGTCATGTCAAATCTATCTTGGAGAGATGCCTTCACCACTGCAATAGCTAATGAAGAACTCCTGGTGATCAAAAGGTCATCAACTTATAGAACCAAAATCAAGAGTGAATCATCCTGCCATAAGAAGTAGACATTGGGATTAGAATGGCACCTAGTGAAACCCACTGTGAGAAGGAATCCATCTTGGCATACCAAGATTGAGGGGCCTATTTGAGGCCATAGATAGATTTCCTAAGTCTACATACTAAGGAAGAATCCTGAATAAATCTTGGTGGCTGCTCCATGTAGATCTCCTCTAGGTCTCTGTGAAGAAAGGCACTCTTCACATCCATCTAATGCACATACCAACCATGTGTTGCAGCAATAGCCAAGGTGAGTCGAATAGAAGTCATCTTTGCAATGGGTGCAAAGTTCTTTGAGTAGTCAATGCTTGCCACCAATGAGAAACCTTTGGTGACCAATCGTGCCTTGTACTTATCAACCAACCCATCTGCTGCAAACTTGGTTTGATATATCCACCTACATCGAACCATCTTTCTTCCCTTAAGAAGTGAAGTCAAATCCCAAGCGTGATTTTTAATTAAGGAAGAATATTCTTCCTCCATAGCACTATCCCACTTAGGTACCCCCGATGCCTCTCAAAAAGTCTATGGATTTGAAACTGTAGCAAAGAAGGCATATGGATCTCTCTGAAAATCCCCCTAGTACATCTGTCATCTGTGGGATCTCCTACCCAAGTGCTAGCACTCTCAAGTGTCTATCTAGTCCAAAGTGGCCCAAAAGTGGGCGAGTCAGGTGCTAACTCCTCATCCTCTGACTAACTAGAGGTGGATGACTCTGCATCATTGTCTTCACTGTCTGAAATTGAAGAAGAAGAAGATGTCTCTGGCTCAAGAACCTACTGTAGCTAATTTAAATCTGATGAGGAATCATCATGAAGAAGTATATCTGATGAGGGAGAAGAAGTGTCAAGTGTTGAGTCTCTAGGACTCTCCTGAAAATGGACACTTCTCTCGATGAACAACTCATGAGTGATGGGATCTAGAAGGTGATATCCCTTAATACCATCTAGATATCCTACAAAGATGCAAGGCTTGGAATGACATTTCAAAGCTTTATGTTTCTTCTTCAGAATGTGGGCCATGGTTGGGGATTTAAAAACTCTAAAGTGCTCAACATCAAGTTTCCTTTTATGCTAAGCTTCAAAGGGTGTTATCCCTTTTAAAGCTTTGTGAGGAACCCTATTTTGAATGTAACAAGCACAATTGATGGCTTCAGCCTAGTACTATGGTGCTAAGGATTTGGAGTGAATCATATAGCTAGTCATCTCTTTCAAAAACCTATTCTTGCATTCTACAACCCCATTCTGTGAAGGACTGTAGGTGACTGTGCACTGCAAATCAATCCCCTCTATGGTGTAAAACTGCTCAAACCTGATGCTGACATACTCCCCTCCATTATCAATTTGAAGAACATTGATGGATTTCTCACTCTATTTCTCAACAAGAGCCTTAAAGTCTAGAAATTTTTCAAACACTTCAGACTTTTGTTTGAGAAAATATATCCAAGGTACCTAGAGAAATCATCAATGAAAGTGAGGATGCACTTGGCCCTTGTGAAAGATGGTTGGGAAAGGGTCTCGATACATCACTGTGGACTAACTTCAAAGGTTGTGAAGCCCTCCAAGCTTTGCCTTTGTCAAATTTTGCTTCGAGATGCTTCCCAAGGGAACACCCCTCACAAAGTCCTTTTGAGAATTGGACTCAAGGCAAGCCAATGACCATGTCTTATTTGCAAATTTGCTCAAGGTAGTGGTAGTTAAGGTGGCCAAACCACTCATGCCATAATTTTCTAACTCCATTTGAATGAGTCAGCAATGTTGTTGGAGAAGAATCTGTTGCAAAATGTGAGAAGGTGTATAACCTGGCTTGGTGATTTGCCCTACCCACTGCCACTATAGTATCACTATATAACTCCATGATGGACACTAAATCTGGTGAAAACTCAACTCTCATGCCCCAACCAATGTGAGAGATTTGGTACACTGATAGGAGATTGGTTGAAAGAGAATGAACACTTAGAACATTGTTGAATGTTCCTCCTTCCATTTCAACTGACCCTCTCCCTGCAACAAAAATTGATGTGTCATCACCCAAACTAATTGAAGTCATGCTACAAGGCTCTAAAGATGAAAACTCAACTAGCGAAGAGCCCATGTGGTGAGAAACACCTGAGTCTATGACCGATGAAGATGTAGAAGCTATAGTTGTTATAAGGACCTTGCCCTTTTCTTTCTCCTTACCCTTGCCTTTTGCCTTAGTAGAATCTTGGGTAGATGAATTCTACTTGATGGACTCAGGAACACCTATGTTGTTCTTCTCTAGAAGATGAATTAGGTGATCTATTTGTTTCTTCATGCGTTTGTGTTCATCATGCCCTGTCTTTTTACAATAGGCACACTTAACCTTCTCCTTCTTGGTTTAGCATTGGAAGATGAAGTCTCAGTGTTGTTTTTGGTAGGATTGGTGTTTTCTTTCTTCTTTTCCTAGTCTTTTTTCTTTTTCTTATTCTCCTTTGTTGAAGTCTTATCCTTACCATTTCTAGATATCAAAGCTTGGGGTTGAGTAGACTTCATTGTGCCCATCTGAATTAGCTTATCTTGCTCCCTAGTCAAGTCGGTAATGAATGAATCCAAAGAAGGCATTTTCCATGTAGTGCCAAGGGCACTTTTTGTGGCATGGAAAGTGGAGACAAAGACTGAATAGCTTGGGCCTAACTTTGTGAGAATAGAAAGAATGAGTTGATCATCTTTCTTCTCTATCCCACACTCTTTCAATTGTAATCTAAGGGCCTTAAACTTAGTGAAGTAGTCCTGTAGGGTGTCAAAGTTGCTAGGACTTAGACTTATGAGTTCATTTTTGAGCTCATGACCTCTCATCTCATCAAGCTTCCCAAACAACTTTTCTAAGGTGTCCCATATGTCATTAGGAGTTTGGGAGGATTCTAAGTGGAAGAGAAGTTTTGGAGACATAGACAAACTCAGTAATCCATAGCCTTCATCACTATGGTTGTACCACTTGACCTTTTCAGCATCAGTGTTGGGTTCTACTTTAGTTCCCATAGTGATCCTATATAGCCCTTTGCTTCTAAGAATTATTGACATTTTGACTTTCAATTCATGATAGTTGAAGGGTGTTAGGGGTTTAAGTTGAAAAGAATCCATTTTTAGCTAAATTTAGGTGAAGTTGAGTTGATTGCAAGGTGTGAATTTATGCAGAAAGGAGATTAAATGCAAGTTGTGAAAAGCAATCACACCCCCCCCCCAAATATTGACCTCCCTAAATATGTAAGTGCACACTCAAAAGACATCAAACTCAGCCAAAAATGCATCTTAGAGCAATCGTTGCAAGACTAGAGCAAATAGGGCATCGGACTCAGCCGAAAATGCGTCCTGGGAGACACAAATTTTTAGAACTTTATAAACTAGTGCATTTTTGAAAAATAATAAGTCTACACTATGGAGAATTGAATTACAAGCACTTTTTCAAAAAATGGCACCCAAAACTGAGCTACCATTTGCAAGATATTAAAGTTACAATTTTCCCATAAACTAGTGTTTTTGTAAAAAAAAGCACTTAAACATTAAACAATGCTAATTATAGGGAGAGAAAGTGGTCTTCCAACCATTCATTAGATTTGGCACAGAATGAGGAATCTAAATGAGGTTTTTATGAGGGGGAATTGGCCTCCTACCAACCCAGGCCTCACCCTTCGTCTTCGTAGGTCGAAGATACAAGTTTTAATTGAAAACCCCCAAATTACAAAACTGTCTAAAAAATTAAATACTCAGTCAAATAGACTGATTTTTTTTTAAAAAGTCAGATTTAACTAAAAATATTAAATCAAAGATAGAATTGAAGGATTTCAAGTGTCCAAGGGGTGCCACATTGGATGCCAAGTAGAAAGGGGCGTCTAAAAGCAAACAGTCCAAAATTTTGACTCAAAAAAGACAAAAAACTAAATGCAGAGCTGCTGCTTGGCACCGTACAGTTGAAGGCTTGGCTGAAACTGCTATTAGATAGAAGACTTCACCAAAAATGAGGCACAATTTTGGAGATAGACAATAAACAAAGTAAGTGGCATCCAAAAAGGGCACAGTTCTAATTTTTTTTGCAAAAAACAAAAAAATCGCAGCTTGGGTGCCATACAAATGATTGCTTGTTGCTTAGCACCTTGTTGGAGCTGAAGTTTGCATGTGGCCACCTAAGGGAGTGTTGAACCTAGGCACAAAAGCTGATTTTGTTGAAGGACAGAAGCTATTGACCAAAAGAGCTGACTGTGAGGAGTGTTGACTGTTGCTCCTCCCTCTGCTACTCCACACAACAATGGCGTCCAAGAACACAATCAAAACTAGCACCTGAAGACAATGAAGACACCCCAATGCAAAGATCCAAAGGAAGCTAACCAAAAATGATTTTGAAAGATTTTTTTTAATTTTAGACTAAATCTAGAATTAAAAAATAAAGAGAACTCCACTCCTCTTGATTCCAAAACAAGCTAAAAGCATAATCACACACAAGATTACCAGTTTTGCTCTGATACCATATCAGAGTTGTTGCCAGAGTCTAGATAATGTGAGTGCAATGGAGATGTGATCACACAAGATGAACAAGTGCACACCACATAGATGCTAAAGCAATTTGAAAATAATAATAATATAAATTGCACAAAAGAAAAATGTAGAAAACCAAAATTTGATTAACATGAAATGGCCAAAATGAAGAATACATATAGGAGAGATAGAAAGTAACTCCACAAATGGTGGTCAAAGCACCCCAAGAATAGACTCCTCCATAAAAGGTGGTCAAAGCACCCCAAGAATAGACTCCTCCAAAAAAGGTGTTGACAAGGTGCTAAGAATAGAGAAGTAACTCCCATACCCAGAATAGCCAGTCAAAGGAGTCACTTATGACATTCTTATGACACCTTATGACACAAATATGACACACAATCTCCACATAAGCTAGCCTATCCCACAAATGTAGGAAAACTCCATGTATGCACAAATATATAATATTCCCTAATTAATAATTAGGGAAAAATAAAAACCTACACTAATAGTCATTACTAAAATAGAGTCTGCCCTTGAAGAAGAAGACCAATTGCAACATTCATGTCAGGATTTTTTGAAAGAAATTAAGGTATTTAAAGATAATAATATCATTTTAGAGGTCCCAAAGCAGGATGAGTTAGGACTTGATTGGGTAGCTAAGAAACCATTTTGCATGAAGGATGAAGATGAAGCAAGTGAAATGGATCAATAATTTCCATATGACACCTTCAAAATGGTGGAAGTATGTGATCAAATTGATTCAAATGGTAAGGTTGTAGATAAAATTCATGATCTTTCAATCAATTAGGATGAAATAGCCTTTTAGGATCACTTGTAAAGTTTTGGTACAAAGATTAGTAGTCCATCTCCACCTCAAATTGAGCTTAATGAAGACATTAAGACAAGAATGTTAGTTGAGCTACCATCATTGAATGAGGATGATATAAGTCACTATCTATCTATGACTGAAGGAGAATTAACACTCCTAATGCAAGACATAATGATTTAGGAATAATATAATTGGGTCCTAGATTCATACCCTTGATCCATACATATGAGAATGTTGATAGGAGGGCAAGCTACATCATCTAGAAGACACAAGCATATAAGTGATCATATCCACAATAAAAGGCCATTAAATGGAATAAATCATGTTTCAAGGTTTTGTAGTAGATTAAATAATTTTCCATTTGATCTTGGAGGTGGGTTCTTTATGAAGTTAGTATAGGTCTTAGATTAATTTCTTTCCTTCTTATCCCTTATATACAAATAATGTATGTATATATTTGTTTGATTTTTGTGATTTTTTACTTGCTTCTAATAAGTAATTTTGGATAGCCCTCAGCTCAAAGATTACCTAACTACTTAAGAGGTTTATGTTAATAAATACAAGTATGACTTCTCAACATTGGTTGATCATGGATTATTGAAATATGAGCTTGATGTTGTAGTTTAGAGAAGCTAGCAAGGACTAATGGATAAGTTAATTATTCTTTGGGACTTTGAACCTTGTTTTTATCTAATCTTGGTTTTAATAAGGATTACACATACATGATGAAAGATTAAACTATTAATACATAGTTATGCTTTCACTTATTAAACATTAATTACCTAGGACAAAGTTTATAGCTTAAGATGATTGTCTAAAAATCAAAAACTCGACTAAATCCCTAAACCTGGATAACTTGGTTTCTAATATTTTCTATAAAGTCAAAATGACTTGAAAAATAAAAAAATAAGAACCTTATTGAAAAATGTCAAAATCTTTCTAAGTAAAGGTAATTTTGGCAATCTCTACCGGGGGTATAAATGCCTGGTTGGTAGTGGATCAAGGCCTTGAGTGGAGCCAAAGGCATATAAGTCAGGGCTATAGATGCTTTGATGGAAATAGAGCAATTCCCAAGCCTTCTTTGAGATAAATCATGGTTCTTAATGAATATTCAAACATTTTAAATGTTAATTTTAATGATTAAAGTCATGAACTTGGAAGTTGTTCTCTAAAGCCTTTAGCAATTAGTAAGTGGAATAAAATCACACACACAACATGACTAAGTTTTAATGTTTGATCCTAATTCTTCATATGCAATATTTTTTCTAACCATGAACTTATCTTAATAATGGTGCCTAATCAAATGGAATAAATAGCCTAATTATTAATCTAAGCTAGAGTCTCTAAATTCCAACATATTGCTATGTTTCCCTCATAAATCATCATTTTTTGAGGTCAACATACCACCATTTATAAAAAATGGGGACCCTTATGTCAAATTATGCAAATTTATACCTTAAAATTGAAAATACACTTGATCAAAGTGTCACTAGCATGTTTGTATATTATTTGTATTTGAAAATCATCTATACCATATTATGGCTGACTTATTTGTTCATGGTTATGCTTTAATCTTATCTTAGGTGCTAACATTGAATATCTATGTTTCAATTTGTAGGTTTAATGGAGCTAATTTTGTAATGAACATGCTTAGGGTTTTGTGCTTCAATGTTAAATTGATCTTTTAATAACCTTGGTTTATAATTGATTAATTAAATTCATGTTTGAATTGATAAAACCCTAGCCTAATGTTTTACCTAGACATTTTAATTCAAATTTAAATTTGGTGGGAGATTTTTATTTAAATTTAAGTAGGAAAAAATTAATCATACCATGGACTTAGTTTAATTTTTATCTTAAGGCTTGGTCATGTTTTTCAACACAACCAAACCTTAGGCTAAAAATCCTATGCTTGGTCTATTTTATACCCTAAGGTCCCTTTGTTATAAGGCTTAGACTAAATTCGTATCCTAAGGTTTATCGTATTTATTAATATGATAAAAACCTTAGCCTAAGACTTTAGGCTATGTATTTGTTATTCACAGAGTGCTTTTGTTCTATGTTTGTAACCTTGGTCCATAAATCTTCATGTTTTGGTCTCTTTTAATACATGAGGTCTCCTTTAATATGTTTAGAACTTAGCTTAATATTTTTATCATAATTCCTTTATATATGCTCTCAAGCTTAATTTTCATTCTTCTATGCAAGATCAATGACCTATGGTTGATCAGATAAAATTGATCTAACAGAGTGAAATTAATGATTGAGAAGTCAAGAAATGGACCCCATTTTAAATGTTAAATCATCTTTTAGAGATAAAAGGTATAAGTTCTAGTGTAAAGATTCAAATCAATAGAGTGAGATCAATGAAAAAATTTCAATGAATCTCTAAGTTAATTTGAGACTACCACATGGTGAAAGCACATGAGCTAGCAAAACTAACAAGATGCAGAGCTCAAAAGGTCTGTAGGACTACCAAGTGACACAAGCTCAGACCCTAATACACATTAAAGACCGAGAAAATTTCAAAAATAAATAACCTATATTGATTCATACCTACTCAATCTAATGGAATGAGATCACATTAAATTATCAAAGGTTATGTGGGACTACCAACTGGCATAACCTCAAAGCCTAGTACAAAGAACATAGAATCACCAAGTAGTCAACATGTGGCACACACAGGGTACAAACTAAACCAGAAAATGACAAGTGGTAGGCTTGGTAAATAGTCCCCATAATGTGTTTAAAATTAATGATCATATGACCATCAAAGATATTCTTATGGACATCAAATGATAGTTTTACAAACATTAATTTTAACATAGTATACAGTCCCTATAATGTCTTTAAAATTTATGGTCATGTAATAGTCAAAGACATTCCCATACACATGAAATTATGGTCATGCAGACATCAATCTTAACATAGTAAAGAGCCTCAATCATGTGTTTAAAATCTATGGTCACACAACCATCAAAGACATTCCCATGGATGTCAAATGATGGTCATGTAGATATCAATTTTAAGATATTTTCTAGGATCCAAATTCAAAGGCAATGATCACATTTTGAATAGTAATGAACAAAATGACATAGGAAAACCATGTAAATAACATGTCAAAGCCATGTGAGTAAAATAGGCCAAATCATAGACCCTACAAACTTGGTAATGTAAAGGTTGGGATCTATCTCATAATGTTTGAATTAGCTACCACCATTAGATCACTATTGGAGCTTATAAGAATTACCTGGCAAGGCAAGGACCATAATCGAATCCTATGAACATTATAAATGACCCAAGGGAGGCTTAATTATCATTTGTGTAAAGGTAAGTCAAGCTAGACTCCATTAAGGAGTAATTTAAAGGGATTTTAAATAATGATGGAGTACCCATCCTTTATCCTCAATTAGCTTAAAAATGGGACCATGCCTATATTGGGAAGCATCAATGAATAATTAGGACCCTTTAGTAGTAACTCAAAACTTTAGTAGCATAAGGGTCCTAAAGATCAATGAAATAGGAATATTCCTTTTATAACTATCTTTGTATAATATTTTGAAATGGGATATTCTTTTGTATAGACATGTGCAATTTGTAAGAGCACATTTTCTATAAACTATTTTATTAAAAGGAAAAGGTCATTTGTTCTATACTGCAATAGAAAGGACACATATCCTATACACTTGTACAAATGTAATTGGAAAAAGCTGATTGACATGCTACCTTATATATTATAAAATTATAATTATCTATTTTTAAAAGGATGGATTTCTTAGAGCCAAAATTACTTTATAAACTTTGAGAAATAAATACAATCAAAGAATTATTCAAAGATTGTCTAGTATTTATCTATATGTTTACTATCATGGCTTCTCTCTCACTTGTTATTCTAATTTCTGGATTTGAATGGTTCTTATGAATTATTGGTGTGTACATTTCATTCTAGAGTTGTTAACTTTTGCCAATATTAGGTTGACTAAAATTCATTAGGTTCATTTCATTTTCTTACTCTTCTTGTATTTAGGCTAATGTTTTTTGGTTGTAGGGGTAAATATTTAGAGTGAACTAGGATATTATTTGCATTATTTCCACGTTATTTAGGATTTTTCCTAATGTGTGATAGGATTTGAGATTAATTTGTTTCATGTTACACATTGGTTAGGTGCATGCCTAGATGATATCTGAACTTTGTCATCATGTTTAGAATGAAGATTAACAACATCTCTTTTCTTCCCTGCCCTTCTTTTTGCTCCCTTTTTAACCTAATCACCTTACTTTAGATTTATTTTAAATATTCATCTTAGATTAACTCTTAGATTAATTATTGATCATAATGCACTATTCTTAGCATAGATACTTCATATTTTGCATATATATACTATTTGGCCATGGTGCCTCCCAACCACCAACTAATATAAACATTGTGAAACAATCACTTATTCTTCCTCTATTCCATCGAAGATAATAGGATTATCACAACCTGTAACTCATGCACTAAATTATTAGAAATTATAAAATGAGAAGTGTTTATCAAACACTTTGGGAACCTATGGTACACATTTAGGCATCAACAAGTCCTTCAAATGACATTAATTTCTTTGAATCCCCAAAGAGAACTACTATTTTAGGGGAAGAGAATTGGACTAAGGTCAAAAATTTTAAAAAGGAAAAGAAAAAAAGAAGTGATCCTAGGTGTAATTACAAGAGGGATAAAACATCAGTCAAAAAAGGAAAATTAATTATTTCTTCCAAAAGAGGCCTTTAGGGTTTGCAAAGGACCTTAAGTTAGTCCACACTCATATAATTTTAATGAATTTAATTTTGAAACATGGGGGTCTTATTGGATCCTTAAGTTTTGCTGTGACTATTTGGAATGTGAATTGTTTGAATTTTATGATTTTCATAAATATCTTTTACATGGTTTTTTATAGCATAGAGTTAATTGATTTGGTATGGTATATCAAGTGAGGTAAATACTCTAACCAATTAATGAATTTCATCAGTGATCAAAAAAATTATCATTGGTGCATTTGTTATGTGTCTTCCTCCATTAATTGTATAAATATCTTCTTTTAAAAAAATTAGTGTGTTTTATATTTATTTGGTCTCTCATACAGTTGGATTTTTAATTTCAAACTCTTTTTTACTATTTTGAAGAATGTTGGGTTTGTAAATTATGGTCAAAGTTTAGGTAGTCTTCTCTCATCTATGAAAAAAATGAAAATCATTGAGGGACCTTATTCATGTTTTAATAAACCATATAAGTTATTAGATGAGTAGAGGTGAAATATTATAATTCCCTTATTGGGAAATTCATTGGGGCTAGGCACAATGATGAGGCTGTTAGGAATTGGATGAGAAGGAAATGGATTGGAGTTAGGGAATTTAAAATTATGGATCTTTATAATTAATACCTATTTTTATCTTTTTAATGTAGAGAGAATTTCTTACAAAATATAAATAAAGGCCCATGGTTGATGGGTAAGGCATACATCATGCTAAAACATTAGAAACTCAATCGGTCTTCCTTTGAATTTAATATTGATAGAATTCCTCTACGATTAGAACTCCTTGATCTCCCTCTTTATTTTTTTGATGATATAATTATGAGAAACATTTCTAATACTTTTGGTATGTTGGTGACCATTGATTCCTCCACGTGATCATGCAAAAGATTGAATTTGGAAATAATCTATGTGTTATTCTCGATGGACTAGGAACTTCCCACTTTGGTTTCACTCAAGTCTTTCATTGGTTCCTATGATCAAAAAATTATGTTTGATAAAGATAATTAAATTTTTTCTCTTTGTAGAAAATTTTGTCATATTGATGTCTCCTACTCTGGGCCCAATAGAATTCTAGATTGTGAGCATAATATGAAGGATTCCCAATCTTTTTAGGAGTCTTATAAATTTGATGGGGATATTTTGAACCTCTCTTCTAAGGATATTTTAGAGGAAATTAGTGGCCAATATGATCTTATTCACATCCTTGATTATGATTATTTGTCGTTCATCTCATAACTAGGCTTTGTTTCTAGGTTTTTTGGTTATCAGGTTAGGTCCCTTCCTTTTGCCTTTGAGTCCCTTTTGTGAGCCCTAGTCTTGGATCCTTTAATTTAATTGGTTATTTTTTCTACTTCTCTATTTATTTTTTTATCTATCTCACTTAATATTTTTATGCATATTTGGACCTCCTATTGTGCCCAAACTAGATTCCACATTAGTCAAAGATGGGTTTACCTTAATCCGAACAATAAATTTGAATATATTTTCTTTAATAAAAATGCCATTGAATAATTTCATGGTAGCTAAATAAAAATTACATTATTATCCTTCTAGGATAACATTTATTTTTTTTATATATGTAAACAAATAGAGATTAGTGTGCATTTAACATATAGATCCAATTTGGTTATTTAAAATATAATACAACTTTATAATTTTTAAGGGATTTATATTATGTTTAAGGGGTTCATTGAGTTAGTTTCTAACAAAACAATAATAATCCTATAAGATGTTTCCTTAAATAATTTATAATGAATTGAATGTTGATTCAAAATCTATTATGAAATATTACTCATGGATATGGTGTTTGATATTTGGAGATTTAATTTTCAATCATTTGAATTTTTTGTAAAATAATAACATGGTAAAAAAATTTCCTTGATTGATCAGCCCAACAAGGTTTGTGAAGGTTGTATTTTTAGGAAGCAACATAGAAATGAATTCCTAGTTTCTAAGTCATATAGAGCAAGAGGTTCTTTACATTTTTTGCATTTATACTTGTGTTTACCTACTAAAATGACTTAAATTTCTAATAAATTGAATTTTATCACTTTCATTTATGATTATAATAGGAAGAATTAGGTGTTATTGAAAAAATAATATAAGCTAATGGGATATTCAATAGTTTAAACCTTTCACTGAAAAATAAAGTGGATACTTTACAAAATTATTTAGAACTAATAGACGTGGTGAATGTTTTTCAAATTAATTTTTAAATTTTTTAAATAGGAATGGAATAAATAAACAATTATTTACAAGGGATACACCATAGAATAATGGTTTCATTAAAAATAAGAATAGAAAAGTCATAGAGATCTTTAGAAATATGTTTAAATCTAAGCATTTACCTAATAATTTTATGGTTGAATTCATACCTTGTGCCATATACATTTTTAATCAATACCCTAAAAAGAGTGTAAGAGATAAAATACCATAAGAAGCATGGATAAATAAAAAACAAAGTGTTTCTCATTTGAGAGTGTCTATGTGCATTGGGTATGCACATGTTCCTAATTAAAATAGATAAAAATTATATTATAAATGAAATAAATATAGCTTTTTGGGATACAATGAAAAAAATACAATTTTTATCTATTTTAATTAGGAACATGTGCATACCCAATGTAGCTTTTTGGGATACAATGAAAAAAATACATTTTTTATACTTTTATATCAAAAAATATTATAATCATTAGATATGTTGAGTTTATTAAAGATGAATAATGTGTTTGGAGTGGAAATATACATTGATATTTATTGAATATGCTTCAAATCATAATCATCCATTTGTATAAAATGTTAGCAATAGAGTTGTTAATCATCCTTCAACTTCTAGTAGTCACCCTATTTCATATTGTTACACACCAAAAGATAAAATTAGAGGGCCCATTTTAATTCTATGTCCAACATTGAAGAAGATTATAAGATCAATGGAAATATATGAGTTAAATTAAAGTTTTTAATATAATGATTTTTCATTTTTACTAAAGTTGATCTATTTTTTTAACTAGCACTTGAGAATGAGAATTGGCTGAAAACCATGGATGAATAAATTAATGATATATAAAATAATCATACTTGGGATTTTTTGAACTTTCTATTAGAAAAATGTAATTTATGTGAATTAGTTTTATAAAAAAAAAAAAATGTTAGTGGAAAATTTAAGAAAAAAAAAGCAATATTAGTTGCTAATGGATTTTCACAACCACTTAAGATTAATTATAATGAGAATTTTTCCCCAATGGGTAGACTGGATATATTTAGATTTATTTTAGTAATATAAGTATAATGAAAATGGAAGGTTTATCAATTATATATCAAAGTAGCTTTTTTAGAATGGAGTATTTGAGGATGAAGTGTATGTGTAGCATCCACCTAGTGATGATATTTTGAGTCATAAACATAAAGTTTATAGATTGATTAAATATTTGTATGGACTAAATCAAGATCCAAGATCTTGGTATAACCAAATTTATTCATACATCTTAAATAATGTTTTTGATTCATATCAAGAAGAATGATCAAGGTGATATTTTTGTTTTGTCCCTATTTGTTGATGACTTAATATTTAATATAAAATTATCAATTGATATTAAAACTATAAATGAATAAGGATTTTGAGATGATATACTTGGGTTTAATGAAATAATCTATTGGTATTTAAGTGAGTCAATTAAATGATATAATACTTATTTTTTGAAAAAATATATAAATGATGTTTTGAAGAGTTTTGGAATGTTTAATTGAAAATAAGCATCTACATCTATAGACACATATCCAATATTGATAAAATAATATAAAAAACCAATTGGGACTCCCATAATTTAAGATATCTATTGGTATCATAATTCATTTACTAACCATTATGCCTAAAATTATGTATGGAACGAATGTAATTTTAATGTTCATGGAGACTCCAAAGGACATTGGAAAGTTAGAAAAGGGATATTGAAATATTTTAGTGTCATAAATATTCATGTAATTTTACTTATTACATTAGATGAGTTTATTCTATTTTTTTACACTAATAACGACTAGGTAGGAAGTATTAAAGATAGAAAAAACACTTCAAGTTACATCTTTCATGTAGGTTCTAGATCAGTGTCTTTCACTTCCAAAATACAACCAATTATAGCTATTTATACATTAGAATCAAAATATGTGTTATTTACTATTGATGGTTAAAATTTCACTTGTTTCTAACACCAACAATGGGAAGTTTCAAGATGTGGGACTTGCGACTTGAAACAACCTCCAAATTTTTAAGAAGCTAGTCTCTTCTTTATATCAAGTGTATACTGGGAAAAGGGATAGGAATTTTAATAGAAACACAAATGCAAGAAAGAAAATATAACTATGGTGATGTGCCTGAATGTAATTTGACCTTAATCTTGAGCATAGTGAGACTATATGTAAGATTCAATTACATTTAAGAGCAAACAAGGCATGATCAATGTAAAAGATGAAAATAATAGAAACAAAGGCTCACAGCATAGACTGCTTTTGCGATGATATAGAAAATATCAACAAATGCATAGGGTTCAATCTTATTATTTAAATTCTCTAGTCACATAAGAGGCATAGAAACATGCATAGTTACATAAACTTTCCAACTCAATAAAATGGAACAAAGGCAAATGATATTCCTAATCACATCTCTAGAAAGTCTAAAACTCTTGACAACACAACCTAAACTACTTTTTTAATGACACAAAAAATATCAACAAAGGCATAGGATTCAATATTCTCATTAATTCTCTAGTCATATAAGAGGCACAGAAACATGCACAGTTACATAAACTTTCCAACTTAAGAAATTGGAACAAAGGCAAATGATATTCCTAATCATAGCTCTAGAAATTCTAAACTCTTGACAATAATTCTCTCAAAAAAATCTCTCTAAGTATCTAATTATGATGCTCTTCTGGTGATCTCTAGACCCCTATTTATATCCTTGGATTCACTTTGGATTATCTGCATGTTCCCAATCTAATGGCCCAATTGAAATCTAACCAAACTGGAAGTGTCTAACAAAAGATATTTCTTAGATTTTTAAATGCTCTATCATTTGGCAGTTCACTGGTTGAATAGATCACAGGATGCTCCCTTTTATTAAATGGAAGAGGAAACTTAGCCAATTCCTTGAAAACCTTCTTATTACTAGAGAATGACACTTGGCATGTTTTGTAACACTTACTGAAGACACGCGGCACTTTCCACGTAAACTATACTCTTTTGTGTCTTTGCTCAGGAGTGTTCTGCCTTTGACACTTGTCACAATCCACTTCTTTGAAACTTTAACAACTTAGATAGAAAATAAGACCCGTATCATTTCTCACCCTAGCAACTTTTAAAAGGCATAGGGACAGGTGGCAATTTCTGCTTACCTCAACAAAGGACATGTGGAAATCTCTACTTTACTTAATTGGGGATATGTGGCGATCTCTGCTAATTTTAGCTACCTTTTGAGAGACCTATGAAAGGTGACAGGTGCTAGTCTCTACTTTACTCTATTTATATTATAAAAACAATTGGGCCTCATTTCATATTTACACAGACAATGACACTTGGTAGCTTTCACTTGCTTCAGAAACAAAACCTGAGACCCACCATAGTCTTTGCTATATTGGTGAAGCAAAATGAAGATAATTTGGATCTTGACACATCGTGGCTTCTTCTCTCTTTAGCTGGGATATGTGGTGTCTTCCATCACTTTTAGAAAAGCAAAATTGAAACCTTCTGTGGTTGCCACTTGGCAATTTCTGCCTGATCCTAATACTTAGCTTGTTGAAACCTTTCGTGATTGCCATTTGAAATGTAGATGCCAATATGAAACATAGATGCTGACACTTGTCACATTCCACTAAGCTACCATGAGATACATGGCAATCTCTACTTTACTTATAAAAATTGTAAAAGGTGCCTCAGCGAATGACACTTGGCAGCTTCTACTTGACTTTGACACTTAGACAGAAATGAATCAAAGGAAATTAGAGCCTATGCTTTATTTCAAAACTTCACCATCTGGAACCAAAGTATGTAGGAACAAAATTTTGTAGTGTGCAACTAAAAATCAAAATGAAACGTAGAGCATTTTTTACTCTATAGTTATTGGTGACCCAAAGGACTTTTGAGCCTGCTCAATTAGAATTTACAACTCCCGCATGATCAAAATCACTAAAAACATAGTTTAACTAAAATGTTTTAAATAGATTCCATTCAAAGGAATATCTTAAGGTTCACCTTCCATCATTTCTAGCTCAAATTAATTTTGTTGTTTACATGCATGAATTTTATAAGGGCCAGTCCATAATGCTTCAAACTTAGTGTGTTGACCTAGTTTGGCAGTTATTTCATCCCATTTCAAAACAATTAAGCCTATTTCAAAATGGGGATTTGAAGTCATTTTATCAAAATAGTCTTTAATTATTTTTTGATGCTTTATCAATGAATCATGTGCTACATCCCTCTTTCCTTGAACTTCTAGAAGTTTTATGAGTCTGACCTACATGGGGCCATTTTCTTCAATTTCAATCTATTTGATCAGTTGGAGAGCAAGAATCTCCAAGCTTAGGGGAATTACAGTAGGTTTCCCATATACCAATTCACATGGGGACATTTTGATCACTTGTTTAGGTGTGATTCTATCAGTCCACAATGCTAAATTAAGCACTTTATGCCACTACTTGTGATGATCAGACCCTATTCTTTTGATGATTCTAATTAGGTTCTTATTAGTTGATTCTGCCAAAATATTACCCTAAGGGTAATAATTAGAAGAATTTTTTAGAAATATTCCATGCTTTAATGCAAATTCAGATACTTTGGACCCTAAAAATGCTTTAGCATTATCTAAAATTATGGTGCGAGGAGCCCCAAAATGAGTAGTGATACTCCCTAGAAAATCTAGGATCACATTTTCTGTTGCTTCTTTGAGTGGCACTACCCCGGTCCATCTGGTGAAATAATCTATGGCTGTTAAGATCCATTTGTGACCCATACTAGATACTAGATTTATCATCCCAATGAAGTCAAGACCCCATTGAGCAAAAGGTTCATCCAAAATTATAGGACTAAGAGGCATTGCTGCATTCCTTCTCATCCCCACATAATATTGACAAGATTGACATTTTTTAACCAGCTGATAACAATCTATAAAGTAGGCTAGAAATAACCTGCTTCACTTATCTTTATAGTTGTGGTCTTCACAAAAAAATGTCCACCCAATACTCCATGATGCATTTCATGTAGTATTTTCTTAGCCTCATCCTTTTCTACACATTTTAACAATTTACCATCAGAATTTCTTCTGAAAAGAACCTATTCAATTAAAACAAAATGAAATACTTGCATCTTATAGTATCTTCTCTTATTTTGAGGGAGTTATCTTGGGTAAATCCCATTTTTCATAAAATGAATCTTGATTATAACCCAAGATTCCTAATCAACTTCTTGTATTCTCAATACAATTTCTTCTTCTGTTCCTAAATTTATCTCTTCAAGTATTATCTTTTCAAGATCTTGAGTCATATATTATCACAAACCGCTACCTCTAACTAATTTAGTGGGTTTGACTTCTACATCATATTCAAGGATCTTAGTTATCTAGTTTGCTATTTTTTCAATAATTTTACCCTCCATGATGTATTCTCTGACACTTGGATGTGCTACAAGTATCAAAATTTTACTTCCTGATACTATATGCCTAAACTTTTTGGGGGATTTTACCATATCATATGCTTGTTTTTCCACAAATTTATATTTGGTTTCATATTCCCTAAGAGTCCTTGAGAAAAAGGTTATTGGATGCTCTCCCTCCTGTCTATCATCTTTCTGTGTTAAGACAGTAGCAATACTGAGCTCTCCTCCATATACATACATTACAAAAGGCTTAGAAAAGTTTGGGTTTCTAAGTACTGTAGCTATTGAGATAGCTTTCTTGACCTCTTCAAAGGCTCGCCTACCTTCTGTAGTCCACTTGAAAATTAGGTCTTTTTTCAGCAAGAGTGTCACTTGTCTTACTAAGCCTGCAAAGTCAGATATGAACCGACTAACAAAATTAATCTTTCCCAAGAAAGATTGAATTGCTTTCTTATTTACTGGAAGAGGTAAGTTCATTATAGTTTCCACTCTTTTTGGGTCTATGGAGACTCCTTCTTTAGATACTATATGTCCCAATAATTTGCCTTGAGGGACAACAAAGATACATTTCTTAATATTCAAGGATATTCCAAATTCTTGAAATTTTTTAAACACAACTTCTAAATGATCAAAATGATCAGCATCATTCTTTGAAAAAATAGTAAGATCATCAAGATAAATCAAGATGATTTTATTTATAAGCTCCCCAAATGCTACATCCATAGATCTTTGAAAAGTGGCTCCAGTGTTTGATAAGCCAAATGGCATTTTAGCATATGAAAATGTTCCCCATTTGGTAGTAAAATTAGTCTTGTATTGGTCTTCATTAGCCAACCAAATTTGATTGTATCCAGAGAAACCATCTAGCAAAGAAAACCTCTCAGATCTAGCCACAGTCTATAAAATCTATTCCATGGAGGGTAAGGGATAGTGATCCTTCAAAGATGCTTTGTTTAGATATTTGAAATCTACACAAAGTCTTATATCACCATTCTTTTTTCTAACTAGTACTAGATTAGATACCCAAGTTGATTATTTAATTGAAAAAATTATTTTAGAATCTAATTTTTTTTCAACTCATCCACCATTAGAGGCTCAATCCTTTGATTCACTAGCCTTTATTTCTATTTGACAAGCTTATATCCTTCAGTTAGTTCTATTGTGTGTTGAATAATGTCCCTATTATATCCATGAAGGTCTTCATAGCTCCAGGCTATGACTCTATCATATTTTTTGCATAATTCAGTTAGCCTTTCCTTTTTTACTTGAGTTGTATAATTTCTAACTTTTAATTTTTTCCCTTCACTCACCTCTATTTTAGAATAATTTGCTTTGTTTGCTTGGAACCTTTTCTTCTCCAAGCTTACATCTTCTGGATCAAAAAGGTTTTCTAAAGTGATTAAACCTTTGGGAAGCTTATTATTCTTTAATTGTATAATTTGATCCCCATATGCCTCTTCAATCTTTGGTTACAATTGATTGGCAAATTCCCCTGATTGTTGCAAGAATGAGAGTACTTGAAAATCATTCTCAAATACTTGCCAATTCTCATCATTATCTAGGATAGTTGGCCTTACTATAACCTTTACTAACTCATTGTTAACTAATAGGCTAGTTGCTGGATCAAACTGTGAGCCAATCTGTGCAATCCTATCAACTTCAAAATTTTAAATCTTAGGGACTACTTCAATATTTAAAGCTTTAAAATCTTCTATTAAGTCCCAAATTCTATGTTTATAGAATTTCATCCTGGCATTCTTTGCTATTGTTTTTTCTCTAATTTGCTTTACTACTAATTCTGAATCTCCTTTTACTATTAGATTTTTTATTCCCTTTTTCTTAGCTAACAGGAGCCCATGTACTAAAGATTCATACTTGGCATCATTATTAGTACAAGCAAATTGAAAATGGATAGCACTTGAAATTTTTTCACCATTTGGAGCAGTAAGACAAATTCTTGTTCCAACACCATTTTTACTTCTAGCCCCATCAAAATTTCAGGTATAGATTTCTGAGTCTTCTTTAGATTCTTGATTTGTTGGCTTTTATTCCCTTAAAACATTTGGGATTGCATGGTCTTCATCAAAAATAACATAAGTGCCCAGACCAGTAGAGTCATAATTTCCATATGGGTCACTTTGCATCATAGCTAACAACTGGTTATTTTCTTTTTCTTGATCATACTTAGTCCAGTCACCTAAATTTTGAAAAAAAACCCTTTCTTCCTTATTTATCATAGCATGATCTACCTCTAATTTTGATATTGGTTCATTGGTGATGTGATCCTTTGATAGTGGTTCAGATAATATCTTCATCTTTGAACCATATTTGGTTCCTAGAATTAAGTGAGACCAGTCAAGAGACATATCTCCTCCTATCTTGGTTGTAAAATCTCTTGATAAACATAGGCCAAATACAGGAGGTATATCTATAACTACTATATCTTTATTTACAATTATATTTGGACAAGTATATACTTGTGATGGGAATTGTTTAATTCTCCCTATTACTTTCATTGATTTGCCATCTAGCTGCATAACTCCTTTAGTGAGTGGCTCATATTTTATCTTTAAAGCCTCAGCTATCTGCTTAGGCATCACTATATTACTAGCCCCTAAATCAATCATTTCATTATGTAGTAATTTCTTTCCAACTATCACAGTTAAATAAAAGTGATCCAGTTTGGATTTGCTTACCTTTGGTGCATTATTCACTAGAGCTATTGTCTGTAGATGAACAATGTCTTTAAGATTTTCTTTTTCAGTAGGTCCTTCTTTGATAACAATACATTTAGGAACTACTTGGCTTTAGAGAGCTTCTTATAACAGTGTACTTTCTTTAGGAATAGCTAATATGTCCCAAATTGATACTTTTGTTGGAATCATCTTCAGTTGATCCACCACATTCATTGGTTACAAAGTTTGAATTCTTGGAAAATAAGGATACCTAGCCTTTTCTTGAATTTGTCCAGGAACTACTTGATTATGTACTACTTAAAGCACTTCTTGTCTAATTGCTATGTTTTGATGACCTTGAAATGAATTATTCTTCATAACTTCATTGTTTACAACTTCAGGCTATTCCAACATTCTTCTCTTTGATCTAGTATAGTAGTCTGATTGCACCACTAGTTTCTTGGAAGTAGAAGCTTCATTCAAGAATACCTATTCTTCATCTTCAACCCATGAGAAAAAATCATATTCTAGGGCTATTTCTTCCTCTTGTTGCAAAGACATCCCTTGCATTTGAGCCATTAATACTAAATTTTGCATACCAAAAGACTGGTAGGCTTGATTGTCACTGGAACTTGTAAACTATCCATCCATTCTTCTCTGCTCTACCACCTTTTATTGTGGATTACCCATGGGACAATCTCTAGGTGTATGAGCATTATTGTAAGGGAAACACCAAGCATTAGTACCATTTGCATAATTATTTTACCCTAGAATAATTTCCCTATTTAAATTAGGAAGAATAGTCTGTGAGGGCGTAGGGACTGCAACTAATTAATTTGCTAGCTGAGGGTTATTTTGCCTTAGAGGACACTAGTATTGGTTTGGCTGTGATGAGAATCTATTTCCTTGATAGCCTTGATATGGAGGCCTAGGGAAAGGATTTTGTTGTCTCTTTATATTAATCAGCTCATTAGAAAATGTCCTTAGGATATTCTTGATATCATCCAGCTCAGATGATTGGGCAGGACAATTTCTTTAGCAGGTGGTTGAGGATATGTGTACATAGACACAGGTGGGGCTATGGATTTAGGGGCTTCTTGAGGTAATCACAAGGAAATCTCTGGGAACATGGGCATGGGAGGCCTTGGAGACAACTTTCTAGCATCTATCAAATTATTTTCAGCTCTGACTACATATTCATAAGCCTCTGGCAGAGTCTGACCTTCAAGTGACTGAATCATAATAGATATGTCTAAATTTAAAGCCTTAAGATAGAAAACTATAGCCATACCTGGTAATGGTCTAGCTATAGTAGGGATTCTTTACCAAGTCTTTTGAAATCTAGAATTGAAGTCAGTCATTACTTCTTGTGGTGCCCTTTGGATGGTAATCAATTACTGTAATAAAGAAGACTTATCACCCTTCTCTTCAAATCTTTCAAAGAAAAGATCTCTGAGCTGATCCAATGTAGATATGGTATTTGGGGTCAAAGACCGATACCATTTTAGAGATTTCCCTTTAAAAGAAGCTGCTAATAATCTTATGGCCACACTTTGTTGTGTGACAACATATATAGCATAGACATCTGATACATCCTACAAATGTTCTTCAGGTGTTTTAAAATCATGCCCACTGAATTTGGGCAGAGCTTTCAAGGCATTGACTGGGATAGGGTCCCAAGTGGCTGGTGGTATTGGGAAAATCAATGGACTACCAGTGTTCTAACTTGCATAATTTCTTGGGGCTATAGGGACTCCCATATTTGCTCTTGGTAATGGTATAAATTGGTTGACTCTTCTTCTTGGACTAGTTACCAAAGGTGGTAAAAGAATACCTAGATTTATAGTAGACTGAGATCTAGTTACTGGTCTGTATCTCTGACTCCTCGTAGCTCTCTAGTTCAAATCATCTTGAAAGAAACTTCAATATAGTGTCCCACTGGGCATGCGATGGTTAAAATTGTGCTTGTTTCTAACACCAACAATGGGAAGTTTTAATATGTGGGACTTGTGACTTGAAACAACCTCCATATTTTTAAGAAGTTGGTCTCTTCTTTATATCAAGTGTATATTAGGAAAAGGGATAGGAATTTTAATAGAAACACAAATGTAAGAAAGAATATCTAACTATGGTGATGCACTTGAATGTAATTTGACCTTAATCCTAAGCACAGTGAGACTATATGTAAGATTCAATTACATTTAAGAGAAAACAAGGCATGATCAATGTAAAAGATGAAAACAATAGAAATAGAGGCTCACAGCATAGACTGCTTTTGTGGTGATACAAAAAATATCAACAAAGGCACAAGGTTCAATCTTCTTATTTGAATTCTCTAGTCACATAAGAGGTACAAAAACATGCACAGTTACATAAACTTTCCAACTCAATAAAATGGAACAAAGGTAAATTATATTCCTAATCATAGCTCTAGAAAGTCTAAAACTCTTCACAACATAGCCTAGACTACTTTTGTAATGACACAAAAAATATCAAAAAAGGCATAGGATTCAATATTCTTATTAATTCTCCAAACACATAAGAGGCACAAAAACATGCACAGTTACATAAACTTTCCAACTTAAGAAAATGGAATAAAGGCAAATGATATTCCTAATCACATCTCTAGAAAGTCTAAACTCTTGACAATAATTCTCTCAAAAAATTCTCTCTAAGTATCTGATTATGATGCTCTTTTAGTGATCTCTGGACCCTTATTTATAGCCTTGGATTCACTCTAGATTATCTACATGTTCCCAATCTAATGGCCCAACTGAAATCTAACCAAATTGGAAGTGTCTAATAGAAGATATTTCTTAGATTCTAAAATGCTCTATCTTTTGGTAGTTCACTGGTTGAATTGATCACAGGATGCTCCCTTCTATTAAATGGAAGAGGACACTTAGCCAATTCCTTAAAAACCTTCTTATTACCAGAGAATGACACTTGGTGTGTTCCACAACACTTACTGAAGACACGCGACACTTTCCACATAACTTATACTCTTTTGTGTCTTTGCTCAGGAGTGTTCTACCTTTGACACCTATCATAATCCGCTTCTTTGAAACTTTAACAACTTAGACAAAAAAATAAGACCCATAGAATTTGTCACCCTAACAACTTTTAAAAGGCATAGGGACAGGTGTTGATTTCCTCTTGCCTCAACAAAGGACATGTGGCAATCTCCACTTTACTTAACTAGGGATATGTGGTGATCTTCACTACTTTTAACTACCTTTTGAGAGACCTGCGAAAGGTGACATGTAATGGTCTCCACTTTACTCTATTTATATTATAAAAACAATTGGGCCTCATTTCATATTTACATAGACAATGACATCTGGCAGATTCCGTTGGCTTTAAAAACAAAACATGAGACCCACCATAGTCTTTGCTATATCGGTGAAGCAAAATGAAGATAGTTCATATCTCGACACATGGTGGCTTCTACTCTCTTCAGCTGGGATACGTGGCATCTTCTATTACTTTTAGAAAAGCAAAAGTGAAATATTTCATGGTTGCCACTTGGCACTTTCTGCCTAATCTTGATACTTAGCTTGTTGAAACCTTTCATGATTTCCATTTGAAATGCAAATGCTGATATGAAATGTAGATGCTGACACTTGTCACATTCTAGTGAGTTACCATGAGATACGTGGCAATCTCTACTTTACTTATAAAAATTGTAAAACATGCCTCAGCTGATGACACTTGGTAGCTTCCGCTTGACTTCGACACTTAGACAAAAATGAATCAAAGGAAATTAGAGCCCATGCTTTATTTCAAAACTTCACCATCTAGAACCAAAGTATGTGGGAACAAAATTTTGTAGCATGCAACTAAAAATCAGAATGAAATGTAGAGTATTTTTTACTCTACATTTACATCAACAACATGTCAATAAATATGTATTAAAATAATTTTATTATGTTTGAAGCAAGCACAAGGAGCAAAAAAATTATTTTGTGACAATAACTAAATAAATTTATCAAAAAACCATGTTTTTCATTAAAGGAGAAAACATATTGATTCAAGATATCACTTATTAATATAACTAGTCAATAATGGTGAAATATATTTATAATGTTTTTGTGATATAAGATTAATTTGTAGACATATTTATAAATACAAAATCAAAGGATAATTTTAATTAATTGAGAGAGAATTTGGGTGTCAATGATCTTTCCAAATCAAATCTTGATGGAGGGTGGTGGGATCAAAAAATAAGGTTTACTTTCACCAATATACTCTTGTCATTATTATATGTGAAACTTAATGTCTCCAACCACTCCATATAAAATCATTTTATATTTTAATATTATCTAGCCTTTATATTATTATAGAATCAATAAATAAACTATAATATTTTATTTTTTGGTTCTGACTATATGAAAGAAAAATCTATGACTTTTTGGAAATATAAAATCATATTTATTTTTCATGTTGAAGTGGATATAAGAAATGATAGAAAACTAGAACAAAATAACCAAAAATACAAAATAAGAATAAGAAATCAAATTATATATGTGTAGATATATAAATATGTTATTAAAGATTTGGAATTATTTGTATTGACCTAATTTTACCATACATGAATTGTGTGTAAATATATAACAATTTTACACATGTTTTCCTATCCATTTATGTATCTATGGGCTTGACCTTCATTATTTGTTATCAGTCACCTACATGAATTATTAGTCTATATTGAATCTTCTTATTAAAAAAATTATAATGTATCACAATCACCATATCATTATTTCCTTTTCCTTGGATACCTTTAGTTATAGTTATATGAATCCAACTATTGGATTTGTCTATGTGTACCAGATTTATTTGTTTACCTCATAATAGTCATTTTCCTAAATTTAATTTTTTCCTATGAGTCACCTTTATGTTTCACATGTCATTAGTGGAAAAATCTACCCAAAGAGTCATTTATAAAAAAGTATCCTATTCCTCTTATTATATAGTAAATATCCAACATCTATATATATAACACCTATCAATAACACATATATCACTATACATTGAGATAAATAACCCTAAATATTCCAAATAATAAACCCATCAAATGATCAGGTCTAATTAGGTTTCAAACACCTAAATTACAAGTAAATTTTTCATGTTTTCAAGTGTCTAAATCCAATTTATAGGTTGCATCCATATTCCTAAGTGGGAGAATTATGTTAAAATGCAACCCTCTTTAGAGTATTAGAATGTAGGAAACACTTATTCACTTAGTGGGGGTGATGGGGGTCACTTCAACCCAGCTTTTTTATCCCTTTTTTATAGGTAAAACTAGTGTTAAAATTTGAGTTAGGGTTTCAAGGTGAAGGAGATATAATTTTGAGACTACACATAATAAACATCCCCTTATATTTATAACAATAACAATTTATAGTAAGGTGCAATGATATATGATGGATCGGTCTAACATATCTCACAAATACATTTATAGAATATATTAGATGCCTTTGATTACCATAGGCATTTATATACTACTAGATACATCTAATTAGGTCATGAAAGTCAGTTTCCATATTGGGGTGACTCCATATCTAGTTCCAATCCTTCATACCACCTACAAAAATATAAGACTCAAACATAAAAGTAATATGATAAGTACCCTAATCTTATTCATCATTTATATAAATAGTAAAAGAAAACTAGACATCTAATTTTACATTTATATATGTGTAATTTAAGATACTTTATACAATCTAAATACTCATAGTTTTATGATTTATTATATCATTAATCTAAAATAAGGTAAAAATTATTGGTGAACCTACCCATTCTTTTGAGCACATAAAAACCCTAGGTTTCCCTTAGGTTTTCATTTTTCCCTTTTTGAGATTTTATATTTTTAAATTTTGGTTTTATATCTAATTACTAAGTGCCCCTTATCCTCTATTGTAAATATGAAGTTTTCATCTTTTTCCCTAGGGTTTTATGTGTATTCTCCTATTAGGTATTCTTCTCTCAAGCTTATCACTTGTCTTCCTATGTATTCATTATTATATATAATTCAACATTATTATATATTTTAATTATCATAAGTTTTTATTATTCATATGGATTAAATCTAAAAAAATCCTAAATTTATATACAATTTTTTTTAGAATTTGGGTTTTCCTATTTTTAATAAATTTAGTCTAGCAGACAAAGGTCATATCTATTAATTTTTTTAAATTTGGGTTTCATATATTTATTAATATTTTTATAAAATATACTTTTTTTGAAAAAATTGTCACCTTTTTATTTTGTGTTTGAGCCTTTATTTAGAATTTATAAGACTTATATTTTCTATAGATACCCTTGTATGATTTTTTACTTATTCCTTAGGGTTTTATATTTATGTACTTAATGATTATTTTCAACCCTGATTTTTGATATCCCCTTTATAGGTGTATTTCTATTCTCCTATGGTTCCAACACTTAATAATTTATCCCTCAATGTTAGCCTTCAATCCTAGGAGTAGGTTTTATGATTATGTTCCTTTTTTTCTTAGGGTTTGTTAAATTCTCTATGAGTTATAAACTTGAAACCATCAATTTCCCTCATCCCATGGATTTAATATTATCTAGCTATGTCATACCTTATGATTATAATAATTATTCAACCAATGATCATGATTATGTGCCTAATTATGATGATGATGATGACTATGTAGATTATGCTTATGATTATGAAGAATATTAGTATGATAATGATGTATCTTTGTATAATTATAGTGAAGAAAAAAATAACAAACTAATGTTGTTATTTGAGAAATCAATTATCATACTCCTTATCTACTCTCTTATATTAATCAAACACTATAACAAGAATAAATTTAAAAATGAATTAACTGATTCACTTATTGATGTTTCTAACATTCCATTTAAGAAATAAGATATAATAAAGAAATGGATAGATGATTATCATGATGGTATGCCTTGCAATGATGTTTATAAATGTAATGATGATTTAGTGATAGATAATGTGATGATGTTACTTCTTTTTAGCTATAATTTTATATGTTACTTATATTTAAATGAAACATGATGTTATTTATTCCTTTCTTGAAATGAAACATGATGTTATTGAGAATGATAGTTTTGGGAATAAAATTGTGTACAAACTTTTGGATTGACACATTTTAGATCACCTTCCATGATTCTTCATTAGGAAAATATGATGTTATTGTTTTACCTTTTATTAAAATAAATGGTATGAAATTTCTCATTTATGCAATAATGTATCTATAAAATTAAATAATTATTCTAAACAATGTAATGATACAATTTTTTTTTATGAATATTCTATACCTATGTCTAAAATAGAATAAACTATGCCTAGACCTTCTTCTCCTATTTGAAATAATATAACTATGGTAATAATTAATAATAAGATTAAACCATTGAAATAACCTATTAAAAATATTAACATGCCTTCCAAATAAGTATTAGCCTTAATTCACATAATGGATTCATTGTAACACAAATTTCAAAATCTCTCTTTAGAAATCAAAACATACCATGCTCAAGTAGACTCTAATTCTACACATGAGAACCTAATAGTGCACATGATACCAAATTAATAATTGTCTCATCACTTCATAATGATTAAATTAAAATTATTTGATGGAAGTGGTGATCATATGTTACATATCAAGGGATTTAGATATTCTATGGAAAAATTTAATAATGATATAACTTTAATTAATATATTCCATATTAGCTTAATTGGTCAAGATTTGGCTTGGTTTCATCACCTTCCTAGTGTTTATTCACATTCATATCAAGAGTTAGAGGATACATTAATAATATAGTATATTTACAATAAGAGACTAAGGGATACATATGAGTTTTTATCTTATCTTCATCAAGGGAATTATATACAATTTAATTATTACATCTTATAATTAAAAACTTGTATGTATCAATTTTTCTATTAACCAATTGAATTGGTGACATAATATGTATTTAATGAGCTAAGATTAACCTGTAATTTATCGTATCTAAGATATCTAACATATAAGGTAAATCAAATAGATCCCATTGATAATTAATGAATCAATATATGACTAAATGGATTTGTTAAAATTATCAAGAGGAGTAATTATGAAACAACATCAATAGAGATGGATACAAAGTCTATATGCAATCAATATAATGAATTAACACTAACTAGGTCTCTAATATTATAATTTATCAAATCTAGTATTACCAATCTATCAACAAAAATAAGGGGGATGGTTAAAAGCAAACTAAAAAGAGTAAGGAACCATGGAAGGAAAATGAGGGCCTAGGTCACCTAAGGTGAAAAATGGAAGTTATGGAAAACCTATAACCACACTAAGTATAAGTGTATAGGAGATTCAACCAAGGAGTTATAAAGCTATTAATAATGCAAATTATATTTATCAAATGAAATAACTAAGGTTAGAATATATTTACCTTAAATAAAACCTATCGATCCTCAATCTCCCTATTAGCCAATGGTGATTTACAAGAGATTATTATGTTTTAAGGATCACAAAGGTTGAATAAAGCTTTGGACCAAAAAGATTTCTCCTATTGCATCTAATATTCCACAAGATAATTTTGTTCCTTTCATGAATAGGTCTAAGTAATGGCTTCTCCAAATGTAGACTTAATAAAAAATTTGAGAAATGGGAATGAAATATTAAATGTTCCTCTATTTATATTTAAATGGGGATTTTTATTTATAATGGTGAGTGATAATAAACCTTCCCTATTTTTTAGCCAATGCCATCATCCAACCTCAATGTAATTAAATAAATGATGGTTTAACCTCAAACTATGTTGGTTAGGGCTGACCTAATTACTAATAATCTACCATAACATTCAAACTACATCGACCTAGGATGACTTAGTTTAAAAATTGGTAAGAATCAAGAAATACTACATCAAACCAAGTTGATATACTCAAAAAATATGGGTCTTAGTATATTTAGGGGTTATAAGGAGGAATGTTACTTGGGGGATCAAGTATGAGATAACTATAGTGGATATATAAATGATAGATTAAACAATAATGTCTATTATAAATCAACAATGGTTTGCCCACCCCTTTCCTAGTGTACCCTTTAAGGCATGCACTCAGAGAGATTGAAACTTAATAGGTTTCTTCAAGATAGAAAGAATCAATAAATGATAAAGTTTTAATAAAATATAGTGTATAAATATACCTTAACTAAAGCTCATCATGTGTCACTAGAGTGAAACATTGGATATTTCTTTGGGAAAGAACATAATAATGCAATAACTAAGCTAGATCAAAATGAAATACTAAAAGGAATACTAGAATTGAAGTAACTAAAAGTACCATATACATACATTGACTTACCTTTCCTTTGAATGGCTAAATGAAAATATCATAGTATCAATTTTTGAAATGCATAGTACTTACATTTAAGAAACCCTATGGATACAAGGCTGAAAATAAAAGCAATGTATGTGTGCATAGGATTGTAAAAGTTTAAATAGAAAACTCTCAAAATTGATAAAAATCACTTAGAAATTTAGGAATATGAGAGCGTAAGGGCTAGGTTAGAAACAATAATCATAAAAATGTAATGAAAAATGAATGTAGAACATACTCTATTATGTGATAAAGCATGTAAAACATTATAATCAAATGAAATAAAAATTAAACTAATATATGGAATTAAATCAATGTAAACTAATGTAAGAAAAACATGTCTAATCAAACCTCAAAAAAACAAAAATGATTGAAAATTAAAATGTAAGATAGGTATGTCAAGTCAAGCATAAATAAAAATATTTAAGCATGTAAAATGTCCTATGTAAGATAATTAAAGTCCACAAAAATAAAAAAAGAACATGCTAAATAAATGAAAAATCAAAATCTTTAAATAATGATGACTCAAACTTAGTGCTTTCTCTAAAACATAATGTAATAAAACACAACCACCTAATGACATAACTAGTATGATAATGATATGTTATGGTAAAAAAATGTGAAGGGATGTTTGTGAGGAAGGTCTAGTCCTATTTGAGGTCTTATAATGTAACTCACAAAATAAAGCCAAAAGGCATAAGTTAGAAAATGTGATCAACCAAAATCAATATCCAACAAGGGATAGTGGAAAAAATATGATGAAAATATCGAATAAATAATAGTACCATGAATAAATTGTATCAGCCCTAGGAGACACAGTCTGATAAATAGAGGTAGAGAAAAATTAAACTCATTAGACTATATCTAACCTAGTCGATGTAGTTTTTTCACAAACAAATAACTATATTAGCATTGGTTGATGTATGTTGAACAGACAACATAGAATTGTATCAATGTTAGCTGATATAATCTATAATATAGAATATAATAACAAGTAAAAAATTCAAATTTTAATTATTTTTACTAAATATTTATCTGAAATAAAGATCAAGTTGATGTACTAAAAATCTGTGACTAATTTTTAGGTTCTTAAAGATACTTGCTTATCCATTGGAGAGTGTCAACCCAATATTTTAGAAATATTGAATATGGATTAAGTATCATTCCCATATCCAAATCAACTTGATTTCAAGGGTAATCTGAGAGTAACTTCTTGAATCTAAATTCTAATTAGAACACTACACAATACAATGGATGGTTGGCTTTCTAAGGTTCAATAAAAGGGAATCCTAGGTGTTTCTAATATACTATTAGGCACAAGGAAATTAAAGGCCATGTTTATATTTTTACTTTGGCTAAGATTATTTTGGAAACCCCTTAGACCATGATGCCTATAAACAATAGACTAAGACCATAAACAAAAATCCACATAGCCCTTCATGATAGTAGCTAAGTAGTTTGAAAATTATTAGAACATAATCACTAGGTAAATCCAAATGAAGAGAAAATTAGATTAAAAAATAAAAAATCAATGTTAAAAATTAAATTACACCATTTAGTGAATTAAAACAAGTAGGCAGTCAACTTGAGAGGAAATGTTTGATTAAATTTTGAAATGGAAAGTTTAGTTTACTTATTTAAGACAAAAAAATGAAAACACATAAAACTATATCAACATAAGTAGATGTAGTTTTCCACATGATATATAACTATATCAAAATTGGTCAATACAATTTATTTAAAGATAGTTAAAAATAGGAAGAATAAAATAAATTAGATAGGGTCAATAATTTTTTTTGCAAAGATGCAAACACAAAACTATATTAGTCAACGTTGATATAAATTGGCAGAAAGATAAAATAAATTTAGAACTAAATAAGACATGGTTGATATAGTTTTCCAATTAAAATAAATTTTGACATAATTAAAAATTTAGATACATAACTAAATCAAGTTTAATTAATAAATCTAATAAGAAAAATGACTAATCAAAACCATATTAGATAGGGTCAATATAATTAAGTAAAAAATAAATTGGTAAATAAAACTAGGTCAGACTTGTCTAATATAATTAGATGAATGAATAAAATAATGAAAATATAAGTGTAATACTATATCAACCTACATCAATGTAGCTTGTTAGAAAAATGCAAAGTTAAAATTGTATCAACCTACATCTATGTAGTCTGATTAAAAAGATAGAGGAATAAAATTGTATCAACCCATGCTAATATAGTTTGTTGAAAGATAGAATTCATTGTTTAGTTTATTTTAGGTTCACAAAAATGTGTGCAATGTGCTAGGATTGACTTGGAATGTATCTTATTTAGGAGATATGAACTCAAATAAGTCAAATTAAATAGATCCCATTGATACATAATGTATTGAAATATGACCAAAAGGATCCTCTAAACCAAGCAAGAGGATCAATTATGACATAACATGTATAGAGAGGGTTCCAAAGCCTCTAGGAAATTAATATAATTAAATAACCCTAACTAGGTCTCTAATATTGGAATTAATTTAATTTAGTATTACCAAGATAGAAACACAAATAAGTGTGATGTTCAAATACAAACTAAAAAGGGTAAGAAACCATGGTAGGAAAATTAGGGCCTATATCACCTAGGTTAGCTTGAGTGTATAAGATATTCAAAAAAAGGTCATATGCATTCATTAAATCTAGTAACTATGCAAATTATATCTATCAAATGAAAGAGTTAGTGCTATAATATACATAACTTGAATAAAACCTATTAATCCCCAATCTCCCCCTTGGCCAATGGTGTTTTTAAGAGATTATTGTGTTATACAAATCATAAAGTTTTACTCAATATATAGGGTAAAAGTAATATTTATTTTGCATCTAAGATTCTATAAGACAATATTTTTACCTCCAAGAAAAGATCTAAGCAATGGCTTCTCCAAATGTAGACTTAAGCAAAATTATGAACAATGATAATGTAAAAATGAATGTTTCTCTCTTTGGATTGAAATGGGGACTTTTATTTATAGTTGTGAGTGATCCTAACCCTTCCCAATTTTTTATCCAACATAATTAGCCAGCCTTGATTTAATTAAAAAAATTATGGTTTAACCTCAAACTAGGTTGGCCATGGTCAACTTAGTTTTGATATGTTTGGAATAAATTTCGAACTACATCTACATGGGCTGAATTATTTTGAAAATTAGTGGAAATTAATAAATACTACATTGATTCAGGCTAATATAGTCATAAAATATGGGTCTTGACATATTTAGGGGTTATATAGAGTAAGATTGCTTAGTGGACTAAGTATGAGGGAACTATACTGGATATATGCATGATAGATTAAATAAAAATTTCTCTTGTAAATAACCAATGGTAACCCACCCCTTTCTTGGTGCACCATTTAATTTGTTCACATAGAGAGATTAAAACTTGACCTAGTGTTACAAAAGAGAATGCATCAATAAATGATAAAGTTTTAAAAATATTTTGTGTATACACAATATATTTTTTTTATAAGTTTTATCTTTCCTCTTAAGGATAGATTAATTTATCATACATGTGAATCATTTCAATATATTTTCCTTAAGACAATGGAACTTGAGAAGGAACTTACATGTGTTCAAAATCATGTTCACGAGAATATAAATAAGGATTTTAATCACAAAGAAGTTACACATGATGTAAATCATAAAAATAAAAACATTCATAAAGACAAAGTGGACTACGAGGGTGTGAAGGATTTCAAGGACAAAAAATGCAAGGAGAAACTCATAAATATTTTTTTTCAAAATAGATGAGTTTGTCATTCCAAAGTATAAAAGATACCATAGAGTAGAGCTACCAAGAAAATAGCTTAAAATATTCCTCCAAATCATGAAATACATTACTTTTTAGGGTAAGTACACATCCATATTCTCCCAAAATTTATCACAAATGAATACTTTTAAAGGCCACAAAATTATTCTACCATTTTTACTACTAAAATTCCTAAAGGCCATTATCATAGCTTTATAAGTTGAACCTTACCTCTAAATTATTAAATCTTATTCTCATTTTCTTTATAGTTAAGATGGGTGAGCCAATGTGGGGTAAATAAGTGATTAAAGACGTTTAATTACATAACATATAATAATTGTTAGAAGAGAGTGATGAGGGAGGAAATGAAACCTAAGATGAGGAGGCCTCAAATCATCTAGAGGTGGAAGCCTCTAATAGACCCACCACCCTGGCTAATGTTCAGGTCAAAGTAAAATGAAAAAGAAAAGTGAAGGATTCATGGTACAAGAAGGAGATCTTTCTTATTACCGGGACAAGTGAAAAATTGAAATATGTTAAATAAAGTAAAAACATTTAATCCCATATGCTAATGAGCAATAAAATTTGGGAAATGGAAATGAACTTGGAAAATATGATGACTCAAATTGGTCATGCAATAATTTCTATGTACCAAGATGACTGAAGAAATATACAAGCTAAAGTTACAACTGATGTTCATCCAATCTAAAGGATCAAGCATTCATGAAGGAGGGGTTGAAGTAAAAGTGAAGGATATTGTGTGGGAGTGATAAGTGGGGGAGGTTACCCCAAGCAAAAAAAGGAAACATGAAAATAAAGATGAAGATAAATAAGAACATGCTAAGATGAAGCCTCAAAAAGTTACTAATAAAATACTAAACCAACTAAAGAAAAGTGAAGTTAAATACTTCACTCAAGGACCAAGTAAGATAACCCAATGCCTCACCAAAAAATAAGAAAACAAGAAGAAAGGAAGAAATAAGTTGGTCATTTACTTAGACTCAGAGGAGTCTTACCATTAATACTCTACTTTTTGTTAGCCTTTTTGTTACTTCCTACCATTATTTTTTTTTTTTGATATTTAGTGGAATTTTCCCAATGGTTTACTATCTTTTTGGATGAATAAAACCATGTTATGTATTTACCCATGGGACTTCTACTTTATGGTTGTTTTGTTTTATACTTTCTAAATATATTTCAACTTTTGTAATGAGTACAAGACCCTCTAATCCTTTTTTTATAACCTTATCAAATAAATAAACAAAATAAAGACAAAGTGAAAACTAATGAGATGAACAAATAATTATCAATAGGTATTATTTTTAAGGAACCAACTGTAATGATTTCACCTTATGTAAATAAGAATCACTCAATTAAGTTTGACAATAATAAAAGATAGGCCAATTATTATTTTATAGACATTACTTGAAAAAATATTAATTAGGCTACCTTTTAATCATCATCACCATCCTTATTTTATAACTCAAGTGGCTGTAAAACTAGTTTGAAATTATCATCGTATCAATGGATATAGAAATACAATTTTTAATCATTGTGATAAAACATTGAATAACATTGGATAAGGGGGTTATTAAATTTTGTATAATTAACAATATTCAATTAATTTCCCCTCTCCATGATTTTATACTACTCATTTTATTAAATCAAAGATATCCAAGACATTCTTATAAAAGATTCAATGGTCACATAGACTTATATGGAAGGTAAAACTATAATAATATCTTCTTCTATCTTACTACTCATTTTATGAAATCAAAGATATTCAAGACATTATTATTAAAGATTCAATGGTCACTTAGGCTTATATAGAAGGTAAAACTATAATAATACCTTTTTCTAGCTCACATTCTAAACGAATCAATATTTTTGAGGACATTCTTAATAAGGGAACCAATGGACATTCAAACTCTTAAAATAAGTTAACATAGAGAAGGCATTGTTATATATGACAATAAAAATGCAATACATGTACAATTGTGTTTCTTGAAGACTTACGATATAATTAGTAAGATTTACCACATACGGAAACTTATGAGGGTGTTATATGGCATCTTGCCATACTAATTTTCTTGTGTCTAATATAGTAGATACATTATTATATGTGAATAAATCTATTTCATAAGGTAATATGATAATATGGAAATCATGATTATGGAAAATGGGTGAAAAATTAGATAACATTAATATGATTACCTCATTCAATTTCCAAGGCATCTTTATTAAATATTAGAGATATAGAATAATAAACAATAATAATACTTAGAGTATAATTGTATTTCATATTACACAATTTTGGGTACCAAAGACAGATAAAAAAATTAAGGGTCGAAGAATTAAAAAAATTAAGAAAAAATACAAACAAAGAGAGAAAACAAACCATCTCAAACAATCATCATTAGATAGGTAAACAAATAATTAGTAGGTTTTATAAATTCATTCATATTAGTATAGTGAAATATATCTGAGTGGTTGGACATATGGTTCTATCACATGTAGTATCAACATTTATTTTGATATTATGGGTTAGTTAATCATAGATATGCATTGTTCTTAAATACCATAAAATTTATGCATCCCATCCATTTGATTATAAATACTATAACATTATATATATATATATATATATATATATATATATATAGAGAGAGAGAGAGCCTATTTTTATTAATAACGTATATTTCTATTATCAAAGTTATGTTTGAATTGACATTTAGAATATGAAAGTAACATGTTGATATTATTCAAAATATATATATATATATATATATATATATATATTTTTTAATTATATATATAAATACATAATATCAACATATATTTATATATATAATATATATATATATATATGAATAATATCAACATGTTTCTTCCATATTATAAATGTCAATTCAAACATAAATTTAATAATATAAATATAAGTTATTAATAAAAATAGGCACTAGATTAGAATATATGGAAATATTCACAAGAATATTTATTATCTACTAACTTGCATCTCAAAAGAAATTTTGATGGTATATGACCATCGAAAAGATTTGTGTTTTTCCAATATGTTTTGATGGTGTTCAAAGATTATATGCATACAAACATTTCTACATCTTTTAGAGATTTTTATTAGAGTGTGATTCATTAATGTTTGAGGTTAATTTAAATGAAAAGGATGTTTTTATAGTAGTTTTTTTTTTAAACTTAGATTAGCTTTTTTTAATTAAAGTATAAATATAAGGATAAATTCAAAAAAAGGGAGCATTTAATAGGGTTTTTGGAATTATTTATCCCTGAAATGTCTTAAATTTAAATGAATGGGACACATTAATTTATTTTTTAATATTTAAGAATGTTTCAAATAAATAATATTTATTAAAAATAAATTGAACTCGATAATTATAAATTTATATTAATTTTTAATTATTTGTTTTTTATATTATGGATAATTTATATATATATATATATAATTAATTTATATTATAATATAAATTATGTATATTATCACTTATATTTTAAAATTGATTGATCATTATGTTCTTTGTTTTAGATTATGGAAAAAGCAGGTTTTGAAGGGACCCCGAAACCAAGAAAGAAAGATCATCCAAAACCACAGGCAAAGCCTAAACTACAACAAGGAAGTAGCAAAAATAGGTTTTTAATGGACCTAAAACCACCAGAAAGACTACCGGTCAAAACCCAGATTTAGCAGAGATCTGGTTACACCAAAGGCAAAGGATTAAATAAAGAACAGGACCAGTTTCATAACCAGTAAGAGTAACCAGATTATTCATCCAGTTCCAATATCATTTTCATAGTTTCTTTTCCTTTCATAACAGTATCCTGGGTAGTGGTTGCTGCCAGCATGGCTCCTTTTTGAGTAACCATCTTTCTTGAACTTTGTCTCATCCTTTTGCTAGGTCCCTCCAATGCTTTGGTCTCCTCATTGGCTCTTTTACCAATATTGACAGCAGTAGCACAAATATTGGACGTAACTTCCTCCATTTTCATTCTGTTGTCCTTAATAAGTTCCCAAAGGTTATTCTCATAGGCTTTGAGCTTGACTGGGATCTCTCTTATCTGATTTTCCATATTGTTAATTTTGTTCCATACAGCTTTCAGGGTATCTTCCATAGTTTCCATTTTTCTTTTGATATCCATAATCTCCCTACACATCCAAGAATCAAATTGGGAAGATGCCTCTGCTTTGCAGTTAACCCAAGTCATTGGTGTGTGTGTTTCATCATTCTATTTTTTCCCTCTCCTTTCCTCAGAATTTTTATTGGGACTGTTCCTGGCTTCTTCAAAAATATCCTCTCGACCCTTTTGTTCCCGCTCTTTAATTCCAGTTTGAATTTCCATATCCATATCTTGATTATCATCCTGTCCTATAGTTTCCTTTTCGTTCTTTGAATCTGGGTCCTCAACAGGGCCATCCTGGGCAAATTCATCCTCCGACACTTTCTGATTTTCCTCCGTATCTTCAGTTTTATTTGCAGACTCCTCTTCTGTGTTAACATCATCTTTTTCATTCTTCTCAGGACATTCTTCATCCCCATTAGAGTTTGTATCCCAGCTTTCAGTTCCTTCTTCTTCCTCCAAGTTTTCCTCCCTGGGTTTTTCAATTCTCTCCCGTTCCGTATCTTCTTCTACATTCTGCTTTTTAGCACTAGAGAGCTTGATTTTGCCTTTCCCATTTACACTATCACTCTTTCTGTTCCCTAACTCCTTGTTTTTCCCCTGTTTGGGGTGCTTTACCATTGCATTATTCTTGCAATAGCCTTCAATTAGTAGAATAAGGCCTTCATGTAGGATAGGGCGCGTTTCCTTTTTCCTATGAGCATATAAACTTTGGACCAAGGAGAAGCGAAGATAAAAGGGAAAAGACAAACTTACCTTGTGCCTAAAATGGTTAAGGAAGACAAAGTGGAATTTGTGTACTCGCTTACTTCTTTTGTCCAGAATGAAATACTCCCTTATGCAGCTTAAGACATCCCTCCATATCCCTTTAATCTGATCCAATTCATAGAAATCCCCATTCTTGACCAGCTTCTGCTCTTCCTCATCCATTTTGGGGAACTTACAAAAGGCCTCATTCAAAATGCTAGTCTGCTTGGAGAATTTAAGTCCATCTGTAGGCAGCCCTGTAACCTCAGCTATAAAATCCTCTGTTAAGTTCATTGTGATACCATGCAGGGTGACCCTTTCATCAGTCCAATTTTTGAAAAAATCTGTAGTGATATGCGATTTTGACCCATGGAGTCTTTCCATATAGCTCGCAACTTTTCCTTTCTACAGAATTCTCCAGACTTCTTGTTTCTCTTTCCATTCATCACAACTCTTGGGTTCTTGTTTCCGGGGTTCTCCCTTCCTTTTGTGTGCCATTCTCATTTTCTTTGAAACCCAGTTGTTATGGTCTTTACAATAATCCCACCTGCTACCAAATTGATTGGGAGGTCAGCTTTGTTTGTGCTTATTCAAGATCTGCTTCTCACTCTTGAGGGCCTTCCTCTTTAATGATTGTTGTCCTTTCCCCGCACTCCCACTCCTCCTACTCATTCTATTTCTATTACACTCCAATCTTTCCTTCCTTTGCATGGGTTGCATCATGAAGAATGAGCGCCCTCAAATCCATGTTCTTTTCTAATGTTTCATGCCACCTCACTATTTGACCTGCCCGGACTGCACAATTAGCTAACCAATCTGCAACACCATTGGCTTCAGGAAAGGTGTGGGTTATAATCACTTCCTCAAATTTTTTTATTAATGTTTTCATCTCCATTACCTTATCCTCTATGGTCCAAGACACAATATTTATATTGTTAAGAATATTTATAATATTCAATGAGTCCCCTTCAAGCCACAATTTGGGATATCTTGAGTCCACAACTATTTTGAGAGTCTGAAGGGCAGTTGTAGCTTCAGCAATGTGGCAATTCGATTTACCAATGGGGATTGCAACAGCATCAATTACCTTTCCCATGTGGTTTCTCAAAAATCCACCACAACCTGCATTCCCTGGGTTCCCTTTGGCAGCACCATCAAAGTTACCTTTAATCCATCCTTGAGGGGGAACATTCCAAGTAACTCCTGATCTGGGATTATCAGGTTTACCAATAGGATTATCCGTCCTTAAGGGATTATCCACTTGGAAAGTTGAGCTTGGATTCTTTTGAGATAAAAAATTCTCCTTTAAATCTCTAATGATGTTCTGTCCTACCACCCATCCAGGAAGTTCTTTATTTCTAAATATTTGGTTATTTCTTTCCTTCCATATTCCCCACCAAATATGGGGAAGAGTAAGTTTCCATAAAAAAAGAGCTTCAGGATTCTTTGAGGGGTAGTACCAGCTTTTGAGAGATAATTCCACATTTTTGAGGTGAATCCATGTAATACCTCACAAATTGAGAATCTCCTTCCAAACTAGCTGAGTGAAGGAACAATTCACGAACAGATGATCTCTATCTTCAAGGTCTTTTTTACAAAGAATACACCTATTTACAATATTAATTCCATGTTTCTGTAAATTATCCAAAGTCAATATTTTGTTTTGGAGAAGGGTCCAAAAAAAGAGTTTGATTTTAGGAATGAGCCCCTTAATCTAGGATCTCATCCATAACGGTTTGCTACCATTTCCCTTAGAAGTGAAAATGGAAGAAACTTTAAACTGTCCACTTGGCTCATTATGCCAAACAATTTTATCTTCATGGTTAGAATATAGAGATATAGCATTTAGGGATAATTGAATATCCTTGAGATCTTGATCATAGTCAGTGAGGTTTACCCAAGAGTTGTTCTGCCAGTATTGGTTAATCGTTATTCCCACTCTTTGCTTGCATCTATCTATAACATCTTTATCTTGGATTTCTTCCTATAACGGTTTTACTCTTAACCAAATATCTTCCTAGAACTTCACCTTTTTACCATTGCCAACTTTCCATGAGCTTCCTTCTTCTAAAACATGTTTTGTTCCCTGGACTGCCCCCCATATGGCAGAAGGATGAGAAATGTCCGGTGTAGTAAAGAATTCATGGAGAGACTTTGCCTTGAATAAGTACTTATGCTTCCATATTTTACTCCATTCTTTATTTCCCTGATAAACCCTCCACCCCTGTTTAGCTAAGAGGGCTGTGTTCATACTTCTAATTTTCCTTATACCAAGTCCACCATCCCTGACAAGTTTACAAATGTTATCCCATGCTATAAGAGGCATTCTCCTTTTCTCCTCAGTACCTGACCAAAGAAAGTTTCTCTGGATTTTTTCCATAGCTTCAGCAAATTTAGTGGGGATTTTGAAAAGACTCAAAGCGTACGTAGGTATGCTTTGAAGACTTGCTTTGAGGAGTGTGAGCTTTCCACCTTGGCTTAGAAGACTGCCTTTTCATCTCACCAATTTCTTACTAAATTTGTTAATAAGTCCTTCCCAAAAAGCTTCAGGAGCTTTCGACCCTAAAGGGAGACCAAGGTAAGAGGAGGGAAAATAACCTATGGAGCATTCTAGGATTCTTGCTATTTTGTTCTGTCTGTAATCTGGGGTATTAGTAAATAATATTGTGCTTTTGTTCCAGTTAATCAGTTGTCCAAAGGCAGAGGAATACAGATTTATAGCTTCCTTTAGAATTCTAGCTTCTGTGACTTCAGACTGTCCCATGAAAATAGTATCGTCCACAAATTGACCATGGGAACATATTAAAGGATACAAAGAGGGTTTTAGGCCTTTAAATAATCCTCTATGAACTAAGTCCCCTAGGTATTGCCCCATACTATCAGCCATGATAATAAACAGAATAGGGGAGATAGGATCCCCCTGTCTTAATCCCCTAGATGGTTTGAAAAACTGAGACGAACTCCCATTTACCAACACGGCTATAAAAGTTGTAGATATCAGCTATTTGATAATATCAACCACTCTTTGTTCAAATCCAAAGGCAATAAGGCTTTTTTGAAAGGAATAGCCAATCCACCCTGTCGTATGCTTTAGCTATATCCACTTTCATTAGGAACCCCTCTGTGTTTGAGCTGAACAGTGAGTGAATATTCTCATGCACCGTTATAACAGAGTTAAGGATTTGTCTTCCTGGAATGAATCCATTTTGCTGATCAGCTATTAACGAAGGGATCACTTGCATTAGTCTAGTCGTTAGAACTTTGGAAATTATCTTATAGAAGGAGTTGCACAAGCTAATCGGTCTGAATTGATCAGGGCGTTTAGCTCCAGCCTTCTTTGGAATAAGGCACAAAAAAGTGGCATTAACTTCCTTCAGCATCTATTTAGCTCCAAAAAACTCCTTCACCGCATTGCTGACATCCTTACCTATAAGTTTCCAGAGCTTTTGAAAAAAAAACATGGGGAAACCATCTGGTCCAGGTGCTTTTTCTCCTCCTAAAGATCTAACAGCTTTGAAGATTTCCTCCTCCTTAGGAATAAAACATAACATATTATTCTGCTCCTTCGAGATCAATGGAGGAATCACTCGTAGAATATCAGCTTGGCTTTTCAAGTTGATGTTTCTATCAGCCTTCATCAGGGAAGAGAAAAATGAGATCATTTCCTCCTTTATTTCCTTTTCCTCTGTTATCTTCTGATCTCCTTTTTTCAAGTGATGAATATGTGTTTTCGCTCTGTGTTTCAAAGTGGAAAGATGGAAAAACTTAGTATTTTTATCTCCTTCTTTCAACCATTGCACCCTAGATCTTTGTCTCCAAAAGGTTTCCACAGATATAATGTCTTGATATTGTACCAATTGTTCACTTTCTTCTCTATGGGATTCTGGGGTATATCCATTTTGCTGAATTTTTTCCTGAATTTTACTAATATCCTCTAGGGTATATCATTATGTTCTTTGTTTTTATTATTATTTTTCCTTGAAATAATAATTTTAAAAAATAGTTTGTTTCAAAAATATAACTAATGAAATGGTATAAAAATATAAATGTTACTTATTCAATGTGATAAGTAATAATACTTAAAAGAGATTACCATTGATTAAGAATAATGGATGGATTCACTTTAAAATCAGACATGTCACCACGCATGCTTCCTCATGTCCTCTACCTTGTTTATTTGAGTAGAATTTAGTGACACTTCCTTATCATATTTTCTTCTTGTATTCCATGAATATACTATATTTTAACTCTTAATAGATATAATTTCCTTTTCAACCAGATTGGGTATCCATATCTTTTCCAATCAATATTTATATATCTATTTCCAAATTAATATTTTTCTTTATATGCTTGGGAGCTTACTATTCAATAATAATTGAATTATTTATAAAAACCGAATTCAAGATTTTTACATCCATATTATTTAATATATTTATGAAATGTCATCAAGATGTATCAAACACATATGTCCTTCCTTTTTATCAAATATGAGGTTGAATGAAAATTTTAGTTTTCTACCCATAGGTCAAATAAAATGTTGAATTTAAAATAATTTATTTTAGCTTATTACTTTAGGATAGTATATGTATCATATATTAAATTCAAATATTTTTTGGTTTTTAACCAAAACTCACCTATGTAAGTTTCCATTATATGAAACATATCTATTAAAAATAGTCGTGAATATCCTAATATTTTTCAAAGACAAACAATAATTCAAGACCTTATATATGTGATTTTAATGAATTTTGAAATGATTTTTTCAATTAAAGACTTCATCCCAACAATGTTTAGTCTATTTCTAAATACATCATTAGTAAATGCTTTTTTTAGTGACTTATTTTTTCAAAAAAAAATAATCATTGTTTATAAATTCAAGTTTATCTTAGCATTTTCTTGTTGGATATTTTTAAATCCCTATTTGCTTCAAATATTTGAAAATAATATAATTTGAAGATTTATGCAGTACATTAATGTTACCATATTTTAATGTCATCCATATTTTTATGGATGAAAACCAATCAAAACCATAAAATATTCACTTGAACTTCAAAAGTGGGAATCCATTATCCATTATTGGTAGGTAATATTGATATTTTTCAAAACACATATCTAATATTTACCCTTGAGTTGATAGTGTTGTATGAATCTTTCAAAATCTACCACCTCTTCAAATAAAATAGCATAAACATTATTTTGGTCTTATAGGTTTTATAGATGTCCATAATTTTTGGAAGAGTCTACACATCTTTTACATTTTAAACCTATAATTAAATATCCAAATATGATTTTTTATATATCTTTATAAGTATGACCTACCAGCAAGAATCAAATTTTAATCTCTTTAAAAACATCTCTATATGTTAGAAATGAGAGGTACTGGTGAAAATATTTTTATTGTCATCAATAGAATATAAAATTCAAGAACATGTTTTAATAACCAAACAAAATCTCAAAATTTAATCATTTGAAAACATTTTATACGTAATAATATTTACAAATGTTATCCCTATGTGTTTAAATGAATAATCGACCATGGAGGGCCAAAGGTTATTTCCCCTCATGGTCAAGAAAATTATTGACCATGGGAGACAAACATTTTTATCCCTCTATTTTCAAGATCCTTCTTGAACATATATAAAAAAAACAAATTAGCCTAACTGGTCAAGTTGATGCTTTAAAATTATGATAAAAAATAATTTTCCTCCATGATCAAGCACTGGGTTGACAATGTCAAGAATAACATTTTACAAATAAGTAATACTCTACATATATTATAACTAAACAAGATTAGAGTATTATAAATCATTATTTGTTACATTTTACCTATTTTGTTGTCCACCATTGTCTCATTGAACTAGTAATACTGATGGTATCTTATTCAATTCACTTAGTTAAGTAAAATCATTATAGTTTCTATGCATGGAGGTTACACTAAATTTTAATAAAAAAACATCGTAAAGAGGGTACTTAGATCTCCCACAAGTGTATTTTAGGTCTTCATTTTTATTTTAATGTGTAGTCTTCAAATATTTTAAACATTTTTTTTAGAGATATTGTGGAAAAGTTTTACCCACCTAAAATATATGACACAAAATAGTTTTCCAAGCCCTCATTTTTATATCTATGTGTAAGTATTCCTACCAAGGATACCTTAATAGTCCTTTTAATAGTTTTTTTTTAATATATTTATTTTTTAAGGGATAAATATACTCCTTACATCAACATTATCATGATTAATACCTAAATATTCATTGGAATTGAAGTGAATAGTTTTTTGTATTTGATACCAAAAAAAAAAAATCATTACATCATCCATATGAGATTTCAAATTGTTATCAATTTATTTTTATTTCCTTTAATTTTTTTCTTATTTTGTAAGCTCTAATATATTAGACATCTTTAATGGTCATCTAAATTTCACATTTATAAATTTCTTATTTCATTTATTACATTAACAAGGTTGTGTAATATATTTCATTCTCAGTAAATTAAGGACTTCATTAATATTTTCAAGCACCTTTTTATTGTTCAATGTGGAATAAAGTAGGCAAAAACTAACATGATAATCATTTTAATAATGCATGTCATAGTTGGATAAACATTTATATTTTTATTGATGAATCTATTTAGAATATATATTACTGCCAATCTATTTAAATGCATATTTAGAATCATTTTCTAAACATGGTGATAAATTATTTTTCCATATTTTCAATAACTTTTTAAATTTATCAAAAAAATAGTTTCTATAAAATAATTTAGTTAAAGATAAGAAGGAAGGCAAACTTCCTTTACATTAAAAATTGTTTTAACACGTACCCTTTCTGAATTTATGATAACATTCATTACTTTGTAGACACGGTTGTTCCTTGTCTCCATTTCTAAAAACATGATAAATTATTTTCATCTTCTTATTATTTCAAGACTAAAATGTCATAATTTTTTTTATGATATTGGGTTGAAATTATTTTTTTTAAAGCTCCAAATAACATTATTTTGTCAATTAGTTGAAGTATTTCAATTTCCACTCTCTTTTTATTAAGAAATTTATATTTCCTTTTCATGAATATAATATTTATGGAAGATTCAAGGTATTAATTAAAGTTTTCTCAGTATCCAAAACTTTAAAAATATTCCTCTGATCCTTTTCTTTGGTTGTCTTTAATGGAATGTTTGGGTCTATTCCATTCTTTCTTTTTATAGAGTTGATTGGGCATCAAAAAAGTGATTTATCACATATGTAATCATTATAATATAGATAAAAACCATTTAATACATTAATATAAATACCAAATTTAGTATGAATCATTTCACTTGGTTTTTAATCTAGTACAATTCCACTCTCAATGATATCAATTGTTCCATTTCCCATCATGAATCCTAAATTTTTAGTTGAGAATTTATGTATTATTTCAACATATTTTCTTATTAAATATTATCTATGAATATTTTAATCACAAGAATCATCAACATAAAATATTTAACTCTAAAATTATCTTGGTCAATCATAATTGATTCAACTTGTATGGAGGATAAAAGTTATGTTTGTGTGTGTGTGTGTTAAAATATATTTTCAAGCTATAATAATTAAAATAAAGTAAAAAACTTATATAAATATACAATGTTTTGAAGTGACTAGTGAAGAAGAACATAATACTTTTACATAACAAAATATTTTAATGTGATAGTTTGTAACTTTTTGAATTGAATATTATAAAACCTTAGCTTTTTTGAAATAAATTTTAAATTCCACACTTTAAATGATATATATTTTATTATTTGATTGAATTGTCTAAAAATCAAGAAAGTATTAGTATCTACAATTAAATCATGAAATAAATAATAATAATTTTATAAATAAAATAAATTATCACTAAGTAATAAAATATATATCTTGATATAGGAAAGTGTTAAATATTGAACACCTTGTTATAATACATGTTTTTAAATATTTATTATGATTATGTCCTTTATCTTCTATAACTATAATGTTTTTCGAAGTACTTATTTTATTTACAAGACTTATATGATAACTTGGAGGATAAAGGTAATGTGTTAGTTTATATATTTATATATATATATATATATATATATATATATATATATATATATATATATATATATATATATATATATATATATATATATATATACTTTTTTCTAAAATAAATGGTATAAAATTCATTGCCAAGTTATATTTCTTAAAATAAAGTAAAATACTTACATAATTATATAATATTTTGATGTGATTAGTGAAGAAGAACACAATCCTTTGACTTAATAAAACACTTTCATGTAATAATTTGTAACATTTTTAATTTATTGTTATGAAATATTATCTTTATTTCAATAAATTCTAAATTTTACACTTTAAATAATACATATTTTATTATTTTATTAAATTTTTTGAAAACTAAAAAAGTATTAGTATCTACAATTAAATCATGAAATAAATCAAATTAATTTTATAACTAAAATAAATAACTATAGTATGTCCTTTATCTTTTATAACTATAGTTTTTTTCTAAGTACTACTTATTTTATTTCCAAGACTTATATGATAACATTCTTTCTCATCTTACATAATAAAACAACTATTTATGTAATTGTTTAATAATTAATTTTTAATAAATCAAAAAAGCTATAAAAATAAATTATTAAACAATTATTCTATAATGATGAGAGGATATATAAATGACCTATATCATTGTTAAATATATGTAACATTATAGATATTTTCATATTTTCATATTTTTTGATACGAGTTGATTTCAAATAGTCATCTATTTATATATAATAAAGGGTTTGAGAATTGATTTCATGACAAAGTATCATATCAAATTCATTACAAACTATACTCAAGCCAAATTGGATATTCAATATATATACATGCTAATATTCAAAATTGATATCAACACCTTCATCTATAAAATTAATAACTTCAACAAGAATATTTCCTTTCATAGCACCCATTATTACATTTTATTCTCCCATTTTCATATCTTTTAAAACAATATATACCTTTTGTCCATGTAAAAATCAAATCTCTAATAAAACTACTAAAATTAAATTAAATTTTAAGATAATCTTGAATCATTGAAATTATAACTATTCACATGTATAAGACACTTCTAATATTAATAATTTAAATTTAAATAAAGTTGATTTTGTGAGACTTTTATGAAATAATAATATTTAAATCAATAAAAAATTTATATCCCTTTATAGTCTTATGTATTTTTTCAATTTAATAATTCATTTTCAAAATATGGATTGACCATTATAGGATAAAATTGGTTTCCCATGGTCAAGAACCCTCTTAACCATGGAAGGTTAAATTTTTCATCTCATGGTCAAGCGCCCATTAGAACATAGGAGGCTAAATTTGGTCTCCAATAATTAAGCATTTGTTTGAGAATGAATATTAAAAAATTAATCTTACATGATTAATAAGCCATTTTTACCTTAAGAGGCCAGTTTTTTTAGCCTTCATTATATAGTGAGCATTTGACCATAGGAGGCCTTTATTTTAACCCTTATGTTACAGTAAATAGTGAAGCTGATTTTTATGCTTTCATGGTCATATATGTCCCTGATCATAGGAGGCCAAATTTTACCTCTCATGGTCTAGTTCCCTTTTGACCATGGGAGGATATTTTTTTTTAAATTACCCTCCCATGGTCAAGTAGGCACTTGATGATGGGAATATAATTTTTTCGTTCAATATTCAAATAGGTGATTTAAATATGAGTGGAAAAAATAGACTTTACATGGTGAAGTAGGCACTTGACCATGGAAGGCCTATTTTAACCTTATTTTTTAGAAAATTTCCTCATTTTTTTTTGGGTAAATACATGAGTTGCTTAAATATATTTACATTTTTATGAAACTTTACCTCATGTTTTATGTTGAATATTATACTTGTTGAATACATAATCTATTTTATATTAAAAATTACCTTATTTTCATTTCTTTTTAAAAGTTTGATATAATTTATTAATATATATGATTTTTTTTTTGTTATTTAATCTAAACTAAAATAAAAAATAATAATGGTATATATGTGTAGTATGTAAATTATAATAGTTCAATATTTTTATGTCTTAAAATATATAAATATTATAGAAATGTAATAAAAATTGTATAATATATGAAACAAAAATACATATATAAAATAATTATAAATGTACCAAAAGTTAAGTCAAAATCTAAAATACGTGAAAAAATAACCATAATGGAAATAAAATATCTACTAAGCCTAAAACCTATAAACAACTTCATAATGAAAAACTCAAATTGTGAACTAAATATTAATGGTAAAAACATAAAAATAAAGTTAAAAAAAAATAATTTTAAAGATGCAAAAACAAATATCAATTAAGGTTTTAATCTTTTAAATCTAAGAGCCATTTAGAGAAAAAAAACACTCAGTACACCCTAACTATAAAAATATGTACAATATAAATACAATAAGAATTCTACCTAGTTTAAATTTTCAAACAATAGTTTACTTATTCAAATATTTCTTATTTCGACTTAATCTTAAATGTTTCTTGTTCTTTTCTATTTTGGAACTCATCCTTCTCACTAAACCACTAAAATAATGAGAACCACTAGAATGTTTTTAGATATTTAAGGGGACTTATATTAAGAATATGAATATGTCACTGATGGATACAAAAAATTATAATTCATAAGTAGGTTTCCCAAATAGGCTACATTTTCATTCGAATTCAAAGTTGTATTTGTTTTACCTTAATTTGGATTAATAAAATCAAGATTAACATTAATAATATAGAAATTATTATAATTATTTACATTGATAAATATGGCATTCATGCATATATCTGAATGTAAAATACTGAAATTGATTTTAATTATTTGACAAGTGGAATATGTTAAATATAATAATTACAAAAAAGAGATGAATACTTAGATTTTTTTGTTGATTTTTTTTATTGTGGATATATTTTATAAGTGTAAATTAGCTAATATAAGCTCTATGATTTATCTAAATTAATAATTTTACTTTTGTCTATGTCAGGTTAGTTTTATTGATCTACGTTAGTATCATTGGTCAATACCAAATTATGTTGGTGAATATTGACCTATGTGGAAACGAGAGATTATATCCATATGGTCACATTTTACAATTAATGTATGCTCTATATATATGATATCAAACCTTAATAATGTGTGTAAATTCATAAATTATTCTCCTCCTTAAGACCCTAGGTGTGCTTGTAAGGGACAAAAACCTAAGAAAGTGTAATGGGATAAGCTGACCCTAATCAATTTTGTTTAATGATTGATATCTACATACATATTTGATAATTTGAGGATAGAAATAAATCTACCAATAATTCTCACACCTAGTGTGATTGTGCAATTATGATCCTTTGTTATATATATATATATATATATATATATATATATATATATGAATTGATATTTAAAAATGCTTACTTTAAATTAGATTTAGTATGCTTTAGACTTGGATTATGACTACTACTAGTGATAGATTTATAATTTTTAAAGAATAGAGAAGATATTTTTAATGTTAAATAGTGTATATATGTGTACCAAACAAGTGTCAATTCCCCTTTTGAATGAGATCTTAATTTTTTTATATATGAACTTATGATAAGGTAATTTATCACACCATAAACATGATTTAGTCATTTATAGAGTGTTAGTTCCAACTAGATTGGGCCATTATTGACTAACAATATTAATCAAAAAAGACATAATCAACTTATATATGTGTGGGCTAGACTGAAGGTTGGTAAATGTATGTGCAAGATATTTAGTAGGTTTGAAATAAATTTTGAGGTTCTTGTAGGTGTGTAAAAGTATAAATAAGGGTCAAAATCACAATATAATGTGCAAGTGTGAGGGAATTACAAATTAAAATCTTGTTGTGTGCTCAATTCATGCATGTTTAATGTGTGTTAATATTTTCATTATCAAGTACTTAATAATAAATTTTAGTATCTAAAAATAGCCCCTTTTTTATTGATATTTATTACTAGATTAAAATGATAAAATGTACTTTAGTGTATACAACACACTTTTTATTTGGTATGAAACTCTAATTATTAGATATGTTAATAACAAAACCTATAATCATGTGTAGTCATTGTCTATAGATTGAATATTTTAATCGAAAATTAAAAAATTGAAACTTTTAAATAGTAAGGAAAGGATTACACATGTGTGTTGTTGAAAACCATGTCACCCTTACAACTTATTTCAGATAACGTTTCATTATATGAATAAGTGGAGAAACTTATGCCTTTTTATTAAATCACATGAAAAGTTAGGGTGATTATGCCCCAAATTTGTGTAATTATGTAGGATCTTGATTTGGAAAGAAAACATGTCCAAACCCTCATGAATGTGGTGATATGTATGTAATTTACTAACCTATATATCTACATAATAAATAAAGAGGGAACCACATTATAGGTTTTCTAGAAGAAACTGAATTAACCACTACATATGGCTTATAGATTCAATTTTATAGTTTATCTCAAGTTTGACACATGAAAAATCAAAAAACATGATTGAAATGGAATGAATAATTTTCATTCCACAATGATGACCTTATGTTTGATTGTGTAGTTTCACTTAAGTTAGCTCAATATATAATAAATGCATGATTAAAATAAATGAACAATATTCATGGTCCCATCATGATAGAATATTTAATAAGAGTGAATTGAAATGAAACCCGTTTTTAATTTAACTATAAATATGTTAGTATGTATGTGAATGAACCAATATAATTCCCCTAAGTTTAAAAGTGTGTATGTGCATGAACCAATGTCATGCCCCCTAAATGTTTACCATCTTATATAAAATGTCATGCATTTATATGTTGAATTTGATAAATTTTAGTTCAAATGTATGTGAATGTGGAAACATGTAATTAATATTTATATAACTATGTGCATATGCACCCAAGTGTGTATGTATTCATGCTCAAATTTCATTAAATTGAGTTCATATGCATGGCATATACCCCCATTATTTATAATGATGTGTTAATATCTATCATGTAACTAAACCATCTAATATCTAAACCATTTTGAATCTCTAAAATATATACTCTTATTTTATTTTTTGTATATGGAGGATTATGTCTCTATGACAAATCAACTATATTACCCCCATTTTGGGATGATGGATGTATCATATAATTCACTACTATTAAAATAAGAGTTAAACATATCATGTCATGTATAATTATACCATCATGTAATATCATGTGACCATGTGGATAATATGTCATCATAATAATGTATATGTAAATCAAGGCATATATGAAACATATTTAATGAAAGACATATAAGTGTCATGTCTAGATAGATGTATCAATGAAACATTTTTTATTAGGATCACTAAATAAGACTATGTGGTAAAAGTGTAGGATATAGACCATGGCACCACTCAGTGTTATAAATCTCAATGAGTGTAAGAGTATTATCACATATAAGGATAAGGGACACACAAAATATATAAATATGTCAACACAAACAAGGCAAAGGGCCACACATAATAGAATTAAATATGTCCCAATCAAGGGACTTTGAATATGTTGCATCAAAGTAGGATAAGGGCCACACTCAATGGACATAAATATGTCTCAAATAAGGCCAAAGGGCCACACACATAAAAAAAGTGATAAGTAACATATCATGTAACAAATCAATAGTATCAATAAACCACTAAACATGGGAACTAGTTTACATAATCATATCAATGTGAATAGGTGTATTCTTTGTAAGAAGGGCTTTGAAGATAGAGATCACTTGTTTGTGAACTGTTCTTTTATGCAGCAAGTTTGGAAAGAAATCCTCAATCTATGGGGTATTGCTTGGATTCATCACAAAAATGTGGAATTATCTCTTAAAAGTTGGTATTGTCCCTCCAAGAATCCTGAAGTTATATTCTTATGGAAACTAACTCTTCCCCATATTTGGTGGGGAATATGGAAGGAAAGAAATAATTAAATTTTTAGAAGTAAAGAACTACCCAGATGGGTGGTGGGGCAGAACATCATTAGAGATATTAAGGAGAATTTTTCATCACAAAGGAATCCAAACCCAATATTTCAAGTGGATAATCCCTTAAGAACATAAAATTCTAATGGTAAACCTGAAAATCCTAGATTAGGTGTTATCTGGAATGTCCCCCCTCAAGGGTGGATTAAAGGAAACTTTGATGGAGATGTTAAAGGGAATCCGGGGAATGTAGGATGCAGAGGAGTCTTGAGAAACCATACGGGAAATGTAATTGATGCTATTGCAATCCCCATTGGAAAGTTGAATTGTCATATTGTTGAAGCTTCTGCTGCCCTTCGAACCATCAAACTAGCTATGGATTCAGGATATTCTAAATTATGGCTAGAAGGGGACTCATTAAATATCATAAATATTCTAAACAATAAAAATTTTGTGTCATGGACTATAGAGGCTATGGTGATGGAGATGAAAACTTTAATCAAAAAATTTGAAAAAGTAACAATTACCCACACCTACCGTGAAGCCAACAGAGTTGTAGATTGGTTAGCAAATTATGCAGTCTAAATAGGACACAAAGTGAGGTGGCAGGAAACATTAGAAAAGAATGTGGATCTTAGAGCACTCATTCATCATGATGCAACTCATGCAAAGGAGGGAAATATTAGATTGTAATAGAAAACTAATGAGTTGGAGGAGTGGCTTCGCGGGGAAAGGTTTACAATCATTAAAAAGGAAGGCCCTCGAGAATGAGAAGTAGATCCTGAATGTGCCTAAAAAAAGGCGAGTTTTGAACCAAATTGGTAGCAGGTGGGATCATTGTATAGTTTACAGTGATTGGGTATCAAAGGAAATCTGCATGGCTAGCATAAGGAAAGGAGAACCAAGGAATCAAGAACCCAAAAATTGCAAAGAGTGGAGAGTGAAACAAGATGTCTGGAGAATCCTGTAGAGAGGGAAAGTTGTGAACTATATGGAAAGGCTCCATGGTTCAAAACCTCATATTACAATGGCTTTTTTCAAAAACTGGATTGATGATAGGGTCACTCTGCATGGCATCATAGTGAATCTAACAGAGGAATTTATAGCAGAGGTTACGGGGCTGCCTACGGAAGGATTAAAATTCTCCAAGTAGACTAGCATTTCAAATGAGGCCTTTTGCAAATTCCCTAAGATGGATGTTGAAGAGCAGAAGCTGGTAAAGAATGGGGATTTCTATGAACTGGAATAGATTAAGGGTATATGGAGGGATGTCTTATGATGTATTCAGGAGTACTTCATCCTCGATGGAAGAAGCAAGAGAGTCCAAAAATTCCACTTTATATTCCTAAATCATTTCAGACACAATGTAAGAATTTCCTTTCCCTTTTATCTGTATTTCTCTTTGGTCCAAAGTTTATTCGCTCATAGGAAGAAGGAAATGCGTCCTATTCTACATGAAGGATTAATTATGATAATTGAAGGCTATTGCAAGAATAAGGCCATGGTTAAGAACCCTTATCTAGGGAAAAAAAAGGATTCATGGAGTAACAAGAGTGAAATTGTTAAAGGGAAAGATAAAATCAAAATCAAGCCCCCTAGTGTCAAGAATCAGAATGTTGACGAGGACACAGAGTGGGAGAGAACTGATAAGTCTAGGGAGGAAAGCTTGGAGGAAGAGGGAGGAACAGAAAGCAGGAATACAATTTCCAATGAGGAAGAAGTTCAAGAGAAGAATGAGAAAGAAGGAGTCAACATAGAGGAGGAGTCTGAAAATAGTGAAGATGACTCTGAGGAAAACTAGCAAGTGTTTAAGGATGATAAAGTCCTGGATGACCCTGTTGAGGACCCTATTTTGATAAATGAGAGGGAAAACACAGTTTAGGCCGACAACCAAGAAACAAACTTGGAAGTTCAAACTGAAAGGAAGGAATAGAATCAAAGGGGAAGAGAGGATCACTTTGAAAAAGGTGGGAACAGTCCTAATAAGAACACAGAAGAGTGGAATGATAAAAGGCAGAATGATGGAAGGCACACACCTATGAGATGGGTTAATTGCAAAGCAGAGGCTATCCTCCAACTCGATTCTTAGATGTTTAAGGAGATAATGGATCTCAAAATGAAAATGGAAATTATGGAAGACAACCAGAAGGTAGTTTGGAACAAAATCAATAACATGGAAAAATAGATGAGAGACATCCCCATCAAGCTCAAAGACTATGAGAACAACCTAAGGGAATTCATCAAGGAGAGTAGAATGAAAATGGAGGAAGTTACATCTAACATATGTGTTGCAGCTGTTAATATTGGAAAAAGAGCTAATGAGGAGATTAAATCCTTGGAGGGGCCTAGCAAAAGGATGAGACAGAGCTCAAGAAATAAAGCTATGCAAGAGGGAGCCATGTCGGTGGCTACTGCCATTCAAGATACTATTGTGAAAGGTAAGGAAGTAGTGAAAATGATTTTGGAGCTGGAAGAATAGTCTGGTTCTTCTAGTTGGTTGTGTTATCTAGTCATGTTTCTTGGTTTTTTGTAATCTTTTGACTATGGTGTAGCTAGGTCTATGTAAAACTTGGGTTTTGACTTGTGGTCTTTCAGGTGGTTTCAGGTCCATATAAAACCTATTTTTGCTACTTCTCTGTAGTAGATTTTAGGTTTTGCCTATGGTCGTAAATGCTTCATCTTTCTATCCTTGTATCAGGGTTTCGAGGTCCCTTCAAAACCTATTTTTACTTTAATCTAAAACATATCACTATATCCATGTAACACTCTGTAACAAATGATAAACTAATAGGAATTGTGTAAGTGATCTAGTCAAGTAAACATGGTAGAAAGGTAATATAAATATAAATCATGTAATATTGAAACCTATATAATACACCCAATATCATCATGGTCACTGAATAGAGGAAAATTCCAACATATTTATTCCATGTGTAAACTTGATGTCTTTCATCACATTATTATATAGTGAAATGCATATGTGTATGAAACTAATGTGCCATATATCAAACATGTGATAAATAACATATGTAAATATTGTGATATTGTAATGATGAGGCCTTGATTTTTGATTTTTTTGAATATTTTTAATGTTTTTTTATTTTTATTAAGTTATTTATATTTTTTTATTTTTGAACTATTTAAGGTTTGGAAAATATAATTGATGATCACATAAATGAAAGGATCATGGGAGGTGCCTATATATAATAGTGTAAGGATCCTTTGTCATGTACAAAATGTCCCAATTGTGGATGCAATGTCAGATGATAAGAAGTCATGTGGTTTTCCATAATATGCCACTAGATTTAAAGGGTATTCATACCTTACGCATGTATTTATGAATATCATATTATAGTGTACATGATTTAGACATCAGTGCATTGTAGATTGTACTAGATGAATGTTTTGCATGTCTAAGGGCATCTTTACAATATGTTGAATACATTTTACTATGTAGAAGTAATAATGGGGTGGATAGTATGGCATAGACTACCTGAAGAGATAATATTATGTCCCAAGATATTTTTTATATACATAAAATTATTATAGCTCAAATTTTCACCCTTGAGAGAGTGATTCAATCCCTCTAAACTTGATCTATGTAATGGGATTAATCCTAGGTTGTGGGTGACCTTTAGGTGGACCAAACCTCTATATTATAGGGACAGCTCCCCTTGATTTATTAGTTAGGATTTACTGTGAACTTAAAAAAGAAAAGGGGAAAGAATAACATGAAAAAAATCTAACTAAGGGATGATACGCCAAATAGGTTGATCACTACCAACCAGCTATATGTGCACATATAGACCATGAAATTAACCTTAACATACACTATTCCTAATCCGAATCTTTCACATTAGTATTTTAATGTGGAGGTTGTGATGGATACTTAAGATAAGAGGATTAATCAATAAAACTCACTCAACCTTTGCACTACACTTGTACATTTCACATGACCTACAAAAGAAGCTTTTAAACTATATATAGGTGTTAGAATAGGATAACATGCCAAGGAAGACTAAAAAAATCACTTGACAATATCAACCATCCATGCACACACACTAATTATATTAATATAAAGAGGTGAAACTAGTATTATTTCATTGATCAAAGGAATATAAATGAGTAGGGCTTTGCCATACTTAGGCAGAGAATCCATATAAAGATAAATAAGGCTACATTTATAGAGGATGAGAGTAAAAGAGAGAGAAGGGGTATAGAAGAGAGTAATGACAAGTATTAATCAAGAGTTAAAATCAATAAAAATTATCAATAATAGTTTAGTAAGATATTTAAGGACATGTGGTGTTTCCTTGATGTTTTTTTCTCCCAAACGGCATAGGTGTTTCTCTATTTGTTTGACACCTTTATCTTCTTCTTCAAACTACCCTTCTCTTAGATTAAAAAGTGACAAGTGGGATTCCTTATTAATAAAATCACCTTGAATTTGAATTTTATCTGTTATTTGACACTTTAAATCTACTTATGATCTCTCCATATTGATATTGTAGTGATGATCATTCATGTTACTCCTTAGGTTTCTTAAAACCCATTAGTCTCACTATGCCTCTCTTGCTCAAGTACCTCAAATATTGATTATATATTCATGAATTAAATATATCTTCATTAAAGGCATTTTTTAGTGTTAAAAATTTTGTGTCAACCCCTTTGGATGCATCAAACTCTCATAAATATTTTAGCTTGCACATAAAGCCCATACTTACCTTCAATTTCTTGTAGCCCTTTGTGTAGAACAATATTTTAGTGGTCCTAGAAACTTAGGAATATTTTTAAGTACCCATTATTCTCTTATATCTCTATGAAAATTTTAATGATAAAAAATTAAATGCATGTACACTTTATTTACTTGTTTCTCTCTCTAATTAACCCTTTATTGGGTCTTTAGGCCTAGAAATTGATATTTGGCTCCATACCTCTCTCACACATGTGAAAACACAAATAAAAATTTTATTCACTTAAAATACATCCTAATTAAGTTTCATTTAAAATTTGGGGTTATAAAACATTGTATGGTTGGGTAAACCAAGAAATGGTCAAAACCCTAGCTTACATGCTTGTTCAAGCTTGAGAGGTAGTTGGAGTGGTTTCTCAAGAATTTTTTAGGTTAAAAATATTTATTATGGTATTTTTAGGCCTTAAAAATAATAATAAAACCACATACATTGACATTAATCTCTCTAAGAGTATTTGATAGGTTTGCATATAGGCTTCTTAGATAATAAAGTAGTAAATTTTTCCCTTTTGGCCCAAATTATTGACTTGACTCAATCATATATCACATTAAGAGACATTAAAAAGTATGTTTAATAATATATAAAATATCTTTTGGCTTTAATATCCTTTACACTTTATTTTAATACCATTACTTACCTGACATACTCACAAATAGGCCTGCAACCATGCTTTTAGACTAATGCCATGCAATTTTACCTTCCCACATACTAAATAATGCCTCATTTAGGTGTTTATGAGGATAAAAAATCACATATAATTAATTATTATGTAATTTAAATCCAACTTAGGAACTTATAAGGCCAATATCCTCTATCGGGCCATTTTTAATCTCTTGACAGCATGTGAGTACTTTACAGTCTTAACAATGGTTCATAAAGACTAGGGCCTATCTCTCTCTATCTTAATGACAAAATATATAAGTATGAATACCCTTAAAACATATCCAAACATAATATTTTACCATTAATAATATAAATTTATAAATTATCATGATAAATATCCTCTCGGGCTAGGCAGGTTGTGTTTAGTGAGCTCAAGAGAGAGTTTAGGCTTGAAGGTGATATCTTGAAGTTTGGTTTTGACTTTGAAAACTTAATTTCGGTTTTTTTCATCATTAATAACCAATTATAATGATATTATTTACCATTATTCTTCATTATACCTTATGCAACCTCCATTAGCTCATGTTTAGGGTTTGTGGCTAGTTTTGAAGCAAAGACCCTAGTATCTATATTTACCCTTTTTATCACTATTGAAGGAGTTAAAAAAATAATAAAAATATTAATTTAATTAATAATAACCTTATTATATATTTTATTCTTACATATACTCATAATAAATAAAACTTTTTCACAATTCTACACACAAGCCTGTGTGTGCAAGTTTAGATCTAACATGCTTAAATAGGGTTCTCAAACCTTAAAATTTTCCTCCATTTACCCTATACATTATATTAAGTTAATGATACATATTTAAATTATATATATTCATTATTTACACTATTTATAATTCATTAATTCCATATCACTCACACCTCTATTGCATTCATCTAAATAGGCATGTAGGTGGCAGTATTAGTTAATTGCATTTTGAGGATATAATTTATATTCATCAACTTTGAAAAAATTTATATCCTTGAAAAATATTTTAAATTTAATTTCATGTTATTTATCCTTTACATATACCTTTTTACCTTCAATCATAAGTAGGCATTTCTCTCATTTTGTCCAGGCATACCTGTAGGTGTTTGTTTAGGTTATATGTAGAGGTTTAAGCTTGATACTTGTTGTAAGCCAATAGTGAGTCCTATATTTGACATATAAACATTAATAAAGTGTTTTAACATAGAATCTATACTTATTTAGTCTTAAAACTTCATCTATTTATGCCTAGTTCATTACATTTCTCATGAAAAGAGACCTACATGTCTGCACACCTATAGGTCTGCATTTTCATTACTTAAATCCCTTTTATGATTTATAACATGGTAATCCTAACCATGATAATACTCCTAAATTATATAATAAAATATTTCATAATTTTATTAAGTTTTTACATCACTAATAACGCACATGTATACCTTTTCAACTCGCTTTGTGCTTGGTGACATATACAGAGTCCAAAGCCTAAGACCATTGCATGTTACTTGGTGAAGGTAGTGTTAAAATGGTAAATGTAGCCATTAATTGACCTCTACATACATTTAATAAAGTTAAAATATGGTGTTATACCTTCATCCACATTATTTCAACTATTGAAAACCCTAGATCAATCAAAATACCATGACATTAAAATTGTAAACTATGCACACATGGGGATTTATTATCTTATTGAGCTCACATGTGCCAATTGGGTCTTGTAATATAATTTTATATGGATTTAAAAAACCATATATACACTCTATAATTTATCTCATGCCTCCAACCAACCTCAAACTATCATTTCAAGGAGAAAAACTAAGCATATGGGATTTATGTAGGGTTTGAAACCACCTCTTGGTCTTAGTGATTGTTCATAAAGGAGGAGCCACAAATCTAAAAAATATTGAAATGGATTTGAATTTCATTAATATTATCTCCTCTGGTAAAATTCTTAGGTCCCAACTCTCCCAGTGCTTTACAAACCAAACATGTGAAGTTGGTCATTATGAGTTTACCAGGGGAATGATGGGAGAGAGGGAGTGTTTTTTTATTTTTTGAGATCTGAAAAATTCCTATATATCATGGATTTTACTTATGGAATATGAAGAGACACTCTAAAAATTCTTTCACTTGAGGATGAGATCTCTAAGTTCATACATGCCTAAAACTACCTTTTTTAGAGTGATTATCTCTCTTTTGTATGTTGAATCTACAAATTATGAACATGATTTGAATTGTACTGACATGTGGGAAAATTATATATCTTTTTGGGATGAATTTTTTTACAATACCTCATGTTGGTTCAAAAATGGCTTGAAATTCCTTGAGATGCATTAACAAGTATGAAAAAGATTAATGCCTACTAGATAGCCTCATGAATTGAACATATAGATTTATAGTGCCACCTTTGAATTTTAATTGACCTCTTTGCCATTGGCCTTAATGACTCATGTAATAAGTAATCCTTGTTAAGGTTTAAATTGACCATAATGAAAACGTTAACCTTGTCAAAAACCTTAACAAATGTTAAATTACCTTAACTTATCCAAACAAGGCTTAAGACTCTTCAACGATGTAAAAATGTAATGGGAATACTTGAGAAAAAATATAGCATATTTACACATCATGACATAGTAATAGTACCATCCAAACTAATCCTAATGTTTATATAAGCACATGAGGAAGTTAAAACCTTAAACAATGTTGAACAAGGTTTCTAATGACCATTTGAAGATCATTGCAAGACTAGGATGGCTATTAACAAAGTTAAAATGGGGAAAATAACAAGTTTTTTGTGAACCTCACTAATTTTATCCAAAATTTGGCTAAAAAAATCCTTTAACTACTTTCAATGTATTTATAAAATCATTTCTTGTGTACCCAAGGGAGTGAAGATGTGTATCATTCATTTTTTCTCAATTGACCCCTTATTAATCATAACATTGTGTATGGGTTTTGTTAATCTATATAGATTTAATGAAGAGTAAATGTAAAACTAAATCACCATCAACTTTCTCATTTTCATCAAATGTGATCATAGGCTATTGTGGTGAAGTATAGATAAATGTATCAATAAAAACAACTATTGCATGATCATACGTCATGGGTGGAGGATGCATGGTGTATGCATAATTTACCTTTGAATTGTCCTTGGTTTATGTTATGTCATGTTTAGAAAATGGATCATGAAATATCTTGAAATTTTTGATTGCCATTATCTATGGTGTATATTCCTCTATGGGGGTACCTAATTTGATAAGTTTTTCATCTATACGATCTTATGTTTATGTCTTAATTTAAAACATTTTTATGTTAAATGTACCATAGTTAGATGATAATCATAATATGAAGTTCCATAATATTTTTTTGGTGTAGGCATATTTGTATTGAGATATTATGAAATAAAATTTATAGGGTTTCACTTGAACTTATTTAGTATTACATGAGGAGGTGATGATAATATTAAAAAATACCTCTTTGGTGGAGTTGTCAATTGTAGTTAGTTTACAAGTTGTGACACTACATGGATTGTAGTCTTTGCCTCATTATTTTAATCATTGGGTTGACCTGCAAAATCATTTTTTAATTAGTTTTATGAGTGTATGTATATTTTAATTTATTTAAATCTAATAGATCAACAAATGTGTCCCTTGTTGTATGGCATAGTTCATCAAAAAATTTGAATCTCTTGAATATAATTGAATTGTGGAGGAGTGTGAGTAATCTTTGCTTGAATATGTATTTTAATTAATTTTTGGCCATAACATTGTTCATATTTGATAGAATAGTATTTTACCAAAGTACATAGTCATTTATTGGTTCATTGGATCATTGCTTGAGTTTATCAATTTGTGTGTAGGATATATTCTCATTAGTGTTGATGCAAAAATGTGTTAGGAATTGGTTTTCCAATAATTTTGATTATGTTAAATTTTTGATTATGATATCCATAAACCATCACAATACACATTCCTTATTACTTATTGTAAATGACTTGGTCAATAGTTTGTCATTTTATGCATAGTCCAATTGTGTTATATGGAATGATTTAAGGGGTTGCTTAGAATTTAATTTACCTTCTTATAATGGAATATAATGAGATGCAAAGCATATTAGTAAATTATATGATTTTATATTAGGAAATAATGGGTTACTAATTAAAATGTGTGAAACCATGGAATGACTATCTCTAAATGCACCTTGTTCTAGCTACAACACATTCTCATGTAGAGTTTTAATAGTTTGTTCAAAGGAATATCTAGTAGGTGAGTTTGGTAATGGAACATGCATAATCATTAAGGGAGGGGTAAAGGTTTCCCATGTAGGAATAGGCATGGAAATGTATTAGAGGCATTGCTTTTACCCTAGACCTTAGGTCAATGTTCCATGGGTCATTATAGTTGTAGGTATAGGGATAATACCAATAGTATAGGTTTGAACACCTAATGTGGAATTAATAGCTCAAAATAATTAGTTTATAATATTAAAGGGTTATTTTTAATGTCTGAGATGTAGCAATCTTAGCTTGGTGTTTAACCCTAAATGGATATTGGATAATTTAACCTATATACACATGATAATTTTCACTTTATCACTTTACTAATGGTTTATATTTCAAGATCTTGTTAGCACATCAATCTCCTTGAGTGCACTCCTTACAAGTTGAACCAAGAATTAGATGAGACTGGCTCATGATACTTTATAAGAGATGGTTGCATACTATTATATAATACCTTCATCACTATTTGTCTAACCTCCTCTAATTATTCTTCTACCTTTCCATTATTATATTTTCCATCGATATTTACTAGCTTCAATATATCTTACTATATTACTTAGGATAATATAGTCTTATTCATACTTGTCTTCCCTATCCTATATCAACCTAATCAATATAGTTAAGTCTAAATGTTGGCATATGTATTGTATTATCCTAGATGATACATTATTATGCCAACAAACATTTTGAAACTATATAAACTTGTAAAATATTATGGCTTGTATTTCAAGATTATTTGAGTATTTTACCCATATATAGGGTCCATATTTCATTCCAAAATAGATATAAAACACTCATATTCTTTGGTTATGCTTGCATTTATTCTCTTAAGTAGTATTTTGAGGAGTTAAAGGTTTATATACTTATCTTGGAGGTCTAATATTTTATGGTCTTTACAGATAAATAGAAGAATTATAATTGAAAAGGTACACTTGGTATTTAAAGTCCTAAACTAAGGATACTTAGGTCTTCATATTTCCATTTCAAGTTGTCATACTATAACATCTCTTATAAATTTCTTGTTGTGGCATAGAATTTCACCCTTTTATGAGAGTTATTTAGGATATCCCACTCCTATCCATAATATTAGGAAAACTTTAGGCTAGGGCTATCCTATGGTGAGGTTGAACCTTCGGAGAAGGTTGACTTCCTCTTGATGGATCACCTAGACTAATGGTTATGCTTGGAAAAGAGTTAGAAATGGGGGATATGGTTACTAAGAAATCTAAAAAGGTGATCCAACAAATTGAAATGAGACTCACATATGCTTTAAACTAACACTATATTTAGCATAACATAATGTTTTAATCACACAATCTCATAAACTATCTAATTACATAATTATTTCATGAACTAGGCTCACCAATCAATCAAGGAAGCAAAGAGGAATTCTAAGACTCATACCAAGAATCTATTAATGATGGAAAGAACACAAGTCCAGACCTAAAACTAACTTGAATACTCCTAAAAATAGGTAAGAAAGAAGGATAATGGACATGAAAGATTCTCCTTCATAATGACATCATGCACAAGCTTACTAAACACAATTCAGAGGCAAGAGATAGGTAAAAATAATGTTATTACATCAAGAGGTAGTTCTTACAAATTTTGACAAGGTCTAGCCTTATCAAATAAGATCCTTTTTCTCTTCAAAGTTATAGATTCCTTGTGAGAGTCCATAATTCAAGAGAGAATCTAATAATTGAGAGAGATTACAATGGGAATAAAAAATGGAAAATATAGGATAAAAGGGGAGAGAAAGAACATGCCACCACCTTTCAATGAATGCTTAACCACATTTTGATCCAATTAGGATGAATCCTTTATCATCAAATTAACTTTCATTTATCCCAATAGTCTTCAATCCATCTCATTGGTTGACAAACATACTAGAAGATACGAATTGTTTAAGGATAATGTGCCATGATCCATTAGGAATGAAAATCTTTAAAACCCTCTAAAAATGTAATGAATACCCCAACTACATTTTCTAATCCCCAAATTTTTCCCTTGGAACCTTACACCATATTCCACTTGGCTTCATTATAAGGACAAAATCCTCATATCTTTAGACCTGACAAAACCATGACTATGTCTATTTTGAGTGGTTATAGGTACATGTTTGTTAAGGATATGACTATGTCAAAGGATGAGACACCCCTCCATAATTGCACATCTACCCCTACTTCAAGTTTTGATTATAGGTCTTACAATAGATGAGAACTAATCACATTTTATTGATTTTCCTATAGTCTTAATATCAATGAAGATCTATTAGGTGCTTTAACTCATCCCGACAATTATTTACCAACCTTTGATCTGTATTAGGCATTAAAAGACCTATTCTACCTCTGAGCATTATGGAATCTAGGAGATCATTATACATATATCCCTTTCAAATAATTATGAACATAATAATGAGAAAACATCTCAACCTCAATAAGCAAGTCCTGTGGGTTCTATATTTTTGAACCATAGGTCCAAACTAACCTTTAATGGTGTCCCTCAAACTAAAGTACTTTATCTGGTTCAACTTGGATCATATTTTAATCTAGACTCTATGATTTCAACCATATAGGTCTAGAAAACCCCTTTGATCCATGTGTCTTCCTATTTGACATCCTTTCCATGTTCTTTATCATATATGAAACTATGATCATCTCTAATTTGGACAAGTGTCACCATTGTGTGTCTCTTGGAACCTGATTGAATCTACTCTATTGATCTTTGATTTGGGCTTCCCAAATCATGACACTTGGAAACCCCATGTTTAATCTAGGAAACCTTATATTTAATCTATGTATCCTTTATCATATCTTCATCTAGTTATTTCTATTTTGTCATGTGGTAGCCTTGAATTCAATATATATCATTAAATTTTTTACCTCATGTGCATCATTGATCAATGATTACATTATTAAACATGCATCATTGATCTTGATGGTCCTAATATACCAAGATATTATCCATGTGTCATTTATCTTGATTTAATAAAGTGAGATTTGACACTTATCAACTCTATATTCAACCTAAGGCTACTTTAAAATATTTTAATTCAAATGACTATTTCCCATGGTTTTAACTTTATGTCCTCACACACATCCCACTCTACTAGTTCAACTCTCAAGGGTTATATCTTGAGATAGACAACTCATCAAAATAGAAAATTTGTAGAGGGTATTCATGTCACAAAGAACATCATGATCATGCAATTATTAAACCTTGATTGACCTCCTAAGTAAACTTATAAAATGTGTAAGTATAATAACCTACTTATTCTTGCATGACATATCATGATGGTATAGCTCCTTGAAAATCATCAAATTCACACTTTAAGCTTGCTTAAAGTGATTCAAAATCTTTATGGGTTTCTTTTGATCTTCCCTTAAAGTTTGTTTGATCTTTCCAACATTGGATCATTCATCAACCAAAGATATGCTTAGCTTCTTTAAACCATATTTAATTAAAGTTTCTTATGTGGGCCAATTTAGGCAAAAATTTCTAGTGACATCCTTGAATTGCATGCCTATTATGTAATAAATTAGTTGCTTTTTATAATCCATTAGGCATATAGATTCAAAAAAATTCTTAGATAAATTATTGTAAAACTAGTAGAAGGTTTTCCCCTTATTAAAACCTCCTTTTGAAGTAATAAGGTCCAAATAAATAAAACTAAAAATGTGCCCAAGGAACTTAGGGAAGGGAATACACAACTAAAATAATGTACACAAGGAACTTAGAGGAAAACATAAGAATATAATCTAATATATATAATATTATATAATGGATGAAAACTCCTTTAATAGCAAGGCTTTAAATGAATGCCATTAACTACGATGGGTAATACCTTTCCATCTAGTTAGGAAATATGAAAATCATTATGTTGTTTGCATCCATATATCAAGTAAGGGCCACTCCATAAGTTGTCAAACTTGGTATGGTTTCTTGGATTGGCCCTATTTGAATCCCACTTTAGGACTATGTCTTCTTCTTTGAAGTCCATTGTTATGGCTTTCTTGTCAAAGGCCTTCTTGAATTGAACTTGATGTGACTTTAGTGTCCTCATTTCAAGGTCGCTACTTTATTCAAGATATATGAGCTTTGTCATCCTCACACTTATATGCTCACTTTCCATCAACTCAAGATGATGGGATAACTCCAAAGTAGACAATTTAAGAGAGATGATTTGGCCTCCCTCCCATATACCAAGATAAATGGTGAGTTTCCAATGGCAACTTTGGGAGTCACTCTATCAACCCATAAGGTTGTCTTTAGCTTTGTGTGCCATAATCTATGGTTTTATTCCATAGTCTTCTCAATAATCCTTTTTAAGTTCTTATTTGTGGACTCTACTAGTCCATTACCTTGGGGATAGTAATTTAAATATGTACTAAGGTAGATGCCCAACTAAATTTCCCATTCACTTGTTCTCATGTCAATAAATGCTAAAGAATTATCTAAAATTATAGTGGTTGGTACACAAAACTTCATTACTATACTATCATAGAAGTCCAACACTATTGTTTCATTAGATTTTTTAAGGTAAATTGCTTCCACACACCTAGTGAAGTAGGCAATAGTAGTGAGTACCCATTTATGTCCTCCACTAAAAAGTGGATTGATCATTCCTATGAAGTCTAAACCCCACTTCATTAATGGTTATTCTACCTAGATTGGGTTGAGAGGGAGGGTTGGCAATATTTTTTTACATGTAAAGATAAGACACTTTGGGAACCATTTGACCTATGCATAAGCATCTTTAAAGAGACTAAGATAATAATAACCATCTCTCATCACTTTTTCTATTGTGGACCTTGGAGAAAAATGGCCTCTTATATGCCCTTCATGGAATTTTTCCAAGATCCTTGTCACTTGGTTATCATCTATGCACCTCAGAAGCACTTCATTGAGGTATTTTTTAAATAAGACCCCATAAACCAATGCATAAGTTATAGACTAAAGTCTAAAATAACTTTTCTTTGCTTTATCCATACCTTGGGGGCAATCACATGTTATCAAGAAATATGTCATATCTTAGAGCAAGCTAGTGAGATGTGGAAGTGCATCTATTCATGGATTATCTTATGTCACCAAGATAAATTCTTCATCTTCATGGAGGTCATAAAACATATGCTCACATAATCCTTTACCTCTCACTAGCTTAATTACCTTAATATCCACATCATATTTCATGACCTTTATAATCCAACCAACCCTCTTCTCATTTAGGTCTTTGTTAAGTAGGAGGCCCCTCACCCTAGGATGAGACACCATCAGATAGATTTTGTAATTAAAGATCATTGGTCTAAAAATTTTGAGGCTTCTCAAGGATACAAGAACTTGATTTTATACAATAGTGTATCTTACCTCATACCCCTCAAACCCTTGACTAAAAAATGTAATTAGATACTCAAGTCCTTGACCATTCTTCTACATTAGCATAGCTAATATATTATAAACATTGGTAGAGGTATACAATATGAAATATTTTGAGAAATATGGATTTATGAGAAAAGATACTTGGGAAATGGCTTGATTGATAGCCTTAAATGATACTTTACCTTCATTTAACCAAGTGAACACTTGGTTATTATTTAACATGGTAGTGATGGGCTTAACCAAGTTTACAAAACTAGGTATAATCCTTCTCACAAAGTTTATCTTCCCAAAGAAAATATGGAGTCCCTTCTTATGCTTGGGTAAACATAATGCCAAGATGGCACTTATTATATTAGAATCAATAGCTGATACCTACTTTAAGATAATATTTCCCAAGAGTTTTACTTCATGAATAACAAACACACATTTCTTGGGATTCAATGAGATCCCATATTCTTTGCATATTTCAAAGATCAATCTTAGGTGATCTAAGTACTCACTAGCCTTCTTGGAGAAAAATGTGATGTCATCTAAGTATACCAACACCATATGATTTAGAAATCCTTAGAAATCCATGTCCATTTCTATTTAAAATGTTTCCCTAGCATTTGACAAGCCAAAAATCATCTTTTGATAAGCACATGTGCCCCATTTTGTGGTGAAGGTAGTCTTGTATTGATCTTCTTCTCTTACCAGCATTTGGTTGTATCCTGAGTACCCATCCAAAAGAGATAATTGTTCTAAGCCAAAAATTATCTAAAGGAGTTTCTCCATGGATGGTAAGGGATAATGATCTTTTAGGGAGACACTATTCAAATCCCTAAATTCAACACATAACCTGATCTTCCCATTATTCTTATTCATAGGCACCAAGTTTACTATCCATAAGGAGTGTTTAATAGGAAAGATGAATTTGGATTAAATAAATTTAATCAATTCTTTCCTCATAAGATCTTCAATTTTGAGGTTGATAAGCCTTTACTTCTACCTGACAAGCTTGACATTAGCCTCCAATTCTATAGTGTGTTGGGCTACCTTTGGATCAAATCCTCTCAAGTCATTGTATTCCAAAGAAAAGATGTCTACATATTATTTACAAAGCTCAATGAAATTATTTCTTTCATCCCTAGTGATTACCTTTCCAATATTGAGGAGCTTGTCTTCAAGGATTAGAAATCTTTCATACTTATCTTTATTATTTGAAATCATTGCTTTGGTTTTTCTCATATGATCACCTTCATGTAAAAAACCTTCAAGGGTGACCAGCCCTTTAAGAATTTTTTTAGATCTCAACTAAATAATTTAATCTTCATACTGATGTTGAAACTTTTCTTGATTCATTGAGGAAAACTATGTTTCCTATTGTAAGAAAAAAGTAATCTTCTTGTCACTATCAAAGACTTGCCAATGAGCTTCATTATCTAGCACTAGTGGTCTCACTACCACTCTAACATGTGGCTATACTTTAGACTTTTTAAATTCATTTGGGAGGTTAAATTGAGCTCCCACAACTGCCAACCTATTAGCATGTTGATTTTAGTTCCTTAGCACTGCTTGGATATTAAAGGCCTCAAAATATTTAAGGATGTCCCATACTCAATTTTTGTAAGATTTCATCAAGGTATTATTTGTGATGTTTTGGCCTCTAACTTGATTCACTATCATCTCACTATCTTCAAACACTTGTAACTACTTAATCCCCCTCTTACTAGCCCACTGAAGGCCATGGATAAGACCCTCATACTCAGCTACATTGTAAGAGAAACTAAATTAAAACCTATAAGAGAAGTAATTATAATTGTATGGAGACATTAGCATTACACCTATACCTACCCCATGTTTAATCCTTGAACCATAGAAGAATAATTTCCATAAACCACTAATATCTCCTTGTAGCCTAGTGAGATATGGAATGAATTAAATCTCCTTATGCAATCAATAGATGACCATGGCTCTTTTCTCAACACCTTAAAATGGTCAATTAACTAATTTTAATTCCATAACTCATCTAAAAACATATCACATATTTCCTCAAGATGAGTATTTAGTTCTTGACCAACCAAGTGTTCATCTTCATCAAGGATGGTGTAATTTATGTTTAATCTATCAGGGCCATAAGGCTCTTTATTAAATTGAGCAATAGGCTTAGCCTTAATGGGTACTTTGGTCCCATACCTTTTCTTGAAATCTAGGTAGGACCAATCTACTTCTAGATAACCCCTAATTTTTGTTGTGAAATCTCTAGATAAGCATAGAGAAAAATAAGGAAGAACATCTAGGATCAACACATCTTAAGCTATTACAACACTAGGACAAGCCTACAAGGTCAATTTTAGTCCTTTGATAATGTCAACTAGTTTGGTAGAATATCCATCAAGATGTAGAACTTCCATAGATTGGCGCTCATTTTTCAAAATAATCTAATATGTAATTGACTTTAACATCACTATAGTGCTTGCTCCACTATCTACCAAGTAGTTATACACTAAGGAGTCATCAATGATTACATAAATATAGAAGGGGGGTGTTTAAACATCTTATTTGGTTATCCTTCATTAGGTATTTTGGTTGAATTGGTGAGGACTACATTCTCTTTGCTTGGTGGTTTGTCTAAAACCTTGATCTTTGATAATCTTTCTTGGAGTATATCTACCTGACCAGACATAGAAATCATGTCCCACATTGGAACACTCACACTGGAAGTTTTAATCTATTTCAAAATTTTGATAAACTACCAACTTTTCGTTGTGATTTAAAAACCACAACTATACTTTGGACTTGTGAGTTTTGGGGCATAAAGGCATTCCATTGATGATGATCCTTTGGAGATATTGGAACCTTTGAAGAAATAGTAGGTTCCTTTGTCTTTGATAGTAAATAAGTAATGATAAGAATATTTTTAACTACTTCCTACTTACCATCCATATTTCTTCTTTCGAACCTTGTATTAGTTGCCCCTAGAATCTATGCTTGACTAGAACTAGCTTGTTGATTAAATGCACATCACTCTTATAGTTCATAATTAACCACTGTAGCCTCTAACTAATTTGGTACCTCATTAGACCCTTGGACTTATTAAGGCTCTTCTATTTTTTTCATCATAGGTGATTTTGTGTTTTGAGCTATAAGAGCTTGATTTTATCTAAAACTAGCACTTTGATGCCATTTCTCATTGAAAGCCTAATTGATATCAATGTTTGGGATAATGGATTAACCAAAAGAATTATTCCAAGGCATGGTACTTTTCACTTCTTAAGAAATTTTGTTTTGATTAGGGACTAAAATGTTTTAATTACTTGTAGTATTTGGATTATATTTATTTTTCGTAACATGGTTAGGTTGTCCTTAGCCTTGTTGTTGGCCCTACCCTTGGAAACCTCCTTTATAGGGTGGTCCATTTCCTTGATAAAATTGATATTGAATCTGATATGTAGCTTGATAAGGTTTATTAAACTAGTCTTGTTACCCCTTCAAATTTACCAACTCATTTCCAAAGGATTGAAACATGCTCTTAAGCTCTTGGAAATTATTGTTTTCTTGGGAATCACTAGATTGACTAGTTAAATAATTTTCTTGCTTTGGCATAGGTATGGAAACAAGTGTTGGCATAAGAGGAATGAAAGTAAGGGGATGAATGGAAACATAAGGAGCTTAAATATTAAGAAATAAAGGCATTAGTGGTCTAAGTGTAAGCTTGTCATATTGTACTAGGCAATTCTCTACTTTGATTGCCACCTAATAAGAATTTGGTAGTGTGTTTCCTCCCATAGAATAAATCATTACTATAATGTCACTATTAATTTAATTCAGGTAGTAAAGGAAATCAAATTTTGGATTAGGCCCAATAGAGATTAGAATCCTATCCCATGTCTTTTGAAACCTTGTATTGAAATCTTGCATAACCTCATGAGGAGCCCTCTTAATTATGGTTAGCTATTTTGCAAGTGACAAATGGTCACTTTTGTCTTCAAATATTTTACAAAAGGCATCACCTAATTGATCTCATGATGTGATGGAGTTTGTAGTAAGGTTTTTATACCAGTCTAAGGTGTTACCCTTGAAAGATATAGCCAACAACCTAATGGTCACATTTTCCTCAGTTATGTCATGAATATTGTAAAAGTTGTCTATATCTCTAAGGTGTTTAGAAGTGGTTGTAGACTAGTCTCCTATGAAATAAGGGACACTTTTAAAAGATGCTACTAGAATAGGATCATACCATTGAAATCCATAAAAGGGAAAACTCTAGGGGTTACTATGGTAATGAAATGGGCTAACAAAGATCTTCTTGTAGATATAGACTTTGAAACTATTTTAGGAGGAAATTCCATTATATGGATGTGTATTATCAAATCTTAACCTTTTACTAATTTTAAAGGTAATTCAATAAATTCAAAAGGAATACCTCTAAAAGTTGATGTTATAGTCACATTTGGCATGAGAAATAGCTACTGCTCTACACTGAATGTTAAGTGTTATTCAGAGCCACCAAATACTACTATAAGAAAGCTATAACTACTACAAATTGATCAAACCAAGATCAAACTTGACCAATATTATTTGAAAGAAGTTCCTACTAGGCATGCCATAAACTATTGTGGTGTAGAATTTTACCCATTTAGGATATTTCTTCAAGATCTCCCACTCCCAATATAAATATTAGGATAACCTCAAGTTGTGGGTATCCTATGGTGAGGTTAAACCTCTATAGAAGGCCAACTTCCTCTTGATGGATTACCTAGACTAATGTTTATACTCAAAAAAGTGTTAGAAAGGGGAGATAAGGTTACTAAAAAAGCTAAAAAGGTGATGCACCAAATTTAAATGAGACTCACATATTCTTGAAACTAACACTAGATTAGCATAAAATAATGTTTTCTCACATAATCTCATAAACTAGCTAATTGCATAAGTATTTCATGAACTAGACTCACCAAGTAATCGAGGAAGCAAAGAAGAATTCTAAGACACACCAAAAATCCATTAATGGTGGAAAGAACACAATTCTAGACCTAAAACTAAATTAAAAACACCTAAAAATAGGTAATAAAGAATTAAAATAGACATATAAGATTCTCCTTCATAATTCCATCATGCACAATATTACTAAACATAATTTAGAGGTAAGAGATAGGTAAAAATCATCTTTGCATTAAGATGTAGTTTTTACAAAATTTGATAGAGTCTAACCTTATCAAATAAAAGTCTCTTGCTCTTCAGAAATTAAAGAGTCCTTGTGAGAGGCCAAAATTAGAGAGAGAGAATCTAAAATTTGAGAGATAACTTACAATGAGAATTAAAAATGGAAAATATAGGAGAAAAGGGGGGAGAGAGTAAGAGCACATCATCAAAAATTCATAAATGATCTACCACCACCTTTAAATGAATGCTCAACCATATTTTGATTTAATTAAGACTAATCCTTTATCATTAAATTAACTTTCATTTGTCCCAATATTCTTTAAGCCCTATCATTAGCTGAGAAACATACTAGAAGACAAGAATTTTTTAAGGATGATGAGTCATGATCCATTGGGAAGAAAAATATTTAAAGTCCTATAAAAATGTAATGAATACCCCAACTACATTTCCAATCCCAAAATATGTTCCTTGGAACCCTATGTCATATTCCACTTGGATTTATTATAAGGACAAAATTGTCATATATTTATACTTAATAGAGCCATGACTATGTCTATTTTGAGCAGTTGTAGTTACATGTTTGTCAAGGATATGACTATGTCAAAGGATGAGACACCCCTCTATAATCACACATCTAACCCTAATTCAAATTCTAAGTATAGGTCTTACTATAGATGAAAACCAATCCCATTTATTGGTTTTCCTATAGTCTTGATATCAATGAATATCCACTAGGTGTTTGATCTCATCCCAACATCTAGTTGCTAACCTTTGATCTGTATTAGTCCTTTAAAGACCTATTCAACCTCTAAGCATTATGAAAGTTAGGAGATCATTTTACATGTATATCCAAATCAAATAATGAGAAACATAGTCATGAAACACCTTCTCAACCTCAATAAATAAGTCCTTTGGGTTTTATATTTTTGAACCAGAGGTCCAAACTAAGCTTTAATGGCATCCCTCAAACTAAAGTACTTATTGTGATTCAACCTAAATTGTATTTTCCCATCTTGGTTCATGAAACAACTTTGATCCAACATTATTTCCTATATGTCATCCTTTCCATGATCTTTATCATATATAAAACTATGATCATCTCAAATTTAGATAAGTGTCACCATCTTGTACCTCCTAAAAATTGATTGAATCTGCTTCATTGATCTTTGATTCAAGCTTCCTCAATCATGAAATTAGAAAACCCCATGTTCAATATGTGGATCGTAGATCAAATATCCATAAGGTTAATGCTCTTTCACCATGTTTCAACCTTGCATTCAATCTATCTCATTAACTTTTTGACCTCATGTGCACTATTGATCTTTGATTATATGATTGAATGCACATCATTGATCTTGATGGTCCCACTATATCAAGCTATTATCTTCATGCCATTGATCTTGATTTGATCAAGAAATATTTTGAAACTTTTTGGCTCCATGTTCAACCTTAGGATCCTTTTAAATATTTGAATTCAAATGACTACTTCCCATGGTTTTAACTCGATGTCCTTGCACACGTCCCACTCTACTAGTTAAACTTTGAAGGCTTATATCTTGAAATAGACAACTCATAAAGATACCAAATTTGTAGAGGGTATTAATTAAAGAAACAACATCATGTTCATGTAATTATTCAACCCTGATATAAATCCTAATTACATTTATCAAATGTGTAACTAGACTAGCCTATTTATTCATGCATGACATACCATGATGGTCTAGCTCCTTGAAAATCATAAGATTCACACTTTAAGCTTGCTTAAATTTATTCAAAATATTTGTGGGTGATTTATTATCTTCCCTTGAATTATTTTTTATCTTTCTAGCATTGGATCATTCATCAACTATAAATCTACTTGGCTTCTTCAAACCATATGCAATCAAAATTTCTTATGCAGGCCAAATTTGGTCAACGATTTCACTTGAGACAAAGGGGAAGATATAGTAATCAATAGGTCCACCCAAAGGTAAGTATATCTATTCATACTCTCTTTATTTTATTTTATTTATTTTGATGCAGTGGATTGCACCCAGGGCAAGGAGGTTGAGCTCCTGCCTTCCACATGCAACAATGGAAACTCCCCTCTCGCCTGTGGGACCGGTGAAGCTAGAGGGGAGAGTCTCTAGGTAAGGGCTAGCTCCCTTTGATGCATCTGATTTGTTCCACTAAGTGCTAACATATATATATATATATATAAACACCCCTCTCACTTGTGGGACCGGTGAAGCTGGAGGGGAGAGTCTCTAGGTAAGGGCTAGCTCCCCTTGATGAATTTGATTTGTTCCAGTAAGTGCTAACACACACACACACACATATAATGGGGGGATGAAAAGGGAGAAAGATTGCATGAAAACAAACTACTCTAAAGGAGGTGATGCACCAAAATAAACTGACCTTCTCACACTCACACTTAAAATTAGACAAACACATACATACACTTCAAATTGGTAGAAGGACCAAGCTGCAAGAAACTTGGTAGGGAGGCTTTAATGGAAAATATAGAAAATAGAGATTCACCAAAGGTGCTGTGAAATGCACATTGTATAGTAATTTATTTTGTTTCTGCACTTCCAAGTACAACTCTCCTTATTAGCTATAGAAATGGCACCTTATAGACACAAGGTATGTTGGTGTTGAACTTGTGGAAGCATCAAGAAGTAATGACTAAACACAAACTAACACTCAGACATACATAGAGATATCTAACCAGGATAGAGTTAAAAAATGCATTTATTGATTCAGGTGAAAATTTGCCAGGGCTACACCTTACAAATGTGGAAGATCCTTTCTCAAATGACAATTATCCAATATATAGAGGAAGAAAAGAGGCCTTTTGGTGCCCTTTTTACAAGTGACCCATGTGCCTTACGAGCATCAAGAAGAGTAGGCTACTTAAACATCAATGTTGTGTCAACCCTGGCTCTGACTTTAGGCATTTTTTAACACAAGCCATGCCATTTCCCCATTAACTAAGATTACTCCTTAAATGCATTTACGTGATTTGTCTACTCATAAATGTGAAATGAAGAAAATAGGTCACATGGTTGGCCATTTGTGCCTTCTAATGGTCAATTCATAGACATTGTTTCACCTGCTAGAGTAATTTATTGAATCGACACCTCCCTTTACCACTTAGACTATCTACCTGCCCCTACACTTGGCACTTTTGTCTTTTCCCTACCTTGTCTCTTTCTGGCTCTTTTAGCCCTCAGGCTATCTCTAAGTGGGTCACTGCATTTCTTGGGCTCCTTTCATGGTTGGTGCTTGGGCATTTAAAAAAAACAATAGCTTTTTTACTAGCTTAAATTTGATGTTTGTGCACCTATCATCACTTGAAAACAATGGCTAGTTCACCTTCTTAAGGTTGATGGCTTCCAAGATGTCACCGTCCTTGGCAATTTACATCGGGCTTTTCTGCTTAGTTCCTTTTCTACGGGTTCCCTTCTCTATTTTAGACTTTCCCGCAGACAAAAAGTCTATGGGAATTGGCCATTTGGCTTCCCCAATTTTTTTGGCTTCAGGCCCTTTTCCTATGGATAAAAAGTCTGTGAGAATTGGCCACCTCCGAATTTCTTTGCTCTAGTCTTCGCTCAAGTCTTTCGGGCAGCCCTTCCAAATTTCTTCAATCTTTCTTTCCTTGTGGCCTCTTTGAAGTGCCTTTGCCTTCCACAAGGGCTTATTGAACCTGGACTACCCTTTACAAGGGCACCTACCCTTCAGCTTTGGGGCACTTCATTGAACTGACCCTTTGAACCAATCATGTTGAACTAAAGCATTGAACCGGTTTAATAGTTCAACACCATGCGCTAAGCTGATTAGACCAAAGGTAGTTGAACCATTTTCTTTGAACCACTTGCTTTGAACCACTCATTTAAAATATTTGATTGAACTGGTTCAATGGTTTAATGTTGTGCACTAAGCTGATTGAACTAAGCCTTTGAACTTTTCTCATTCACCTTAGCTATTGAACCTATGTGTTGAACTGGGATGTTAAACCAAGCAATTAAACCAATGCATTGAACTAAGTGATTGAACCAGTTCAATGGTTCAATGTTGTGCACTGATAATATTTCCAAAGGGAAGAGCTAAGCCAAAGTGTTGAACTAAGTGATGGACCAAGGCATGAAAATGAAGTGATGGACTTGAAGCGATGAACCAAGGCTTTTAACCAAAGCCGATTGAACTGTCGATTGAACCAAGGCTATGAACTAAAGCAATGGTTCAATGGTTCAAAGATGACAACCTTCCTTGTAAATTTTCTTCAAACAAGAGCCTGAAAAAGCTTTGTAAAACCCATACTCTCTAAAACTGATTTTCATCTGCCAAGGATTCCACCTGTTGAGTTTATAGAAAACCAAGTTCTACAGAGTCCATAGAAATGGACCTACAGAGTTCATAGAAATGGACCTATAGAGTTCGTATAAATTCTTGGACTTATTCAAAATCAAAAAATGAAATGGCTTAGAATACTAGGGACAGAAGGGGACCAATTTTTGACCTGTTGGGTAAAAAATGGTCAACAAATTAGTAACTCCCAAGGGAAGCATGCCTACTATGCTTAAAGACTAGTTGCTTTGCAGTACATTGGGTATAGATTTAGAGTGCAGCTTGAACAAAGTTAACAATAGCCCCTCAAAGATTCAAGAATCAAACATGAAGCCCTTCACCCCAGACAAAGGGAAAACACACGCAAGACTAAAAACACTACTTGTGCAAACTGCACTTAGGGAAAGTAGGAAATGAAACTGAAAACAAACTACTATGTACAACTAACCAAGTGTATTTGCTTTCCTCCTAGATCAAAAGTAAAAATTCTTAAGTCTCGTTGCTGGCAAGAAGACTTATGGTACCAGGCAAGCAGCTGAATGAAAAGGAGATTTAGTGACTTGCTTCTCTTGCCTGTCACTTGGATTAGCTGATATCCAATTGGAGATTCAAACATGCTTCCAATGTATACATACTTTATTTGCTCTTGGAAACTTGCCTAATGTTGGTTCTTCAGGCTAGTGTATCTCATCAAGAAATCAATTGTTGTCAGCTCATCACCATAAGCCCCTTGATATGCACCCTTGATTGGCTTGTTCTCTTCTGCCTCATGCTTAGGTTCCATGGAATGACTATCCTCCTTGATGATTTCAAAGAAAGTATCTTTAGATTCACCAACCTCTTGGAGGGATAAATCTAAAAGCCTGCAGCCCCCTTGCAAACTTGTTTGAAACCCAATGCTACCTTCTCCACTCTTAACCAGCTCATAGCCTCCTTGAAGAGTAGTGCAGCCTACCTCAATGACTTCAAAAGAATCATTCAAAACATGAACAAGAGATTTCCCATGCTCCTCCATGTCACTTAAGGTGATCTCCTCCTCATCTATACTCCTGAAGTCTCCCTAGTTAGTCATAAACTAACCATAATCCATATCAATCAAGGCCTGATAGATTTCTTAGAGGTATATGGATGGAGTGCATTTAGACATGGAATCTACTATTTGGTCTAAAACATCCATCACATGTTCACTGAGGAAACCTACTCTGGACTCCAATTCTATAATCGACATATCCATATCTTCTTAGAAAAGCCTTTCCTAGAAGTCGCAATCATCATCAGGAGCAGGAGTAGCCCCATCTTCTTCAAGGTTTTGAGCAAAAAATTTCTCTTCCTCTTCCTTTCTGCCCCAAGATTCCACTATTTGCTTCCAACTCATGATCTTGGGATTGGAATCTTGCTCCTATGAACAGGCAATAACTTTATCCTCTTCAAGGTCCTAAGTTGGTTCATGATGTTCCTTCTTCTAGTTTGGAATTTAGAGATCATGTTGAAAGACTTGAGGAGGTTGGGGAAGATTTGGGAGGGTCTACTCATGTATAGGAAGAGCTATCTAAAAAGAGGCATGCTAAAAAGCTAGGCACATGAGATTGAGGGTAGGATCGATTGATGCATCAGATGAATTAGAATGAGCAAGTGCCATCTGATAGAAAGCATTTGGCACATAAGAGGGGGCTTTCTTCAGAATAGGAGGGGGTAGACCTTAGGTCAAAATTTCTTGGTTTTTGTCCCTCCACTTTACCAATACTTCATCAATATTGAAATTAGCTTGTGGACTGGTGGAAGGGGTGTTTTTTGGCATCGGCTCCTCTACAGGGTCTGAAAGCTCCATCTCTCTTTCACCCAACAGTCTCATCTTTTTTTCTAATTCCTCTATTTGCTTGGCCAGATCATCCTCATTTTGTACCTCTTGGAGCTTGTGGGAGTCATCATAGAGATAGGGAGTGCATGAAGATTTCCATGAAATGCAAAGAGCTTCCTGAGGAAGGGTGGGAGGGACTTGAAAAGGACTAACCTCATTTTGTACTTTGCACTCTTTGACAATGTCTTTCTCCTCTTTGTTATTCCATGACTCAACCACTTTATTCCAGCTCAAGCAATTCAGACTAGGCATCTCCTTTAGAGGTGATGGGGCCACAATGTGAGAGGGTAGTGAGGGTTTGGATTCCACTTCCCTTGCTACCAAAATGGATTATTGCATTTGAAGAGTTGCTAATTTGATCTGTCTATCAAGATTAGCCTTAAACACAAGGTTTGTTGTTTTAGAACTCTCCTCAACATAATTGGGCAAAGGACTTTGGTAGGCTTGACTTGGCTTATAGGCAGGGGTTGTATATGACTGATATGATGCTTTAGGTAGTGAGTATGTAGGTTGATAGACTTGGTAAGGCTACCTCTCATGAAAACTTAGCTTCTCTTCCAAAGATGTGATCAAACCACCCACATCCAACATCTCACTTGTAATCCTATGCCAATTAGCTCTTTCAATGGGAGTCCATTCCTTCTTAACCTGATTCAGTGCATTTCTCACTTGATGGATGACATGATTAGGAATTTCTTGGCCACATCCCCTTTTGGTGTCAAGATCTACTACATATTTTTCATATCCCAACAATGCTCATTTGAAGGTGGAAGCAGGTTGATTGGCAAAGAGACTAGGTTGAGTGGGAGAAGTGATATATTGAGAAGACTAGGCATAAGGCTAATATAGCTCATGATAGGGCTACGATTGGTCATATTAGACTTGATAAGGATTAGCATAAGATTAGTGATGATAATAGCCATGTTGGCCAAGGAAAATAGGCTCCATGGCTCACAATGATGGGATTATACATACTAGAATGTTTTTTCTTGATGGTATGGTACCAAAACTACTTAAGTAGTTTATTTAACTTAGAGTCACCATTGGTGTTTGATTCAAAATCCTCTAAAGGCTGGTTGGTCAAAGAACACACCAAAAATTCTTCAAATCTATGGACACAACTTGTCTTAGTTGGTCCCATCGGGCATGCCAAAAACTATTGACGCAGTGGATTACACCTAGGGCAAGGAGGTTGAGCTCCTGCCTTCCACACGCAATAATGGAAACTCCCCTCTCACCTGTGGGACTAGTGAAGCTAGAGGGGAGAGTCTCTAGGTAAGGGCTAGGTCCCTTTGATGCATCTAATTTGTTCCAGTAAGTGCTAACATATATATATATATATAAGTTAGCACTTACTGGAACAAATTAGATGCATCATGGGGGGGTGAAAAGGGAGATAGATTGTAGGAAAACAAACTACTCTAAAGGAGGTGATGCACCAAAATAAACCAATCTTCTCACACTCACACTTAAAATCAGACAAATAGATACATACACTTCAAATTGGCAGAAGGACCAAGTTGCAAGAAACTTGGCAGGGAGGCTTTAATGGAAAATATAGAAAATAGAGATTCACCAAAGGTGCTGTGAAATGCACAATGTATAGTAATTTCTTCTATTTTTGCACTTCCAAGTATAGCTCTCCTTGTCAGCTATAGAAATGGCACCTTATAAACACCAAGTATGTTGGTGTTGAACTTGTGGAAGCATCAAGAAGCAATGACTAAACATAAACTAACACTCAGACATACACAGAGATATCTAACCAAGATAGAGGTAAAAAATGAATTTATTGATTCAAGTGAAATTTTTCCAGGGCTACACCTTACAAATGTGGAAGATCCTTTCTCAAATGACAAGTCTCAAATATATAGAGGAAGAAAAGAGACCTTTTGGCACCCTTTTTACAAGTGACCCATGTGCCTTACGAGCACTGGGAAGAGCAGGCCACTTAAACATTAATGTTGTGTCTGCCTTGGCTCTGACTTCAGGAATTTTTTGACACAGGTTGCACCATTTCCCCATTAACTGAGATTGCTCCTTGAATGCACCTATGTGATTTGTTTGCTCATAAATGTGAAATGAAGAAAATAGGTCGCACATTTGGCCGTTTGCACCTTATAATGGTCAATTCATAGACACTATTTCACTTGCTGGAGTAATTTCTTGAATCAATGCCTCCCTTTGCCACTTAGACTATCTGCCTACTCCTACACTTGGCACTTTTGTCTTTTCCCTACCTTGTCTCTTTTTGGCTCTTTCAACCCTCAGGCTATCTCTGGGCAAGTCATTGCATTTATTGAGCTCCTTTCATGGTTGGCACTTGGGCATTTAAAAAAACAATGTATTTTTTACTATCTTAAATTTGACATTTGTGCAACTGTCATCACTTGAAAACCAACAGCTAGTTCACCTTCTTAAGGTTGACAGCTTTTGGGATGTCACTATCCTTGGCAATTTACTTCAGGCTTTTCTGCTTAGTTCCTTTTTTGTGAGTTCCCTTCTCTGTTTTAGACTTTCCCGCAGACAAAAATTTTGTAGGAATTAGCCATTTGGCTTCCCCAATTTTTTTGGCTTTGGGCCCTTTTCTTGTAGACAAAAAGTCTGCAGGAATTGGCCACCTCCAAATTTCTTCGCTCAAGTCTTTCGGGCAGCCCTTCCAAATTTATTCAGTCTTTCTTTCTTTGTGGCCTATTTGAAGTGCCTTTGCCTTTTGCAAGGGCTTATTGAACCTAGACTTCCCTCCATAAGGGCACCTCATTGAACCAACCCTTTGAACCAATTGCATTGAACCAAAGCATTGAACTGGTTCAACGCCACACACCAAGCTGATTAGACCAAAGGTAGTTGAACCATTTGCTTTGAACCACTTGATTTGAACCACTTGTTTTGAACCACTCATTTGAACCATTTGATTGAACTAGTTCAATGGTTCAATGCTGCATGTCAAGCTGATTGAACCAAGCCTTTGAACTTTTCTTGGTTGCCTTAGTTGTTGAACGTACATGTTGAACTAGAACATTAAACCAAGCAATTAAACCAATGTATTAAACCAAGTGATTGAACCAGTTCAATGATGTGCATCGATAAACATGCCAAAGGGAAGAGCTAAGCTAAAGCATTGAACTAAGGGATGGACCAAGGCATGAAAATGAAGTGATGGACTTGAAGCGATGAACCAAGGCTTCGAACCAAAGCTGATTAAACCAAGGCTGTGAACTGAAGTGATGGTTCAATGCTTCAAAGATGCCAACCTTCCTTGTAAATTTTATTTAGACAAAAGCCTGAAGAAGCTTTGTAAAACTCATACTCTCTGAAACTGAGTTTCATCTACCAAGGATTCCACCTCCTGAGTCCGTAGAAAACCAAGCTCTACAGAGTTTGTAGAAATGGACCTACAGAGTCTGTATAAATGGACCTGCAAAGTCTGTAGAAATTCTTGGACTTGTGCAAAATCAAAAAATGAAATGGCCTAGAATAGTAGGGATAGAAGGGGACCGATTTTTGGCCCGTTGGGCAAAAAATGGTCAACAATTATTAGATTATATATTTATTTATTATATTTATTATGAATGTATGTGTCCATAACTACTTATGTTATTCCTTAAGACAAATAAGTTGGTATAGATATAAGGTTTCTTAATCTTATCACTTATCACTTTAGGTTCATACACCACCCATTAGTTGATCATTACACCAATAATTTTCTTATTAAATAGTTATTTTATCTATTTTGTATTAGGTCACCATTGTTATTTAATTTCTTGTATGTAGAATCTTTATTATATCCTTGATAAATCCCTTTATTACAAGCTTTATAATCACTTATCTAAATTGATCCCTAGTGAGAGTTATACTCATTTTTATAGGATTTGTATTTAGAACCCTTCATCTTGAAACATAATTATATATTACCCTCTCCCAGGTATAAGGTTATTTTAGGTCCTTACCCACTCATTCAAGCATATACGAGATTTATTGTTGTGACCTTATTTTAGTTCTAGTCTATTAAAATAAAGAGGATAGTTATAGTACATTCCATCTTATACATACACTACCCATGTATTTAGGATATTGATGGAGTCCTTGATTAAAATTAGATAAGTCTTTAACTTGGTCACAATATACTCAACTAAGTTCATTGGGACCAATTCTATCTAGGCCCTCATAGTTATCTTTATTATTGTCTTCATTTTGATCATCTTGATTATCATGTTGTAATGGAGGGATATAAACATTATCATCTATTCAAACATATTCATGAATAATTTCATCATCAAAATAATAATAAACATTCATTATATCTATGTTAGCTGAAGTATAATGAATTTGATTATGATCTATATGGGTCCCACTTTGTATAGCATTATGTATTAGATGGATTGTAACTATAATTATTGGATGGCATAGGATGGGATCATGCAAGGATGCAAAAGGATAGAAAAAAAGGTAAGCATATTTTTTTGGATGGAAATTAGAAATAAGATCTATAACCCTAAGACAAAAAATATGAAAGAGATGTTTTTGTTTTTGAAAATTAGAAAACATATTTGAAATCCTATGATAAAAAATATGAAACTTTGTAAGGATGGTTCAATATGTGTATGCATTCACAAATATGTTTTACCCTAATTTGGATAAATGCAATTAAGACTAATCCTAATAAGATTGAAACTAGTTGAATAATTTAATTAATAAATATTACACTCAAGCATATATATAAATGTAAAATATTGAAATTAATTATAATTATTTGACAAGTGGCATATGTTAAACATAGTAATTAAAATAAAGGGATAAGTCCTTAGATTTTCTAGTTGACTATTCGATTTTGACTATATTCTAGAGGTGGAAATCAACTAAAAATAGACCTATAATTATTCTAGATCAATAAATGTACTTTTATCTATGTAGTGCTAGTTTTTTTTATTTGACTCAATATCATCATTCAATATGATCCTATGTTGGTTGGTACTAACCTATGCACAAAATAAAGAGTGTGACCATACAATCACCTTCACCATCCTTTTAATTCTTTGTAAACAATCTCTAAAGATGCATGTAATTCCATACATTAGGCTCCCTCTCCTTGAAACCTTAGGAGTGTTTGTGAAGGATAGAAACCTAAAAATAACCAATAAAATTTAGTGATTTGAGCTTACCTAAATCATCCCTATTTTATAATTTACCATTACGTATATGTGATACTTTAAATAGGTAAATAAAGACACATGTAGTTCTATAACTGAGTGTGCTTGTGAAATTATGATCATTCAGTATATAAAACTAATGATTTGGATATGATACTTGAAAATTCTTGTTTTGAATTAGTTTTTAACTAATCCTAGTGATAGATTCATAGTTTGGAAATAATAAAAGATATTTTTTTAATTTGAAATAGTCCCTTTTTTAAAGAGACCTTTATTTTTTTATATGACTCCAATTGGGTATTTTTTTGTCATTGACATGTTATACAAACAAGACATCCTTAATGAAAGGTTAATTATAAAAATTAATCATTTTTGGGAAGGGGTTATTTATGACCAAATTAGATCAGTATCAAATAGTGATATTGATGTAACCTACCTATATATAGGTGGACTGAAATTAAGGTCTAGAGATGTATGTGTAGGATATTGATCGTGTTTGAAAAAAATAGTGAGGTTAATGTAGGTGTACAATAGTATAATGGAATGGTCAATCATAAGATAACATAAAAGTGTGAGATAATGATAGATTATGACCTTTTTCATGTGCTCAATTGATGCATAGATGATCAAAAAAGTTCATAAGTGCCTTTTTAGTATAATGTCCTCTCCAATAGACCAAAGTTCATATGGTCACTTCATAGGGTCATTATTGTCTTATCTATCTATCTTAGAATATTTATTAGTTTTGTCATATTTATTAAGGTCATTACATATCTCTCTTTACCTTGATAAAACACTTAACCACTTACTTGTAAACTCTTACAACTTCCCTCTATGTCTCAGTCTTTGCTTGTAGCCTTAGTTTTAAACAAATCTACTAGTACAACTCCATATAGATAATTATTAGAAAATTGATACTTAATTCAGATACCATTTATTGAAATATAACTCCTAATCTAATTTTAAGTCTTAACTATATGTTTTACCCCTTCTTTTGGATTACTTTAGGGCACTGCTAAGGCAAATTAGGCCTACTCTACACTTATCTACACTTAGGCTTCTCCCAATGTGTTACCATCTATGGACTAAAACCAAAATCACTAAAATATTTTTATATTCAATTTGACCCAAAAAATAACCAAATTTGAAGTATCTTTGATGGTCCAATCTCTAGGAAAATCAAGGATTTAGTTCACAACCTTAATCAGGGTTACAAGTTATGTTTAGACCCGAGATCCAACAAGTTGAGATTTAATGGATTAAAATCATTTTCCAAGTCCTATTAAAATTTATTTATCTTGGTTTCAATTTCCTCATAGTATTCTCATCTATAATTCTTTCCCAAATTATCTCCTTACACCATTTTTTACCTTTTTTTGGGTTCAAAGTGAACTTACAAGCAAGCATGCAGGGTCTACAAATGCATTCTTTGGGTTGATGTAAGTAACAAAAAATTTATAAAATAAATAAATGAACTAGATGGCTCCAAAACTATTCAATGCACCTTATTATATCATTATTTTTATGCAAAATTTTCTCTGCTCAATTTTTTTTATAAATTTCTTGGTTCACAGGTCACTCCATTAGAATCTATAGGATTTTTAGCCACTATCTTATTATTTAAATATAAATAAAGACTCCAAAAAATTATGATACCTTTATAGGGTCTATAAAATAAATAAAAACCCTATCAAACCTTTTTATTAATTTTAATACACCCAAATATATGTCTGAATAACTCTTGACTAGGTTCTTGATTGTTTTGAGTACAACACTTCATACTGCTACAAGTTTCATGGCTTAGAATGTAAGGTGTCCATCCAAAATTAATTGTGGATTTAAGAAATATTTAATAAATCTTAATAAAATATAACTGAAATGTAAAACTACTTAATAAGATATCTTATGAGGTTCTTTTTGTCACTATACATCTAGTACTCACAGTGAACACTCACAACACAAAGAATAGGGTATCTATCTACAACTTACAGTTAACCAATAAAATACTTTGAATATTATTATCTAATTATTGAAACACAACTATAAGATATATATAAACTTACCAATGAAATGTAAACACTATAATAAAACCTTTATTTAAATATTTCATTATTAAAACTCCAAACACTGTCAATATATGGGCCTACATAGAAAACAAAACTATATATATTCTTCTCAAAGCTTTTGGACTTCCATTATAGTTTTCTCAGGTATTAATCCATTATTACTTTTATTATCACATAAAAAAATGAATACAAAAATAAAAATTTAATTTTTTATATCTACCCAGAATTATCATAACTAACTTTAAGCAACTTCTTATAAGGGTGTTATCAATCTCAAGATGGGTTATTCTATACAAGTGAGGCTTGAGGACAAGTTTATAAACATAAAATGCCTTATTAAATTTTATTATTCATCTAAAACCTTAATATCCTATTGACCAACTCATACATAATCCTTACAATTCCAATACAATCAAATTTTAATATTGTACAATTTGGCAGGAAAACTTCCCATTTGAATTTCTAAGTTCCCTAGGCACTTCAAATCACTTGAATAACATTCAAAGAGATAAATTAAGACTCTTATCATGATTAAAATATTATAAATAGGTTATAAACCCCCTATTGGCTTGATCTAATCAAATTATTTCCATCATGTTGTTCTTATGTGTGATTCCCTTGCTTCATACTCCCAAGGGAGGGAAAAATAAAATGTAACTCAGAGAGATATTACTATCCAAGAACTTCTCCAATTTTCTCTCTATATTTTATGTCTTTATCTTGATTATTCCTTTTAGTTACTTCAACAAAATATGGATTCTCATACTTGTCCTTCTACTAGTTCTAAGTCTTTACACTCTCTTGTTTGTCTAAAATGCCTTCTATTCTAACTTCTAGCCTGATTGATCTATTTGATGCTTCTTCATCTTCCTCCAATTCCAATAATATTTCTTGTGTGCTATATGGTCTACTTGTGTTATTTATTTCTTTATCACCCCATTGTATGTATGCATCTCTTGACACATTGATGCCCTATATACACATGCCTATAATTTGAATAACTTTCCCATGTCATTCAACTTGTCAATTTCAGATTTGTAACTATTATCCTTTTTATAACTATTACAAGATTTCATATATCCTAAAATGCTTTAAATGGTGATTTATCTTGCATGGGCATGGTTAGAATATGAAATTTTAAGTCACCCCTTTCTTCTTTCTTCTATTGTACCTAATCCTTATAAATGCCTATAATACCATGATCATGCTTTAAACAAAAATGTCAGCCTATGTTCCAAACCTTGAGGTGCTTCAATTGTTTAACCTCCATTAAGGCTGAGTGTTCCACCTTTTTGACATTATGCTAATTAAGGACTATTATCCTTACTATCTCCTTCATCATATAAGGCTTACCTACACTATATTCAACTTGATCATGCCTCCTTGTCTAGATATTGTTGTTCAAACAATAAACAATATACCTTTTCATGCAAATAAATGTATAAGGGTTGTGTGTCCTATTCTCATACATCATCTCACTAGGCAATGTATTCTTCATCTTTAACAATCCTTTAAAAATTGTTGCCAATGCTTCACATTTTTTTGTTCTAGTGTCTTGATGTTATCTTGACATTATCTTATCAAAGCAACCTGAAACATCTTCATTATATCTCCATCATCAATCTCCCATATTTCATCTTTGAACATGATGTCTTGTCAAATATTGAAACTTTCTCCATCAGCAATCTCCCATATTTCATCTTTGAACATGATGACTTGTCAAATATTAAAACTTGAACAATCTAAAAATCCTTACCATATTCTTGTATGGTTGAATTATTTTATTATGCATATCCACCACTATGCAAAGAGTCAACACAATAAGCATAAACTTAAAAAGCTTACATGAAAGTACCTTGAGCATCTTCTTCTTCTTTCATATGCATTTATAGTCCTTTGATAATATTTTCTTGTCCTCTTTTCATCTTCATGGTTTTATATTGATCTTCATCATGATACCCATCTTCTTGATGTGGTTTCTTACATTCTTTCCACTTCTCACTTTCAAGATCACTCTCACTTACACACAAGAATATAATTCATCAATTAAAGTGACATTTATTTGAGTGTTGCATACCTTCTCCTATTCAACATTTGTTTGATCCTTGACCTTGCATGAAGTTTCTTCATTCAACATGATCATGGTTTCTCCTTGGAACTATAATACCAAATAATTTTTAAACTAAATAAATTAACTAGATGGTTAAAAAACTATTAAATTCAAATTATTAAATCATCATTTCTATGCAAAATTTTTTCTACTCAACCTTTTTATAAATTTCTTAGTTCACATGTCACTCCATTATAGTCTATAGGTTTATTAGCCACTATCTTAGTGCATAAATATATATAAAGACTCATAATTACTATGGGACATTTATAGGTTTTTTGAAACAAATAAAAAACCCTATCCAACCTTTTTATTACTTCTAATACACCCCAATATATGTCTGTGTAACTCTTGACTAAGTTATAGATTGTTTTGAGTACAACACTTCATACTACTACAGGTTTCATCGCTTAGAATGTAAGGTACATATCTATAAGTTACTATGGATTTAGGAACTCCTTAATAAAAATGAATAAAATATGATTGAATTGTAAAAATCCTTAACAATGTATCTTATGAGTTTATTTTTTTTATTGTACAACACAAAGAACAAGGTATCTGTTTGCAACTTAGAGTTAACCAAGAAAGGATTTGAATATTCTTATCCAATGATTGAAACATGAATATAAGATATATATAAACTTACCAATGCAATGTAAATAATAGAATCAAACCTTTATTTAAATCTTTCATTATTGAAACTACAAACACTATCAATATATGGGCCTACATAAAAAATAGAGTTCTATATATTGCTCTCAAATATTTTGGACTTCCATTATAGTTTTATTAGGTCTTAATCCCTTGTTAATTCAATTATCACATCAAAAATGAATACAAAAATCAAAATACAAGTTTTTATATCTACCCAAAATTGTCATAACTAACTTCAAGTAACTTCTTGCAAGGGTGTTACCCATGACATCAATCTCAAGATGGGTTATTCTATAAAGTTGAGGTTTGAAGACATGTTTATAAACCTAAAAGGTCTTATTCACTTTCTCTATTCATCTAACACCTTAATATCCTATTGACCAACTCCTAAATCATCCTTACAATGTCAATACATTCAAATTTTCATATTGTGCAATTTGGTAGGAAAACTTCCCATTTGAATTTATAAGTTCCCTAGGCACTTAAAATCACTTGAATAAAATTTAAAGAGGTAATTTAAGATTCATAACATTGTTACAACATTATAAATAAATTATAAACCCCCTATTGGCTTGATCTAGTCAAATTACTACCACCACATTGTTCTTATGTGTAATGCCCTTGCATCATCAAGTAATGCATGGTAAAAGTGTATTAATATTGTCATTATAAATAAATTAGTATCATATTTTATTATATATAATATTTTAAAAGAGCCTTAATTATTATCATCATTTTTTTAATATGGTTGTCTCATATGAGGTTTTTGAGTTAGTTATGCATTCCATTCAAAGCATAAACTATTAAAATTTGGTATATTTTATTTAAAACAAAGAGATTGTGTTGTTTAAGTATAAATATAGTTAAATTAATGTTGTGTTAGCACACATTTATTTTACCATATTTTTTATTTAAAAATAAATATGTTATCCCAAAAGGTGTAAAACTATATAGGTATTAGAATGATAAAGATGTAAAATATTTTACAATTTTGATTTTGGAAGTCGATAAATATTGAATAATATTATATTAATTTTGGATTTATATCAAATTTTTCAAATATATGAGAATGGAAATAAGCAAAATTTATGACTATGCAAGCTTAGGATCGAGAAAAAAATTTAAAATGTTTTTGGATAGGTCCACAGTATTTGGAAAAAAACACAAGCCACTCGAGTCCATTCACTATGAACCTATCCCAATTGATTATGATTTTTTAATGATATGAAATATATAAAAATTGGGACCTTAATAGTGATAAATCAAAGGTATAATCTAAAAATGTTCCTAGATAGGACCACTCTTTCTAGAGAGAAACACAAGATTTTCATGTCCATTGACCATAGACTTTATTATGTTTTTGATTAATTAAGGCGGCAAACCAGGGGCCAAACCCTATACAATCAAAAAAGATAGGAAGGCTGGCAAACAAAAGATGCCAGCACCAAACCAATGACACAATTGAGAAACAAAGTCAGAAGCAAAACAAAACATTGGAAAGACTAGAGTCAGAAAGGACTAAACTACATAACTATAGAATTAACAAGATCCTTAAGATTCTCATTGTCTGCATTGTCAGCATTCCCTGGATTACCCACCACTTCCAAAATAGTCATATTCAGTAGAATGTTATTTCAAAGGCCTTTGGTGAAGACCTTTTCTAGTTTTTAAATTCAGACCTTCAAGGCCCCAATATCTATTTTCTAATAATTCTCATTCTCCAAACCCTCACCAACTTCTTCTACATGCATCTTCTCCTTATTATCAGTAGTTCCCCTAGAATCAGCACCCTACTCTTCAGTGACCTCAAAACCCTGAGAAGCCTATTTCCCACTAGTGTCCTCTAAAATTTCTTGAATTTTTGCCTCTTTATACCCCAATTTCCACCTTGAGCTTCAAATAAGTAACAAGCCCTTGATTTCATTTGCACTGAATGCAGATGTGAAGGCTCATTTTACAAAATGGCCCACCGCAGTGACGTCTACTTTCATTCTTGAAAATAATTCCCCATGGTTTTCATGATGTGACTCTCACACCTCCACTTCATGATATAAGTAATTAATCATGAAAATCAAGGAAGTACTAAGGTTTTCATTTTCCATGATCTGCAATGGCCTTCTCCACGTGGACCACCTTCGAAAGCTATCTTCATCATCAATGTGCATCATTCATGCTCTGTCATCTCCTTCTAAATGATATCTCTAGTGTTTGGGGGTATATGAGCCCCTTGTCACCATATCCTCCATCCTAAGAATTGCTAACCAAGGTTGGCACAAGCATCAGTGACCCTGTTACCTTCTTTGTAGGTGTGGGTAATCTCAACTTTGGAAAACTTTTGTCAAAGAAACTAGATGTCTGTAATGATGTCTTTTAGATGGATACCAACGTTAGATGTTTTATTAACGACATCTATGACCAACTTAGAATCTCCCTAAATATTTAAATTTCTAATTCCTAGGGATATAGAAAGCTTTAATCCCCAAAGTAAGGCCATAGCTTTAGCATAGTTATTGCTCTGGCAACCCATGCCACCCGCATAGACAGCAGACATCCCTCCTTTTTCATTTCTTATTATTCCTCCTCCACTTGATTTACCACTCAACTTGGATGCCCCATCAAAATTGAGTTTCATCTAATTGGGTTCAGGTGGTATCCATATAGTATGAAGTCTCTGAAGAATTTTGGAATTATCATGCCCAGGGATAAGGTTTAAAACCTTCCATTTGGTAGCAATTTGACTTTCAAATTTAGATAGGAGTTTCTCTGCAACACTAATATGAGCTATTGTAACACTTTACAAGATGGTCCTAACAAAGGAGTTAAACACCCGAGCAACATTTCTAGCAGTGTCCCAAAAAATTCTATGATTTTGCTCTTTCCATAAATTCTAGCTCAAGCATGGCAGAGCTTGCTTCCATAATTCCTTAATCTAGGGATGTGTGAAGGTTGAGTTCCAACTGAGAATTACTTATTTAAGGTTATAATTACAAACCCATTCAATGCCAAAGTTGTTAAGTATTGTGCCCCATAAATCTTAGGTAAACTCACAGTGTATGAATAGGTTTGAAATTGATTCCTCTCTAGAACCACACAAAAAACATCTGTTGACCAAAGTAAACCCCCTCTTTTGAAGGTTTTCCTAAGTAAGTATTTTGTTATGGGAAGTAGCCCACCAAAATAAGTTAATCTTTGGAATGAGTTTATGATTCCAAACCTTTTTCCATACCCCCTTATTCTGAGCTTCAAGTGTAAGCAGATGATAGGTAGATTTGACAGAGAACGATCCATTCTTATCTGGCCACCAGTATTGTTCATCCTCCTAAGGGAAGAGTGGGATTCTAATCTCCTAAACACATTGTTGGATCTCCTAAATTCTTGGGATAAGCTTAGGCCTGTGCACATAGCAATCCAAAAGGTTTTTCTAACTCCTTATCCCATTGTTATTTTCCATATAATCACTAACCCTATCACCAAAGAACTGAGTAGTCATGTCTATAATTTCTCCATAGTTTCCTTGGGAGATGAGAGACTTGTCCCTTAACCAATTATCCTCCCATAATTTATTCTGCTAGCTATTTCCAAGCTTCCACCTAATTCCCTATTTGAGAAGACTTCTACTTTTTAGCATTTTATTCCATATCACATACCCCTGGGGTAATCCCGCTTGTTGAAGAAAGTTGGAATCATCAATGTTATGCATGTATTTGGCATACATTATTTCCCCCCACTCACTATTGTTGTGAATCAGATTCCAACTAACTTTTGAGAGGAGGGATTTATTCATTTTCCTGATGGATCTTATATTAAGTCCACCATGAGATTTTGGGAGACACACTTTTTCCCATCTGACTAAAGACATTCTCTATTTGTCTTCCAATCCTGTCCATAAAAATTTCCTTTGGATCTATTCCATCTTTTCAAAAAAATATGTAGGAATTTTAAAAAGAGACATGAAGTAAGTAGGAATACCTTGCAAGGATGCCTGAAGAAGTTGCAGCTTACCCACACTACTGAGTAGTTTCCCCTTCCACCCAAGAAGTTTCCTTTGTGTACGTTCCACAGTACCATTCCAAAAACCTGAAGATACCTCTTTGACCGAGAGTAGGAGCCCTAGGTAGGTAGCTGGTAGGCCAACCTCAACATAATCTAAGATATCAATGATTATATGTCTAAGTTCATTGGGAGTGTTGAAGAAGTACACATTGCTTTTCTTGAAATTTATTCTTTGTCTCGAGTCTCTGGCATAATAATTAAGTATATTCTTCCATCTTCTAGCTTTGATCACTGATTAGATGTCAAATAAGATGGTATCATCCACAAACTACTATATAACCATAGGATGAAGGGAAGAGGCAGGTTTGATGCCTACTAGCTTTTTTGAACTTGAATGTATCTTCCCAGTGCCTTAGCCATAATGATGAATAGGTATGGGGAAAGAGGGTCTCCCTAAAAAATTCCTCTTGAGGAGGAGAAAAACCCTCTAGGAACACCATTAACCAGCACTAAAAATTTAGCAGAAGATACTGCATTCCATAATAAGCAAGACAATTTATCATTAAACCCAAATTTTCTAATCACTTGGAATAAAAAAGTCCATGAGACTCTATCATAAGCTTTGGATATATCAAGCTTGAGGGCCATCCCAAGGATTCTACTCTTATCCATGGAGTGGATAGTCTCATGTGTGGTGATCACAGCATCAAGAATCTCTCTACCTGGGATGAAACCTTTTTGAGCAGGAGAAATAATTTTGTCAAGCAAGGGTTGAATTCTCAAAACCAACAATTTAGTACATATCTTATACATAGTGTTGCATAAGCTAATGGGTCTGAAATTAGTAAGGTTTAAAGGTTGAGATTTTTTAGGAACAAGTACAATGAAGGTATTATTGACTTGTTTCAAAAGTTTTCCAGATCTAAAAAAATCATGAACTACAGTCGTGAGGTCTGCTCCAACAATCTCACAATATTCTTGAAAGAATATAGGAGGAAAACCATCAAGACCTAGGGCTTTAAAAGCACCCATGGAGAATAAAATAACATGTACTTCTTCATCAAATACATGCTTTAACATTTATAGATTATCTTCTTTAGTTATCAAATAGGGGATTTTATCAATGAATGGACTCATAGATCTATCAATTCTATCATTATTGTTTTCTTTCATAAGTAGATTCTGAAAGAACACCCTAGCTTGCTCCCCTATTTTGTTATCCTCAGTAATAATGTCTCCATTATCCAAGACAAGATTAGTTATTGAGTTGGATTTTCTATGTTTCATAGCTGAGAGATGAAAAAAAGTAGTGTTCCTATCACCCTCTTTAAGCCATTAAACACGAGATTTTTGTTTCCATAAAACCTCTTCCCTTTCCATCAGATTCTTCCATTCTGAAGATAGACTATTCTCTTCTTCTAAGGTGCCCTTAGAGTCATCCCCTTGATTAATCAATTGTTGAATATCCTTGAGTTTTCCCATTATATTTTTCTTCTGCTGAAAAACCTGCTCAAAATTGTATCTATTCCAGCCATAAACTTCTTGTTTAATGTGTTGGAGTTTCTTGACTATTCTAAACATGGGAGTACCTTGAATGTGAATATTCCACCATTGAGCCACCATTTGTCTAAAACCTTTGTGTTTAATCCACTTAGCTTCAAAATAGAATGGAGGAGGTTTGTGATGTCCCTGATCTCTCCAATTGGAGATAATCAGGTAGTGGTTAGACATGGTTCTAGGTAGAGCCTGCACCTACATATTCTAATAATCATTCCAGTTGCTTGATATCAGAAATCTATCTAATTTAACCTGAATCATTTGATCTCCTCTTCTTCTATTGGTCCAAGTAAAATTTTGGTTCTGTAACTCTATGTCTAATAATCCCCAATCATTGATGAATTCAGTCGAACATGTTATCCAAGTAATCAATAATTCCACCCTATTTTTTAGAAGGGTATAAAGGTGTGTTAAAATCTCCAACTAACATCCATTTATAATTCTAAGGATTATTCCTATAGCTACTCAGATTTATCCATAATTTCTGTCTCAAAGCTCTGTTATTCGGTGCATAAACATTTACCAACGTCCAGTTTAAGGAATTCATGGAAAAATTGGTAATCAAAAAGTGCTTATTATGGGCCATAAGAGATCCTTGGATTTTAGCACTATTCCACATAGTGTCAATCCCTTTTGAATCCCATTCAGTAGGACTAATACAAAAAGCTACCTTAGGCCATATATAGTCAACAATTTTCACAAAATTCTCCTCTTTCATCTTGACTTCTTGGAGTAATAGAATATCTAGTTTATTATCTAAAATGCAATTTTTAACCTCAAACTACTTTGAGGGACTATTAAATCCCCTCAAATTCCATGATAATATTCTCATTTAGAGAGTTTGGAGGGTTGGGACTCCAATGTTTTCTATTTTCCATTGGCAATCTCCCTAGCAATCTCTCTTTGTCTTATTTCCCTTAGGGTTGGCCTCCCTTGTTTGGGCTCAATACCAATATCTGCATATTTTTTACCTTTCTAGATATTTTTATTTGGGGTAACCCATTCTTCCTATTCATTGCTGCCATCTTGTCCTACTACCCCTGTTGCCAAGTAGTTTCCTACCTGGCCTCCATCTTCCAGATCACAGAAAAAGTTTGTATTTGACTATGGATCTGGTACTCATTAAGTGTGACTTTTAGGTGTTACTTCTTCCTATCCAATCCTTGAAATTTTGTCATCTTCATTGACTTCCTTTAGCAAAAGGTCCTCTCCTGCCCCTTCCTTAAACATGTTAGTCTATTTTTCTAAAGTGTAGACTGTGTTAAATGTGGCCTTGTGACTGTCATCAGATACTATATTCTCCTTTGGGACCTCTTTTCCCTCACTACTGATGATATCCTCCTTTTTCTTCTCCTCCTCTATCACTATTTCACCTTCTATCACTATGTTTTATAAGTATATTGAGATATTGATATTATGATTATGTCATGTGAAATTAGTTATTTTCCTTGTTTTGTCTTTGAAACCCTAAGGGCACCTTGAAATCTTGAAGCCTATAAAAATGGGATGAGAGTGTAATGGGATAAGTTAACTCTAATTACTCCCTTGATTATTAATCATTTCCTACATATCCAATTCTCAAAGGAGGGAAATCAAGACCACATAATTATCCCACCTAGAGTGATTGTGTAATTATTTTCCTTGACTATGTGTATGCAAATATAAATATGGATTTGATACTTGAAAATGATATATATTCACTTGTTTTGACATGATTTATATTTTTATTATGGCTAATACTTCTAAGTGATCTTAAATTTATAAATAATAGGTTAGATTTTCTCAATGTGAAATAGTGTGTAAGTTTGGAACTAAGTGATAACAAAATGAGAATACTGAATGTCCTTTGATGTGTATTTACAAGAAAAAAATAAAAATTACCTTATAAAACCTTATCAAACATGTGGGAAATCCCAAAATATTATTTTTAAATTTTTAAATTGGCCATTATTTGGTGTGGAAAAGATCCACTACATGTGGATAGGCCTATGACAACTATCTGCCTAGCACAAACTTATCTTGGAAAATAAAGGATAATTATCCTAAGTTGGTGAAAGTCTAATGGTGGTATGAAGCAAATTTGTACATTTAAATTTTATTCTATTTTTTATTAATGAAACAAAAAATATATTCAATAATGAATGTATATAGATGGGTTAATTTAATGGTGAACAAGAGTGATGTATTTTTGCACAAGTCATGTGGTTTAGGATGTGAAAAGAATTAGCATTATCAAGTACCTATAACCAGATTTATGTGTCTACAATCTCCACCCTTTTATTCTAGTGAAGAAATATTTAGATTAAAGGATAAATAATTGAACTTGAGTGTGTAAAATACACTTTATCTTTGAGAGGATGCTTCAACTATGTAAGGTACTCAAAATTTAGTAAACCTTGAAGCAACACATGATGTAGTCATTTGTCCATATTTAAAATTTTAGTAAAATCTAATGTTAAAAATTGAAAAAAATAAATGAGAGAAAAGGAATGAATAAAATTTTATGGAGATGAAACAAAATTTCCCTATATCTTATAACTAGCTATGTCCTCTTGTCGAAACACTTGGAGATTTTAAACCAATGGCAAATTGAGGGTGATGATGTTTCAATCTCAAATAGATAATGAAAATATTGATTTATAAATAATCATATTCAAATTATCATTAATGGGGAATAATATACATTTTAATAATCTAAGGAATTTGTAACCATGAGGGGTTCACTAGTAGCGATGCCAAGGTCATTGAGTATCACTAGATTCAAATCTACACTACCTTTAATAGAATACGTGATCACATAATTGATTTTCTATGAGAAATTCAAAGGTTTTTGAGTTTCACTAAACTCAAACATACATTACCTATATCATATTGAATTGCATCACTATAGATGGATCTATATTATATTTTTTTCATGATCGAAAGAGAATTAATAATATTCATGTCCCCCATCATGACCGCATTGCTAATAGATTTGAATTAAAATGTTTTTTTAATTTTTAAACCATAAATTTGAACTTTTGAAATATGTGTCAATAATTATCATTCATTTTAAACCTTAAAAAATGTGCTTGAATAATCATCATGCTTTTTAAAACTATAACTTTGAAACTTTGAGAATGTGCATGAACAAGTATCATGCCTTTAAGACTAGAAATTTGAATTTTTGAAAATCTGCATGAATAATTATCATCATTTTTGAATTTTTAAAATGTATATATGAACATGAACAAGTGTCATTCCACCTAATATATTCCAAAATATATTAAATTACATTCACCTATACACTCAATTGTAAATATATTTAAAACCTATGAATTTGATATTGTAACTATTTTTCATATGCATTAAAGTGTCTATATTTTTTTAATTTGAGTCTTTGAAAAGTGAGTGCATACACATGTCAAATGTGCCCATAATTTGTATTTTATGTGCCAATATTTTTTATGCATTTAATTTTAGAATTACTTTGAATATTTTAAAACCTAAACTTTGTTATAGAATCTAGTATTTCAATTACTTTAAATATTTGAAACAATGTACTCTGTATTTTTTAACCTTTTACTCTATCCCAAATATATCCATGGATACTTGTATCTCTAAGATAATCCCACTATGATGCCCCACTTTTTAGATGAGGGATGTAGCCTACAAGTCACTTGTCTCAAAAGAAGAGTTAATTGTATCATGTCATAAAAATATAATGATGTGTATTTATGTCATCATGTAGAGACTATGTCATCATAGTAAAGTAATTGGCATTGAAGCATGTATTTATCATATTTAATGTGAGGCATGAAATTATATGTCTAGATAGATATAATACTAAGACATGTAATAAATTAATCATCTCTAAAGTAGACTATGTAGTAAAAGTGAATCATATGTATCATGGTACCACTAATAAAGATAAACAATCACAACACATAATTTTACATAATGTAATATGATAAGGCCAAGGGCCACATATAAAATATATGTATATGTTTAAATAGATAAGTCCAATAATTGAATGCAAAGGACATGAAGAATATCACAAATAATGGACATACTCAAAAATTACACATAATAACAAACCTAGGGCTAAGGGCCATAAAAATGGAAATGTTTAAATGTTATCCAAAAAAATATTTCACACATAGGGTGAAGGTCTAAAAGAAACATGTTCAAATGTTGCACAAGTCACACATAATAGATAAGCAATGTTTAGCCAATCATGAAAAAATGTAACATCATTGAGGGAACATACAACAAGTGAAACTATTATCTTCCATCCATATGTATCAGTGTAATATAATAACAAAGTATAATATTCATGTGGCACAATGTAAGATAATATTAATCAACAAGACACTTATAAGATATGTAGTTTGACATGACATTTGATGTCAGATAAATACATGACTTTTATGATGTGACTTAGAGAATAATATGCCCCCAACATATGAATGGCCACTATTAGAAGGGAATTAAACATATAAGAATACTTTTATAGTATGTATTCCCTAAATCAAACTTTTATACCTTATGAAATGCATGTGTGTATAGGAAAAATAATATGGTATCTATAAAATGTGTGATAAATAACATATGTAAATAAGTAAACTAGAAAAAAAAATTATGCTCAAGTCTTGATTTTTTATTTTTTAATGAATGTTTTTATATTTTTGAAATATTTTAATTATTTTATATTTTGGATATTTTTTAAAGGAAACTAGCTTATGATCCCATCAATGGGAGGAATATAATGAGTGATTGTATCATAGATGTTGAGTATGAATTTTCATGGATGAAAAGTGCTACATGTAAATGAATTAGAATATGAATAGGCATCGGGTGTTATATTATAATTGTATTTATCACTACTCAATATTTTTGAAGATATGTAACTTGAGAAGGTGTAGGACTTCCTAGAGTATGTTGTATAGTAGTATGGAACAGGTACTGACTTAAGATACACTATAGAATATTTAATGTATTTTAACATTAACTCCTTGGTGGGAATATTTATTATCAATAAGGTGTACTTATTTCCTCTATATTTATTGTATAAAAATATTCTATATAGGTGCAATGTTTGATTCTATGTTATGCTATTGAATAGGTGCCATAACTATATTTTTACTATGATATTGAATGAGTTCCAAAACAATCTATTTAGTATGATCATAAATAGGTTATAAAACTAAATATGGTGGTGGTTTGTGAGGAGGGGGAATTACACTAACTTTAAAGGGTAATCATATCAAATGAATTTAACTTTTACGACTTTCTTACAATGTATATACTTGAGACATATTTTAATTTTTTATGGTACTACATAGTGCTTATATATCCATGGGAATCCTAATAACAAATATATTACACCTATATATATTAGAGTATCCATTGTTATTAAACCAACATGGAGAGGTATTACTAAATACCCAATATTATTTTATGTGTTTCCATTGAATGTTGTGACTATTCTTGATGTAGCTTTCAAATCATGTTCTGTGTACACAAATGTGTGAATTAGTGTTAGTGTACATTACTTTTAACTCAACCCATTACCAATTAATGCAATTTTTATAATCAAACTGACTAATAATTTTAGAATGATTTGACCACATTCATAAAAAAAAATTGTGTGCACCATACTTATCATCATTTATAATTGCCTTTTTATACTAAATCTTTGAATTTTCATTTTTAGATACAATAACACCTATATTAGTTACCTATGATACTTATGGCTGATATCATTGATGCTCTTTTTATTTATGTGAAGTATGAATTACAAGTTCATATATTTGATTTGAAGTTTGGTATTTTTTATTTGGTATTCATGTCTATGTAAGGAAATATGTAACTTTATTTTGTGGCATAATATCCTTTATGCTTGCTCAATTAATTAGAAATCTAATAATCCCTTTATGTTCAAGTTGTGTAATATTTTCTCACAATTCATAAAATTAATTATCTTGATGTCCAATAATATCATAATAAGTGATAAATAGCTTTCCTTTTATGTGTTCAAGTACATGAGGAGGATGATATTAATTATGAAGGAGAGTGATTAACTTCTCATCTAACAATGATTGTATAATATAATATAATTGATCTCTAAAATTATCAAACTTAAGTTTATTTATCTTAGTGAAGGTAGATTTATTCACATTAGGTAGTGCTTTGTAAACAAAAAATTCCCCTTTACAAATTACCTTGACTTATTTTCCTTGATTGTAGTTGTTTACATTTATCCATTTGTCTTATGAGTAACTTTCATTGGATTTTTTTATTTATATTGTAAATTTGAATTCACCCATTTATTTATAACTTCATTCTTATGTGAAGATGGTCCAAACTCATTTATCTAGTAGCATTACATTTTGTGAATTTATATCACATGTATATTTGAACACATCCATGTATAATTATCTTTTAATATTAACATGTAATATTCAATAAGATCATCATGACCTTGTTGAAAACCTTGTAAATGTTCTAATGTGAACTTAAGTACCATGTGATTTTGATAATATAATAATAACACATATTCTAATCATTTGAATTTAGGTAAATAACTATTAGGTAAACTGTGAAACTAATTTGAAGTATATCTTGTGAGAATTATATGAAAATATTTTAATATAATATGTCAATCATAGCCATATTCTCCAAAATAAAGTGTATATTGAGTTAAATGAGAATAAATATCTCCATGACTATCCAAAAAGGGTATTATAGTCAAAATATAATTATTTAGATATGGATGTTCATATATATCTGTTGTAAGAGGTTATCCTAAGATACCATTATCTTTGATATTGGCATAATATGATTTAGTTTGTAAACCAAGATCAAGTACTCATTTTTTTAAGTCACCAATAACATGAATCATGGATATAATATAATTAGTAGGAATAATAGTGGTTTGGAAGGGCTTAATTATTAGCATAATTGTGTATTTACCTTGGGTTATTGAATAAGGTAATGGTTATTTGCCTTAACCACTTGGGTTAAGAGGTTAGTTTGTTTTATCAAACTTAGATATTTCATGCTAGCCAACATAGGTTGTTTCACACCCACCCTTCTCATGATTCTTAGGTGGTTCTTTTCTTTGCCTATTTAATAGGCCTTTATGTATGGTTTAGATAATGTGTGATGTGTAATATAATTTGGTTATTGTTTCAATCTCTATGTTCAATATAATATTTTATTCAGATCCCATAGTTTATAGAGCCTGAGTGGAGATCTGTGGAAGACAAAGATGTTATTGTCTTACTAGGGAGGAGCTTCATGTACCCAATGGAGAGCCAAATGAGAGAGAAATCATCATAAAAATTTGTAAACATCAATTAGAATATTAGAAAACTACCTGAGAGGATCAAAATACATAATAAGATCAAAATGAGGTTAGATGAATTAGTTTAAGACTATTTGAGGCCTCTATTTATTTTTTATGGGATGGCCATATGGTGTATGACACCTTATAATTTAGGGGAGAGCCAAAAAATTCAAATCTTGATCATTTTCAATAAAACAAAGTTATAAATTGAGTTGAATCCTAACTTAAATAAGGTGTAGATAGTTTATAATTTGGTTGAGAAAAGAGCTCAAAATCTAAAGTTCCATAGGTAGGCCAACTTTCTGATTGGATGATTATTTTCATGAAATTTTGAACATAAAGTTTTATTATCTCAACTATTTTTAATTTTTTAATTGAAATAAATCAAAAATTTAGCCAATAAGGGTTATTCGGGACCTGCAACTAATTAATAATCATAAAATCATTTGAAAAGTTAAAAATTTCACCATTTTTTAAGTTTTTTATTTGTATGTAGACGGAGAAAGAAATTTTTAAATTAGAGTTGTACGTTTCCTAATTTAATTATTTTAATGAAATAAAATTTGAGATATTGTAAATGGTATTGAATTTATTGATAAAAATGGTAGATTTGTTTAGTGTTAATATAGAATCTATGTGTAGAAGGAATTTTTATAAAAGTCAATATATTTTTTTAGATTTAATTATTTTTGTGCAAAACTAGGTCAAATGGCTAGTATTCAACCCCTATTACTAGTAGATTCTTAGAAATTGATAGGTAAAAACTTTAGTTTATGAAGTCACAAGGTTTTGATGATATTTTAATATCATAACCTTGATTAAATAGTGCTCAAGAAAGAGTAAAGGCCTACCACTGGTTATGATGACTATGATAAACATCATCATGAGGCTCTTATGTTGTTAAAATTATCAGTAGCAGATAATCTAATCTCAGAGTTTAGAAATGAGACTATTGTAATAAATTTTTGGACTAATATTAATTTTAAATATCAAGATTTTGAATCTGATAGGGTATTATATTTGAAGATTTTTTTTCTATACTAAGATGCAAGAAGATGGCTCCATTTTTAATTTTTTATTGTAGATCAAGGACATTAGTTAAAGGATGTGCAAAACATTATTGATGAGAAATATTTGATTGATATGGTTATGCATAATTTTCCACCTTCATTTGAGTCATTTGTGGAGTCCTTTCACATGTTTATTGAGACATAGACTTTGGACTTTGAAAAGTTGTCCACATTACTATTACAAAAAGAGAGATGACAGGACCAGGTAGTGTTGTCTACATCTACTTCTATAAAGAGTGCATTCTTCATCAAGGGAAAAGGTAAGTAGTTTGTTAAAAATACCATCTCTTTGATATAAAATTCACAAGTAAGTGGTTATAATAAGAGTTCTAAGTGGAAATGTTTTTACTATAAGCAACCTGGTCACCTTAAGAAAGATTGCAGGAAAAGATAACATGATATGGGTAACCTTATAAAGAAATATCATCATATGAATGTAGCTTAAGGTGAAGGCAAGGAAACATATATTGATTTTTATTTCATGGCTTCTAGAGGTAATTTTGTGGTGGATCAAGGTTGGTACTTTGATTCAAGGACATCTCACCATTGTATATGTCATAAGGACTGGTATGTGGATTTTGTTGAAAATGATAGTAGTAATGAATCTATATCATTGGGAGATGGTAGAACTCATTTTGTGAATGGATATGGTAATGCTCAGACCAAATTTTATGGTACAATAAGATATACATTTAAGAATGTTAGGTATGTGCTTGATATGAAAAAAATCTACTTTTAATTAGTGAGATCACTTTAAAATTTGATTTTGTTGTAAAGTTTCAGGGAAAATAATGTTTAGTCACTACTAGAGATAATAAGATTATTGCTATTGGGATTGGTGAGAAATAATTTTATAAGTTTGTATATCCATAGAGGGATAAGTAAAGTGCACTTGCAGTGGTTGATAGCATAAGTTAACTATGGCATGAAAGGTATGGGTATTTGAATTTCATGTATTTAACTACATTAATCAAGACTACTATGGTTAATGGGATTCCTTATATTATAGATAGTCATCATGTATGCACTAGATGTCAGTTGGGGAAGCAATTTAGACATTCATTTGATGTTGGTAAGTATTTAATATCTAAGGGAGTATTAGATCTAATACATGTGGATTTGCATGGTCTAATTTAGACACATACCCCTTCTAAATACCATTATTTTTTGTTACTAGTCTATGATTTCTCATAAATAAATTTATAAGGGGTATGTGTATACTTTCTAGTAAATAAATTTGATTATTTTTCTAATTTTCTTACTTGGAAAGATATGGTTGAAAAATAGGCAAGATGATTAGTGAAATCTCTTAGAATGGATAATGCGAGTGAGTATATCTCAAAATAGTTCAAGGAGTTTTGAGCCATTGAAGGCATACATAGATAGTACACTACCCTTACACTCTACAAAAAAAGAGAGTTGTGGAAAGGTGAAGTAGGATGATGATGGACATGGCGCATTGTATGGTCCAAAGTAGAAATGTCCCATATAGATATTAGGCACAAGTAGTGAATATGGCAATGTAAATCCTCAATAGAAGTCCTACAAAAGCATTGGAGAATATGAATCTAGAGTAGGCTTGGTTAGGTTAAACTCCATATGTAAGTGCTTTTCAAATTTTTGGTTGTGTATCTTTTATATTTATATCTAATCAAAATAAAAGTAACTTGGATGTGAAAATCAAAGCATACATGTTTGTTGGGTACATTGAGTAGTCACAGGCCTACAAATTACTTGATGTTTCTACTAAAAAAGTTGTGGTAAATAGAGATGTCATACCTCAAGCCAAATGGTATAGTTTAAGATATTGAGTCATTGTTTTCTTCTAATGATTTTGTTATAAGTTATGATGTGAAAGTTTAGCAGGATTCTAGTTCATTATTGGAATCACATTCTAGGGAGGGAATTGTTGCAGGTCATTGTGAAGTTCCAAAATAACAACCAAAGAATCCAAAGTAGTATTCCACCATAATTGAAGCACTAAAGGAGGGAGACTTACCACAAATATTGGAAGGAAAAATATTGAGATCAGGAAAGTAGTTTGGTAATATAGGTGACCATGACAATCTTTCTCTAACAATTATTGTTTCACATGTATTTGAGCCTAATTATTTTTCATAGGCCAAAGCAAAGCATGAGTTGGAATCAACCATGCAATTGGAATATGATTCCTTGATGAAAAATAAGACTTAGGATCTTAGGTAGCTACCACTAGGAAAGAAATCCATTGATTGTAAATGGATTTAAAAGGTAAAATTCAAAGCAACTGGTTCTTTGGATAAACATAAAGCCAAACTTGTTGCAAAAGGATATGAATAAGAAAAAGGGGTTGATTATTAGGATAAGTTTTCTCCAACAATAAATATTTTAGCTTTTAATTTGATTATTGCTATTACTGCTCAGTTTAGATGGTAGGTGCAACAAATGGATGTCAAGAGTGCTTTCTTGAATGGAGATTTGGAGGAGGAAGTCTACATGGTTAAACTATAAGTTGTTTAGGTTCTTGGTAAAGATCATATTATTTTTAAGTTGATCAGGTCCTTGTATGTGCTTAAGTAATCTCCTATTGCCTAGTATATGAATATAGATACATACCTAGGGAGACTAGTTTCAAAAGGTGTAACTCTAAACTAACTCTTTATGTGAAGGTGTTTGGTGATGATATCTTGATTCTCATTATATATGTTGATTATATAGCCATCTTTTAATGTCAACATGCCCCTATTTTTGAAAATTGGGACCCTTGAGATACTTTTAAACCTTAAACCTAAAACCATGGCATGTTTTGAACATTATTAGAATTTGAAGATCATATAATTTGATAAATTTGGCTTACTATTTTATGGTTTTGCTTTAATCTTGCCTAATGTTACCAATACTTGGTATTCACATCTTATTGTTACATGTTTCATGCAGATCTTACTAATGGATCAGGCTTAAAATTAGCATATTAAATATATTTGGGATTCATGTTCTAAAATCTCTCCTCTAAAAACCCTAGCATAAACCCTTTGTTCAAATTTGCATTTGGTGGGAGCATTTGATGGGAATTTTTTAAATTTATTTTTAGACTAAAGCCTAATTTTTATGTTAAGGCTTGGTCTTGTTTTTTAACATGACCAAACCTTAGCCTAAAAATTATACTTTGTCCCTTTTAGTTTCCCCTTTTGTTTCTTATATTTATAATGTGATCTAATGTTATGATAGCATGGTCATTTTATTTTAGCATGATCCTCTTTGCTAAAACTTTAGCCTAAAGCTTTAATGCTAAGGCCCTATTCATGTTTATTAACATGAATGATACATTTGTATTAACACTCTATCTTAAGACTTATTTCTAACCAAGTATAAAATTTGTGTTGGTAGGATCCTTTTATGTCTAGCATGGTCCCCTTTATTATTAATTACTTAGCCTAAAAACTTAATGCTAAAGCCCCATTCATGTTTATTAACATGAACGAGACCTTAGTCTTAATGTTTTAGCCTAAGTCTTATTTCATCCTACGTCTTAACTTAAAAACCTTGCTCCTTTGTAGATTTGATGGCTCTCGCTTCATCATGGCTTTTAATCAGACATAGCAAAGCCAACATTTAAAATTCAAATACTCATGAAGCTCCATAGAGTTACTAGTGTGTATACTTTCTAGTAAATAAATTTGATTATTTTTCTAATTTTCTTACTTGGAAAGATATGGTTGAAAAATAGGCAAGATGATTAGTGAAATCTCTTAAAATGGATAATGGGGGTGAGTTTATCTCAAAATATTTCAAGTAGTTTTGAGCCCTTAAAGGCATACATATATAGTACACAACCCCTTACACTCTACAACAAAATGGAGTTGTGGAAATGTGAAACAGGATGATGATGGACATGGCTTATTATATGGTCCAAAGTAGAAATGTCCCATATAGATATTAGGCAGAAGTAGTGAATATGGCAATGGAAATCCTAAATAGAAGTCCTAAAAAAGCATTGGAGAATATGACTCTAGAGCAGGCTTGGTTAGGTTAAACTCCATATGTAAGTACTTTTTATTATTTTGTTGTGTATCTTTTATAGTTATTCCTAATAAAAATAAAAGTAACTTGGATGTGAAAATTAAAGCATACATGTTTGTTAGGTATAGTGAGTAGTCAAAGGCCTATATATTGCTTGATGTTTCTACTAATAAAGTTGTGGTAAATAGAGATGTCATACTTCACAAAAACTGGTATAGTTTTAGATATTGAGTCATTATTTTCTTCTAATGATTTTATTAAAAGTTATGATGTGAAAGTTGAGCAGGATTCTAGTTCATCATTGGAATCACATTCTAGGGAGGGAATTATTGTAGGTCATTGTGAAGTTCCAAAATAACAACCAAAGAAGCCAAAGTGGTATTTTACCATAATTGAAGCACTAAAGGAGGGAGACTTACCACAAAGATTGGAAGGAAAAATATTGAGATCAGGAAAGTAGTTTGGTAATATAGGTGACCATGACAATTTTTCTCTAACAATTATTGTTTCACATATATTTAAGCCTAATTAGTTTTCATATGCCAAAGGGAAGCATGATTTGGAATCAACCATGTAATTTGAATATGATTCCTTGATGACAAATAAGAGTTAGGAGCTCATGTATCTACCACCAAGAAAGAAATCCATTGATTGTAAATGGATTTAGAAGGTAAAATGCATAGCAACTGGATCTTCAGATAAACATAAAGCCAAACTTATTGCAAAAGTATATGCATAGGAGAAAGGGGTTGATTATGAGGATACTTTTACTCCTAATCAAAATATGGTAACTTTTAATTTGATTATTTCTATTAGTGCTCAGTTTAGATGGTAGGTGCACCAAATGGATGTTAAGAGTGCTTTCTTGAATTGAGATTTGGAGGAAGAAGTCTACATGGTTAAACTACAGGTTGTTTAGGTTCCTAGCAAAGAGCATCTTGCTTGTAGGTTGATCAAATCCTTGTATGTGCTTAAGTAAGCTCCTATAGCCTAGTATATGAAGATAGATACATACATTATTGAGTCTAGTTTCAAAAGGTGTAACTCTAAACTAACTCTTTATGTGAAGGTGTTTGGTGATGATATCTTGATTCTCATTATATATGTTGATTATATAGCCATCTTTTAATGTCAACATACCCCTATTTTTGAAAATTGGGACCCTTGAGATACTTTTAAACCTTAAACCTAAAACCATGGCATGTTTTGAACATTATTAGAATTTGAAGATCATCTAATTTGATAAATTTGGCTTACTATTTTATGGTTTTGCTTTAATCTTGCCTAATGTTACCAATACTTGGTCTTCACATCTTATAGTTACATTTTTCATGCAGATCTTACTAATGGATCAGGCTTAAAATTAGCATATTAAATATATTTGGGATTCATGTTCTAAAATCTCTCCTCTAAAAACCCTATCATAAACCCTTTGTTCAAATTTGCATTTGGTGGGAGCATTTGATGGGAATATTTTTAATTTATTTTTAGACTAAAGCCTAATTTTTATGTTAAATCTTGGTCTTATTTTTTAACATGACCAAACCTTAGCCTAAAAATTACACTTTGTCCCTTTTAGTTTCCCCTTTTGTTTCTTATATTTATAATGTGATCTAATGTTATGATAGCATGGTCCTTTTATTTTAGCATGATCCTATTTGATAAAACTTTTGCCTAAAGATTTAATGCTAAGGCCCTATTCATGTTTATTAACATTAATGATACATTTGTATTAACACTCTATCTTAAGACTTATTTCTAACCAAGTCTAAAATTTGTGTTGGTAGTATCCTTTTATGTCTAGCATGGTCCCCTTTATTATTAATTACTTAGCCTAAAAACTTAATGCTAAAGCCCCATTCATGTTTATTAACATGAATGAGACCTTAGTCTTAATGTTTTAGCCTAAGTCTTATTTCATCCTAGGTCTTAACTTAAAAACCTTGCTCCTTTGTAGATTTGATGGCTCTCGCTTCATCATGGCTTTTAATCAGACATAGCAAAGCCAACATTTAAAATTCAAATACTCATGAAGCTCCATAGAGTTACTAGTGTGTATACTTTCTAGTAAATAAATTTGATTATTTTTCTAATTTTCTTACTTGGAAAGATATGGTTGAAAAATAGGCAAGATGACTAGTGAAATCTCTTAAAATGGATAATGGGGGTGAGTTTATCTCAAAATAGTTCAAGTAGTTTTGAGCCACTAAAGGCATACATATATAGTACACAACCCCTTACACTCTACAACAAAATGGAGTTGTGGAAATGTGAAATAGGATGATGATGGACATGGCTTATTATATGGTCCAAAGTAGAAATGTCCCATATAGATATTAGGCAGAAGTAGTGAATATGGCAATGGAAATCCTAAATAGAAGTCCTAAAAAAGCATTGGAGAATATGACTCTAGAGCAGGCTTGGTTAGGTTAAACTCCATATGTAAGTACTTCTTATTATTTTGTTGTGTATCTTTTATAGTTATTCCTAATAAAAATAAAAGTAACTTGGATGTGAAAATTAAAGCATACATGTTTGTTAGGTATAGTGAGTAGTCAAAGGCCTATATATTGCTTGATGTTTCTACTAATAAAGTTGTGGTAAATAGAGATGTCATACTTCACAAAAACTGGTATAGTTTTAGATATTGAGTCATTATTTTCTTTTAATGATTTTATTAAAAGTTATGATGTGAAAGTTGAGCAGGATTCTAGTTCATCATTGGAATCACATTCTAGGGAGGGAATTATTGTAGGTCATTGTGAAGTTCCAAAATAACAACCAAAGAAGCCAAAGTGGTATTCTACCATAATTGAAGCACTAAAGGAGGGAGACTTACCACAAAGATTGGAAGGAAAAATATTGAGATCAGGAAAGTAGTTTGGTAATATAGGTGACCATGACAATTTTTCTCTAACAATTATTGTTTCACATGTATTTAAGCCTAATTAGTTTTCATATTCCAAAGGGAAGCATGATTTGGAATCAACCATGTAATTTGAATATGATTCCTTGATGACAAATAAGAGTTAGGAGCTCATGTATCTACCACCAAGAAAGAAATCCATTGATTGTAAATGGATTTAGAAGGTAAAATGCATAGCAACTGGATCTTCAGATAAACATAAAGCCAAACTTGTTGCAAAAGTATATGCATAGGAGAAAGGGGTTGATTATGAGGATACTTTTACTCCTAATCAAAATATGGTAACTTTTAATTTGATTATTTCTATTAGTGCTCAGTTTAGATGGTAGGTGCACCAAATGGATGTCAAGAGTGCTTTCTTGAATTGAGATTTGGAGGAAGAAGTCTACATGGTTAAACTATAGGTTGTTTAGGTTCCTAGCAAAGAGCATCTTGCTTGTAGGTTGATCAAATCCTTGTATGTGCTTAAGTAAGCCCCTATAGCCTAGTATATGAAGATAGATACATACATTATTGAGTCTAGTTTCAAAAGGTGTAACTCTAAACTAACTCTTTATGTGAAGGTGTTTGGTGATGATATCTTGATTCTCATTATATATGTTGATTATATAGCCATCTTTTAATGTCAACATACCCCTATTTTTGAAAATTGGGACCCTTGAGATACTTTTAAACCTTAAACCTAAAACCATGGCATGTTTTGAACATTATTAGAATTTGAAGATCATCTAATTTGATAAATTTGGCTTACTATTTTATGGTTTTGCTTTAATCTTGCCTAATGTTACCAATACTTGGTCTTCACATCTTATAGTTACATGTTTCATGCAGATCTTACTAATGGATCAGGCTTAAAATTAGCATATTAAATATATTTGGGATTCATGTTCTAAAATCTCTCCTCTAAAAACCCTAGCATAAACCCTTTGTTTAAATTTGCATTTGGTGGGAGCATTTGATGGGAATATTTTTAATTTATTTTTAGACTAAAGCCTAATTTTTATGTTAAGGCTTGGTCTTGTTTTTTAACATGACCAAACCTTAGCCTAAAAATTATACTTTGTCCCTTTTAGTTTCCCTTTTTGTTTCTTATATTTATAATGTTATCTAATGTTGTGATAGCATGGTCCTTTTATTTTAGCATGATCCTATTTGATAAAACTTTAGCCTAAAGCTTTAATGCTAAGGCCCTATTCATGTTTATTAACATGAATGATACATTTGTATTAACACTCTATCTTAAGACTTATTTCTAACCAAGTCTAAAATTTGTGTTGGTAGGATCCTTTTATGTCTAGCATGGTCCCCTTTATTATTAATTACTTAGACTAAAAACTTAATGCTAAAGCCCCATTCATGTTTATTAACATGAATGAGACCTTAGTCTTAATGTTTTAGCCTAAGTCTTATTTCATCCTAGGTCTTAACTTAAAAACCTTGCTCCTTTGTAGATTTGATGGCTCTCCCTTCATCATGGCTTTTAATCAGACATAGAAAATCCAAAATTTAAAATTCAAAGACTCATGAAGCTCCATAGAGTTACCAATGGGTATACTTTCTAGTAAATAAATTTCATTGTTTTTTTAATTTTCTTACTTGAAAAGATATGGTTGAAAAATAGGCAAGATGATTAGTGAAATATATTACATGGATAATGGGGTTGAGTTTATCTCAAAATAGTTCAAGGATTTTTGAGCCACTAAAGGCATACATAGATAGTACACTACCCCTTACACTCTACAACAAAATGGATTTGTGCAAAGGTGAAATAGGATGATGATGGACATGGCTCATTGTATGGTCCAAAGTAGAAATGTCCCATATAGATATTAGGTAGAAGTAGTGAATATGGCAATGTAAATCCTCAATAGAAGTCCTACAAAAGCATTAGAGAATATGAATCTATAGAAGGCTTGGTTAGGTTAAACTCCATATGTAAGTGCTTTTCAAATTTTTGGTTGTGTATCTTTTATAGTTATTCCTAATAAAAATAAAAGTAACTTGGATGTGAAAATCAAAATATACATGTTTGTTGGGTACAGTGAGCAGTCAAAGGCCTACATATTACTTGATGCTTCTAATAACAAAGTTGTGTAAATAGAGATGTCATACTTCACAACAACTAGTATAGTTTTAGATATTGAGTCATCTTCTAATGATTTTATTATAAGTTATGATGTGAAAGTTGAGCAGGACTCTAGTTCATTATTAGGATCACATTCTAGGGAGGGAATTTTTGCAGGTCATTATGAAGTTCCAAAATAACAACCAAAGAATCCAAAGTGGTATTCTACCATAATTGAAGCACTAAAGGAGGGAGAATTACCACAAATATTTGAAGCAAAAATATTGAGATCAGGAAAGTAGTTTGGTAATATAGGTGACCATGACAATTTTTCTCTAACAATTATTATTTCACATGTATTTGAGCCTAATTATAATTAGTTTTCATAGGCCAAAGGGAAGCATGATTTGGAATCAACCATGTAATTGGAATATGACTCCTTGATGAAAAATAAGACTTAAGAGCTCATGTAGCTACCACTAGGAAAGAAATCCATTCATTGTAAATGGATTTAGAAGGTAAAATGAAAAGCAACTAGTTCTTCGGATAAACATAAATCCAAACTTGTTGCAAAAGTATATGCATAGGATAAAGGGGTTGATTATGAGGATACTTTTACTCCTAATAGAAAGATGGTAACTTTTAATTTGATTATTTCTATTAGTGCTTAGTTTAGATGGTAGGTTCACCAAATGGATGTCAAGAGTGCTTTCTTGAATGGAGATTTGGAGGAGGAAGTCTACATGGTTAAACTATAGGTTGTTTAGGTTCCTGGTAAAGAGCATCTTGTTTGTAGGTTGATCAATTCCTTGTATGTGCTTAAGTAAGATCCTATAACTTAGTATATGAAGATAGATACAAACATTATGGAGTCTAGTTTCAAAAGGTGTAACTCTAAACTAACTCTTTATGTAAAGGTGTTTGGTGATGATATCTTGATTCTCATTATATATGTTGATTATATAGCCATATTTTAAAGTCAAGATACCCCTATTTTTGAAAATTAGGACCCTTGAGATACTTTTAAACCTTAAACCTAAAACCATGGCATGTTTTGAACATTATTAGAATTTGAAGATCATCTAATTTGATAAATTTGGCTTACTATTTTATGGTTTTTCTTTAAGCTTGCCTAATGTTACCAATAATTGGTCTTTAGGTCTTATATTTACATGTTTTATGGAGCTCTTACTAATGGATCATGCTTAAAATTATCATATTAACTCTATTTGGGATTCATGTTCTAAAATCTCTCCTCTAAAAACCCTATCATAAACCCTTGGTTCAAATTTGCATTTGGTGGGAGTATTTGGCGGGATTATTTTAAATTTATTTTTAGACTAAAGCCTAATTTTTATGTTAAGGCTTGGTATTTTTTTTTTTTAACATGACCAAACCTTAGCTTAAAAATTATACTTTGTCCCTTTTAATTTCCCCTTTTGTTTCATATATTTCTAATGTGATCTAATGTTATGATAGCAGGGTCCTTTTATTTTAGCATGATCCTCTTTGCTAAAACTTTAGCCTAAAGATTTAATGCTAAGGCCCTATTCATGTTTATTAACATGAATGATACCTTAGTATTAACACTCTATCTTAAGACTTATTTCTAACCAAGTATAAAATTTGTGTTGGTAGGATCCTTTTATGTCTAGCATGGTCCCCTTTATTATTACTTAGCCTAAAAACTTAATGTTAAAGCCCCATTCATGTTTATTAACATGAATGAGACCTTAGTCTTAGTGTTTTAGCCTAAGTCTTATTTCATCCTAGGTCTTAACTTAAAATCATTCCTCCTTTATAGATTTGATGGCTCTCGCTTCATCATGGCTTTTAATCAGACATAGCAAAGCCAACATTTAAAATCCAAAGACTTATGAAGCTCCATAGAGTTACCAGTGGGTATACTTTCTAGTAAATAAATTTGATTGTTTATCCAATTTTCTTACTTGAAAAGATATGGTTAAAAAATAGGCAAGATGATTAGTGAAATATCTTAGAATGGATAATGGGGTTGAGTTTATCTCAAAATAGTTCAAGGATTTTTGAGCCACAGAAGGCATACATAGATAGTACACTACCCCTTAAACTCTACAAAAAAATGAAGTTGTGGAAAGGTGAAATACGATGATGATGGACATGGCTCATTGTATGGTCCAAAGAAGAAATGTCCCATATAGATATTAGGCAGAAGTATTAAATATGGCAATGTAAATCCTTAATAGAAGTCATACAAAACCATTAAAGAATATGAATCTAGAGAAGGCTTGGTTAGGTTAAACTCCATATGTAAGTGTTTTTCAAATTTTTTGTTGTGTATCTTTTATATTTATTCCTAATAAAAATAAAAGTAACTTGGATGTGAAAATCAAAGCATACATGTTTGTTGGGTACAGTGAGTAGTCAAAGGCCTACAAATTACTTGATTTTTATACTAACAAAGTTGTGGTAAATAGAGATGTCATACTTCACAACAACTGGTATAGTTTCAGATATTGAGTCATTGTTTTCTTCTAATGATTTTATTATAAGTTATGATGTGAAAGTTGAGCAAGATTCTAGTTCATTATTGGAATCACATTCTAGGGAGGCAATTGTTGTAGATCATTGTGAAGTTCCAAAATAACAACCAAAGAAGCCAAAGTGTTATTCTACTATAATTGAAGCACTAAAGGAGGGAGACATACCACAAATATTGGAATGAAAAATATTGAGATCAGGAAAGTAGTTTGGTAATATAGGTGACCATGACAATTTTTCTCTACCAATTATTGTTTCACATGTATTTGAGCCTAATTATTTTTCATAGGCCAAAGGGAAGAATGATTTGGAATCAACCATGAAATTGGAATATGATTCCTTGATCAAAAATAAGACTTAGGAGCTCATGTAGCTACCACCAAGAAAGAAATCCATTGATTGTAAATGGATTTAGAAGGTAAAATTCAAAGAAACTGGTTCTTTGGATAAACATAAAGCCAAACTTATTACAAAAGGATATGAATAAGAGAAAGGGGTTGATTATGATAATACTTTTGCTCCTACTACAAATATGGTAACTTTTAGTTTGATTATTGCTATTACTGCTCAATTTAGATGGTAGGTGCACCAAATGGATGTCAAGAGTGCTTTCTTGAATGAAGATTTGGAGGAGGAAGTATACATGGTTAAACAATAGGTTGTTTAGGTTCTTGGTAAAGAGAATCTTGTTTACAGGTTGATCAAGTCCTTGTATGTGCTTAAGTAATCTCCTATAGACTAGTATATGAAGATAGATACATACCGTAGAGAGTCTAGTTTCAAAAAGTGTAACTCTAAACTAACTCTTTATGTAAAGGTGTGTGGTGATGCTATCTTGATTCTCATTAAATATGTTTATTATATAGCCATCTTTTAAGGTCAACATACCCCCATTTTTGAAAATTGGGACCCTTGAGATACTTTTAAACCTTAACCCTAAAACCATGGCATGTTTTGAACATTATTAGAATTTGAAGATCATCTAATTTGATAAATTTAGCTTACTATTTTATGGTTTTGCTATGAGCTTGCCTAATGTTACCAATAATTGGTCTTCACATCTTATAGTTACATGTTTCATGCAGATCTTACTAATGGATCATGCTTAAAATTAGTAGATTAACTCTATTTGGGATTCATGTTTTAAAAGCTCTCCTCCCAAAACCCTAACATAAACCCTTGGTTCAAATTTTCATTTGGTGGGAGCATCTTGTGGGAATATTTTAAATTTATTTTTAGACTAAAGCCTAATTTTTATGTTAAGGCTTGGTCTTGTTTTTTAACATGACTAAACCTTAACCTAAAAATTATACTTTGTCCCTTTTATTTTCCCCATTTGTTTCCTATATTCTAATGTGATCCAATGTTATGATATCAAGATCCTTTTATTTTAGCATGATCCTCTTTGATAAAAATTTAGCCTAAAGATTTAATGCTAAGGCCCTATTCATGTTTATTAACATGAATGATACCTTAGTCTTAACACTCTATCTTAAGACTTATTTCTAACCAAGTCTAAAATTTGTGTTGGTAGGATCATTTTATGTCTAGCATGGTCCCCTTTATTATTACCTACTTAGCCTAAAACCTTAATGCTAAATCCCCATTCATGTTTATTAACATGAATGAGACCTTAGTCTTAATTTTTTAGCCTAAGCCTTATTTCATCCTAGGTCTTAACTTAAAAACCTTGTTCCTTTGTAGATTTTATGGCTCTCACTTCATCATGGCTTTTAATCAGACATAGCAAAGCCAACATTTAAAATTCAAAGACTCATGAAGCTCCATAGAGTTACCACACATCACTCCCTCATTCAAAGTTTGATAGAAAAAGGTCTCACATATTAAAAGGAACCAATGGTGTGTGACTAATTAGATCATGATCTGATGGCTCTCGCTTCATCACAGCTTTTAATTAGATAGAGAGAATTGAATCTAAGACCCTAGGAAGCTCTGTAGTGCCACCATGTGGCACGTTCACATTGAAATATAGGAATATAATGAGATTAAATTTGATGTTCAAATGACCATCATTTGATGTCCATAAAGCCATATTTGACATTTTTATGATCATCAATTTAATCCCACCAAAACTAGGAAATTTAGGAGCCTAAATTTTATGTTGGTGTGACTATCATTTGACGTCTATGAGGCCATACTTGACATCTATGCGACTGTCAAATTTAAGCTCATCTAAACTTTTGTCTAGGTAAAAGGGGGCATATTTTATGTCATTTAAAGGGGTAATTTGATATTATGATTCAAAAACCTAGCATAAAATGATTTAACCTAAGTCTTTTCATGTTTATTAATATGAAATAGACTTAGATAAAAGAAGTTTAACCTAAGTCCTTTATATATCTATGTAATGATTAAATCTTGTGCCTCTTGTAGGATCTAACAGTCTATTATTAATCATAAGGAATGATCCAATGGCATGAAATTGTTGATGACTTTGCAATGGATCTCAAAAATCCCATGGAGGTGCCAAGTGGCACAACCATAGGGCTCGATGCAAAGGTGGCCAATGGTATACAAGGGCCTAGATCATGATCACTGGCCCATGTTAATCCTTGGATCTTGATCAAATGGTGAAAATAAAAAGACATTTTTAAATGCTAATGGATAGTGCTCAAAGGAATTTATGAAAAATCTCATGAAAATTGATAAATCAATTCCAAATAAGCACCATGCAAGTACAAATTGACAAAAATGAAGATCTTATGTGCTAAAAAATGTAAATTTATAAAGGAAAAGGTAAAAATCAAATATAAGGCATGCATGAGCTAGAGTCCAAGTAAGCCATTACCATTAAAGCTTCAAAAGAACCACAAACTTGCATAAAATCCCTAATTTAAGCTTGAGTTGATCATAGTTGAGCTAAAAGAGAGTCTAACTACAATTTGATCATCAAAATAATTGACCCAAAGACCATTTACAACATAATTATAAGCATTTTTCAAAGTTTTAAAGCCATGATGGCTTAAAGGCAATAATATAGGGATGAGATAAAGTTGTATTTGTCTATAGATAATGGAGGGTCTTTAAGGATACAGACCTAGACATTGCAACATTGGACACATGCAATAGGAATTGATCTGAGCTCTTTTGGACTATTAAATAGATACAAGACATCACTAACAAAGAATAGAATATTTCCACCATAACCATAAGGTACTACAACTTAGTTGTAATCTAGATGACTAGTATCCACCATGTTACCACCAACCCAGTGGTAATCCACTGTATTGATATCTTTGATCACATTTTCAAGGACTATAGGATCAAGTAAGCTTATATTATTCATGAAATGAACTTTAAAATAATTGCATTCATTTCCCCATTGGTATTTGAGAGTTATTGAAATCTTCTAAAACCACCAAGTGGATTTGCCCACTACTAAGGAATGGACTAGAAAGAATGATCTAAACACCATCCTTAGGCCATGGTTACTCTAAGGGATCTATGTGATCTAAAATCCTATTGTTAATGTCTTAGTTACCTAATTTAAAGGGGGTTAGGGTAATTATGACCCTATTGAGATAAATATCTAGAGCCCCTTCAACCTCTTATGTCAACAAGAGTTGGGTGTCTTCAATATACTTTAGGATAGATAAAGGGCTCACTTCTCCAATTAGGGAGATGATCATCATATATCTAGAAAGACAATTCATAACCATAAAGAAGAAGAATATCATCAAATTTTTCATGATGTATTATTTATTGGATGCCTTACTAGCCTCCAACCAGATCCCCCATATCAAAAATTAGTCACCTAAGGGCATATTTATAGTTTCCCACCATTATTCAAAACTCCACATATTCAAATATAGGCATAACATCTAATTCATTTATGACTATGTGTATCTATCCTTGGTAGAATCCATCACAAGGATCCATATGAATAAGGTAATCCCTTTAATCAAAAAATATGTGGATCTAATAGGAGACATTTGGTTGTATCTAGATTTTACATTGATCAAAATTGAAGGGATTTTGATCCAACCTTACAAATTGTCTATCTATGTTCCCATCAAACTGGCATAGTAATATATTACATACCAAATTATTAATGGTGTGGATAGAGTGTGAAAATACAAGAGTAAAGGCCTCCTCCATCCCTTTCATTTGACTATTGGTAGGAATATGCTATAGAATTAGGATTAGGTGAATATTGTGGCCAGGCATAGGGACTCTTTCAAGTTGTAACTTGATAAGCTAAAGATGTGGGATCCTAGTGGCACGGTCTCCACACCCTTTAAATCCAATAAATTGCCAAAATTAGTGTATATACACAAACTCAATGTCCATGACACCATATATATCAAGTTAGAAAAATTTGAAAAAATATTGGCTAGGCTTAAGGGATATAACATTAAACTTGAGCATAGACTGACTAGTGATGAGAAGCCCCTAGGAGACATGGAAAATGGGACCTCTAAAATACCATTTACTACCTGGACCTTCAATGTCCCCTCAAGATAAACCATAAGTGAAAATACAATAGCCCTAAGCATAAATTATACAAGGTCCTAGTAAGGAAAAGTTGGAAGATAGACCTAGTGAGGGACCCTCATCTTCAGCCCTACCTCAAATACCAAAGTACCTAGTGGACTACTTCGACATGATTACATTGGAACCAAATGAAATAGTGGAGGATGCCCTCAAGGTCCTTGCTAAGGCATATGCCTCTCATGAAAAGGAGGATTATGTTGAAGAAGTTCAAGCCCAATCAGAGAAGGTTGATTAGGAATAAGGAAAAGAATTTTCCCTAGACCTAGACCTAGTCCTAGTGGCACCATCAAATAAGAGAAAGGTAGAATTGGCAATGGTCTAAATTGTATCTAATAAGACAAAGTTAACTCTCACTCACCCCATGAGTGATGTTAACTTTTTTAGTGATAAATACCCCATTCATGGACCAATCATCCACGATTGGTTCATTTATGGAAATATGTAGAAGATCCCCACTTGGCACCACTCATGAGCCCTAAATAAGACTAAAAATATTAATGTGAATGATAATATCAAGCCATGGATAAGGGATTTTGTGAAGGAGGATGAATAAATAATAATAATGAACATTAAAGGGTTAAAGAACAAGTAGATGGATGCTCTAGGAGCATCAACTAATACCTGGATAGAGGCCCCTGAACCTCTAAAGTACACTAAACTAGCTACTATGATACAATTCAATCCAAAGTTAGCTATATTAGAGAGATTAATAAAAATAAAAGACATGGTGGGGATTGGAGAGTTCACATTCCAAAAGATTGATTCATTTGTAGGATTAACCCCAGTTGGGGGAAGTATCCTAGTGAACTACCCATCCATGAAAAGGACATTAAAAGCCTAGCTGAGGCTCATTCAGCTTAGGTCAGAGCTAGCATCAGGGGAATGAAATAAATAATATCTAACTTGGAGAAGGAAAATGAGGATTTGAAGGCATGAACTATCTTATCAGTGCATGGGGTAATGGTTAAGATGTTGGAGGAATACTTATTTGATACATTTAAGGCCTTAAAAATAATGAAGCTAAGGTAAAGTGCATTAGAATAGTAGAATACAGTGACTAAAGGTTTAATAATCCAATGGGAAGATTTCAAGGAATAGGTTTGATCAACATTTAGGTTGGAAAGTAAATTCATGGTTTCAAAATAATAAGTTTAGGACATTTGAATGTATTCTAGGAATTATTGTTGATAAGATCCAAGGATTAATTACATGGTCCCATGAACTAGCTAGACTCATGAAGGATGATGAGGAGCTAATGTAAAGGATTTAAAAACTCCTGGGGACCATGCTAACTAACCCTATATAGCCCACTATCCTAGGCATCATCAAGGATGATGAATTTAAACATAGAGCTACCTTGGTAACCCAAAAAATAAAAAGTAAAATCTAGGGCCAATCTGGTAGTGACAATAGTAGGATCCTAGACATGATCCTTAATTATAGAGAAATGATAGTTGAGGCTAGAATCATCAAGGAAGCCATTGCCAAAAATGATAAAGAATTGAATGCTCTGGTTGACAATGAGGAGTGTCTTTTAATACTAGCTATGGACTTGGAATTAGTCAGTGAGAAGTACCAAAATGATATGAGAATTATCCAACAATAGCAAGAAGGTTCTCAAGAGTAGGGCCCACCATCCAAGTAGTTGAATAATATTCTATTTTTTAAAAACCTTGTAGTATTTTGAAAATAGAATATTATTTTCTAAAGGCACATGCTAGTTTGATAGTGTGTTACCTCTAGGTTAGTTTAGTTTAGAAAAGCAAGTGTATTCTAGAACTTTTTGAAAAAGGACAATTGCCCTTATTTGTTGTACATTTGTATCTTGTAACTGACTAGTATATTGCCTTGTCTTCCTATAAAAGGTAGTACTACCATATTATAAAAGGAGATAATTTTGAGCAAAATTTGTATACTATGAGTAGTTAATACAATCAAGGAATTCTAAAAGGATTGTATAAATTTGTTTGTGTTAATTATTACATGGTTTTTATCTCAATTAGTAGTCTTAAGTCTCAAATTTGAATAATTTCTATGAATTTTGAGTTTTATCTTTGATTATAGGGTTACTAATTTATTTTTATGCTAGATTAGTTGAAAGATCTTGAATTTTTTTCATTTGTATTTACTCTGCATTAGAATTTGCTAATATTATTTGAGTGTGGTAACAAATCTTTAAAGTAAATTTGGTTATTACTTATACTTATTTATATCATCCTTGAAGGTTTACCTGGTGTGTAGTGAGATCTGAGCTTATGTTATTTTGCACTATATACTAGTTAAATGCATACTCAGTTATAATTTAAAATTTGTCATAATGTTTGAGGCTAAGATTAGTAATCACTTGTTCTCTTTTTGACTTGCCCTTCTTTTTTGATTCTTTTTAACTAGATCACTTTAGTTTAGATTTCATTATAAATGTCTATTTAGGTCATTCTATAGTTTAAGCTTTGATTGTAATTCACTAGTATTAGTATAGATACTGACACATTGTAAATATTTGGTCCATGATGGCTCCCAACCATCAATTAATATAATTTTTTTTAGAAAGTTAAACATTGCACTACCACTATTTCACCATAGGTGACACAAGTTGCAAAAACTTGCTACTCATGCTTTGAATTCCTAGAATTCTAAAATGAGAAGTGTTCTTTGAACACTACGAACACATGTGATGCATTCAAAGGCATCAATAAGTCCCATTGGCACTAAAAGGAGTTCCTCTCTTTGTGAATTGATTTAATCTTTGTTAATATTACTATGTTTTAATCTAAGATTGATGTTATCTTTACACATTTGAGTAATTATTTGCTAAGAAGCATAAACATCATTGATCTTTGTGGTCTTTGGCATAGCTTTGTGCTTCCCTTAAACAAATACCAAAATTATTTGAAGTTTGATGCTTAGTTTTGGTAAAGATGATATAAGATTTGAAAATCCATAGTATTTGAGGTTAGAATAGCTTATTTTGATTAAATATTGGTATATCTTTCATATATCTAGGTTTATTTGATCTTAGAATTATAAAGATAGACCATATTTTCATAATTGGACACATCTTTAAGCTAACTTAGTCAAAGATTGATGTCGTTTACTATTTTTTATACAATATTTACAAAATTGGCTTAATTTGTAGGTTTAATGCTTGTTCTTTATAAAGATTAACTTCACACATCATATTTTAAATAGGATCTTCAATCTTTAAGTTATAATTATCTAAGATTCGAATAAGATTACATTCAGAGACAAAAGAACCTTTGCTTGAGCTCAAAGTCCATATAAGAACCAGGAGAGATAAAGGTAGGCATAGACATTCCAAATCTTCAACAACCTCACTTCTTCAAGGTACCCCTACCTTCTAGCTTTATCCAGGTATGGCTTAGTTGGGAGATTATTCAATCAACATGCTAGGTTTCGTACATGATCTCCCATGTAACCATGAAAAATAATTTCCAACATTTAGTCCAATTGGTATTGTAATAGCTAAGGAGAACATTAAATATTTTAAAGTTCCTTTAAGGTTATTAAATGTCATACATGAAGATGTAAAATGTAGATTGCTCCCCTTTAATTTTAAATATGTTTCATATAAATGCTTTCTCAATTTGCTTGATAATTGTACTACAAGCTTGGATGGTATGACTAATGTTTTGATAGACCAATTTGGAAAAATTGTTAGTCCATGTGTCATATACCACCAGTTCACCACCATCAAGAGGGATGAATGTGAGCCCATAAGGTCCTTTAATTCTAGGTTCCATAAAATTTATAGTAGGTTCATAAAACCTTATATACTTGATGAGGTTTTATCTCTAAAATCTATAAGGATGTAGTATATCCTATGACTTCTGTATTTCTAAAAAGGTTTCTTCTAGCTATAACTTCATTATCTAAGGCTTATTCAGAAGTAGTGATCATTAATGATCAAATATAGCCCCATGGACAGATGGCCTACTCTATTCCAAATATCAATCCACATATTCCCATTCCAAACATCTTCCCCAATAACAACCAAAATGTTTTAACCTTGAATAAACTTCCAAATCTAAATTAATTTCCTTTGAGTCATGTTTCCCTTAATCAAAACCTAAGATTCTTAAGTCATATTTATACTAATGGATTCAATGCAAATGATCAAAGAGATTTAATACCAGTTGCTAGTACTAACAAAAATTAGGTGCATACTTCTAAAACTCTTAATAATGAGAATGAGTCTCTCTTGAAAATGGTCCAAAAGTTAAGCACTGATTTCCTTTAGCTACAAAAACAAGTTGGTAATACTAGAGAGAGGTCTAATATGAACTTATTGAAAGAGTTTTCTAAGATATGTGAATATTTTTCATTCAATAAAGTTAAATCCTATGTGGTAGTGTGATATCTCCAATAAAAACATGATGTTTTCAATAAGCTATGAAATCCAAAATGATACGATCGAATTCTTCATTAGCCTTCCAAAAAGGAAAAGTGGGGTACATATAGGGAAAATTAGGACAACATGAAGAAGCCCCTAATTAACTAATTAACTAATTAAAATTAAATATAATTAGCCTATGGACCCTTTATAACTAACCTTAGGAAGCTTAAATAGCATAGAATGGCCATACAATCATGTAGGTAAAACCTAGTGGGAAAAAACACTACACTAACACACCCCCTTAAGCGTAGCTTAGGTGAGATGAGATTTGGGTCCTAGTATTAAAATCTTGATGAGGTACCCAAGTACATAGTGATGAACCTCCATAGGAGGAAGAAGGTGGAGCAACCCTAACCCCAATGAGAGCTCATAGATAAATAAACTTACTCTCTGTGAATGGCTTGGTTAGAATATCTACAAATTGATCTAATATTGGATAGTATCAAAGATAAATGACTTCATCTTTGATAAGCTCCATGATTAAATGAATGTGAATCTCTATGTGCTTTTTGATGGAGAACCAAATTCCTACAAATCTGGAGAATGCTTTGGTTGTCATAGTAGATGATTATTGGCTTATGAAATTGGACATCAAAATCAGTGAGAATCCCTTGAAATCGAATTGCTTTAGTGGTGGCATTGATATCCCCTTTGTATTCAACCTCTATGGATGATAAATCAATTACATGTTGCTTCTTGCTTGACCAACTTATTGGACCCTAACTAAGTGAGAAACTATAGCCTAAATTGGACTTTTGACTTTGAATATCTCCATCCCAATCTAAATTTATGTATCTAATAAAATCAACCTTTGTTCCTATTCCATAGTGTATCGCATAGTTGTATAAACCCTAAATGTAGTGAATAATCTACTTTTCTACTTTCTAGTGCAACTCATGTGGCTCCTACATAAATCAAGAGACCAAACCAACTACATAGGATATGTTAGGTCTAGTGTGTGTTAGATAGATAGTATTTCCCACAAGTTGCCAATATGGAATTGCATCAATGAGTGGTGTAGGATAATTAGCCTCAAGCTTCACACTAGACAATAAGGGAGTAGGAGTTGGCTTACAATCAATCATGTTAAACCTCACAAGCAAATCAAGAGAATACATGGATTATGATAAATTTATCTTATTAGTGCAATAATCCCATGTCTATCATTGAAAATCTATCTAAAAGTGTAGTTTTCACTATTGAGATGGATGATCATGAGCTCCCTATAATTATTAAGTCATCCACATAGAGAACTAAGATCAATAGAGAATCATCCTACTAAAAAAATTAGACATTCATATCTAAGTGGCATCTAGTGAACCCACATGTGAGGAGAAATGAGTCCATCTTGGCATACCATGTCTGAGGGGCTTGTTTGAGTCCATAGATAGATTTATTGAGTCTACAGACCAAAGAGGTATCTTCCACAAATCCTTGTGGTTTCTCCCTATATATCTCTTCTTTGAGGTCACCATGTAGAAAAACACTCTTTATGTCCATTTGGTGAACATCCCACTGATGTACGTCTATGATGTCTAGAGTGAGTCTTATATATGTCATCTTGGATATAGGATAAAATTTCTTAGTGTAGTCTATTGTAGGCACCTAAGAAAACTCATTTACAACTAGACAAGCTTTGTACTTATCGACTAACCCATTTATACCATACTTGGTCTGATAAACCCATTTACACTAGACTAGTTTTCTTCATTTAGGAAGAGGGACTAAGTCCCATGCTTTGTTATTGATTAGGGAATTATAATCTTCTTGCATATAAAAATCCCATTCTAGAATGCCAGATGCTTCATGAAAAGTTTCTAGATCTGAGACAATGGCCAAGTAGGCATGTGAAGTCCCTTGAACTATGATCATGTTTACCTTATATCTGATGGATTTCCAACCAATCCTCCAACACTTTGAAGGTCTATATAGCTGAAATAGGAATAGAATTATATGATATTAGAGAATTAGGAGGTGAGTCCTCATCATCTATAGTGTCAATGTGAGATGGAGGAGGAGAATCCTCATCATTTCTCTCATTGCTTAAACTTGAAGAAGAAGAAGAGTCATCCTCATCATCAAGAGGATCTTGATGTGGATCTATGTCACTATCAAAAGTCGAATCAATGTCTAATGAGACTTTTGAAGAGTCTAGAGTGCCATGATTATGTTCAAGTGGGCCCTCAAAAAACATGACACTCCTTTCAATGAACAACTCATAAGTTTTAGGATGGAGAAGCCTATATCCCTTAACACACTCTACATACCCCATAAAGATACAAGACTAACTCTGAGGGCCTATTGCCTTACATTTATTATTGGGAACATGGACCATTGCTGGTGGTCCAAACACTCAAAAGTGATCTAATATAGGATTGTAACCATCCCAAGCTTTAAAAGGAGTGATTCCCTTCAAGGCTTTGTGTGGAACTTGGTTCTAAGTGTAGCATGCATAGTTGATTGCTTCATCCCAATACTGAGGAGTAAGAGAGTTTGATTGAAGCATGTAGTTGGTCATTTCCTTCAAGGTAAGATTCTTGTATTCAGCCACACCATTCTATTGAGGATTGTATGGAGCTATGTTTTGCATTTGAATCCTCTCTAATGTACAAAAATTCTCAAATGTATTATTGACATACTCCTTTCCATTATCAGAACTTAAGATTTTAATGGAACATTCTGACTAATTCTCCACAAGTGCCTTGAAGTCCTTAAAGTGATCAAAGACCTCATACTATTTTTTGAGAAAAAATACCCAGGTGTACCTCAAAAATTCATCAATGAATGTGAGCATGTATCTTGTCTTATTGAATGAAGGTTTTGGAAATGGACCTACTAAGTCACTGTGGACTATTTCTAGCTTTGGTTCAACTCTCCTTGCTTTCCCTTATCATATTTTTCTTCCATATGCTTACCAAGAATGTAGACATTGAATAGACCATCCAAGAATTTGACTTTAGGAAACCTTTAAACCATGTCTTGATGATTAATTTGCTCTAGGTAACAATAGTTTAAATGGCCAAACCATTAATGCCATAGTTTATTGACTCCATCTATATGAGTAAGAAGTGTAGCTGAGGGTTGATCTAGGGTAAATGTGAGAAGTAATATATCTTAGACTAATTATTGGCATTCATATAAGCTACTATGGTGTCACTGTGTAGCTCTTTAATGACCACTAAATTAGGTGTGAACTCAACTCAATCCCTTGCACCTATGTGAGTGATTTGATATAGTGAAAAATGATTGGTGGATAGTGAAGGAACACAGAACATAATTGAAGGTCCCATCACTTACTTCTACCAATACTTTACCACTAACTTCTATCAAAGTGTCATCACCAATGAGAATTGAAGGCATAGAACATGGATTTATTTTTGAAAATATATCCTCTGAGGAGGCCATGTGATAGGAAGCACTCGAGTCAATAACCCAATTAAAAGGTTGAGAAGATACTACAACAAGTGCCTTGCCCTTGTTTTCACCCTTTTTATTGTCTTTACCCTTTAAAAAATCTTATGATGATGTGTTTTGAGATGAATATTCAATAACATTGATGTTATTCTTCTCAAGCATCTTAGTCAAGGTGTCAATCTTCTTTTTCATGCACTGAGATTCATCATGCCCAAGTTTCTTACAAAAGTTGCATTTGAGTTTCTCCTTCTTAGGTTTCTCACTTGAGGAGGACTCATTTGATGATGTCTTTGGCTTGGCATATAATTTTTAATTCTTCTTATGCTCATGATCAGGTTTAGACTATTTCTTCTCCTATTTTCCACTACTAGAAGGCGGCTTCTTATCCTAATTGACAATCAAGACATGTGATTTAGAAGACTTCAACACACCCATTTGAACCAATTTATCTTGTTCTTGAGTCAAATCAAAAACAAACTCATCAAATGATGGCATTTTCAAAGTGGATCCAAGTACATATTTGGTAGCATGAATTGTAGAGATGAAAACTGAATAGTCATGACCTAGTTTTGCAACCATGGAAAGAATCAACTGGTCATTTATTTTTTTAATGCCTAATTTATTCAATTATAGTCTCAATGATTTAAAATTTGTAAATAAGTCTTTTAGGGTGTTATAGTCACCTAGGATCAATGCAATGAGCTCATTCTCTAGCTCATGACCCCTCATGATGTCTTGCACTCCAAAAATCTTGTCCAAGATTGTCCAAACTTCATTTAGATTTTTGTAGATTCAACATGAAATAGGAGGTCAGGAGACATTGATAGGCATAGAAACCCATAGGTCTCATCACATATATTATACCACTTAACCTTTTTTTCATCTGTAGATGGCTTAGTTTCCTCACCCATAGTAATCCAATAGAGTCCTTTACCTCTCAAAGAAAGTTATATTTTAGACTTACATTCTAGATAATTAAATAGTGTGAGTGGTTTGATGTTTATATCTATTAGTGCATATTAGAATGAGACAAATTGAAAATTTTAAATGAAAGCAAACAATAGAAAACACATAGTATAAGTACCCCTTGAACTATCAAGAATATCCCCCCTAAAGTTAAAATGCACACACGTTCAGTCTTGGATGTTAAGCATAGCTAATAATTCATCTATGAGCAATCAATGTGAGAAAGTATGAGAGGGATGTTGGTAACTGTCGCTAATGTATCCAAGAGGAAAGGTATAAAAGTTTGAAGAGAGTTTTAAGCTATTACACCATGTAAAAATAGATGTTATCAAAGTCCTAAAATAATGTCACCAATGTTTATATCTTGAGAAAATATGCACTTTCAAAAAAAGTGGCACCTAAAAAGGAGATATGGATTGAAATTTATAGCATTTATAAGTTCTTACTCCCGCATATTACTTGTGTTTTTTCATCTAAAAATACAAAAATGGAAACAAATTTACTCTATTTCTTTATTAACTTTCACCTAAAATTTAACACCCTCCTGAACATCATGTGGGGTTTTGTATTTGCTTTACTTTAGGTTCTTTCTTTACTTCACTGAACAAGTAAGATGTAATTGCCCCTGGAAAGCCTGAGTGGGTCTTGCTAGTGTATTTTGGGTTCTTCAAACAACTTTACTTCATGGTGTATTTTTATTTCTTTGAATAACTTTACTTTGGGGTTTCAAATAGCTATAACTTAAAATATTAAATGAGTATCTAACCCTAGAAAACATAATTACTTATTTGTAGTGTATTTTGGGGTTGTGAAGTCTGACTGTTGAAGCTTAATTACTACCTGCAGTGTATTTTGGTTTTCTTAGACTGCTTTACTTAACTTCACAAATTTGAAGTAAAGTGACTTAGAAAACTTGATTTGGTTTTTGATCAGGTTGTTAGGGTTGAGAATCTTGATTACTTCCAGTTGTGGCATTAGAGAAGCCCGATTACTTCCAAGTAGTGTAATTTGGGTTTCTTGGACTACTTTACTACTGTCAAAGATCGATAATAACCCTACTAAAGCTTGATTACTACCTAGTTTTCACTAATGAGAAATTGATTACTTCTATTATAATTCAAGGTTTTTAATATACTTTACTTAACTTCATGAAAATGAATTAAAGTAATGTTGAAAGCCTGAATGGGTCTAGTAGACAAGTTGTAGTAATTAAAAAACTTGATTTGGTCTAAAATCAATTAATCACCCTCTGAGAACCTGATTACTTCTAATTAATTAAATTTTGAGAATTCAAAGGAGTTAAAGAAATTTATTTGGTCTATAGAGAGTAAATCAGGGTTTGTAGGCTGTATTACTTCATCCGTACGGATGTCTGACCAGATGGGAGAAATGGATTTTGAGGAAAATCTATGAAATTTATCAAAAAACTAAGAACAACCCATTTTAGATCTCAAAAAACATAGAAAATATATGAAAATGTATTTTTCATTAAAGACCTTTTGACATGAGTTTTGAGGTATATTAATAAAACACCTCCAAGGTCAAAAATGTTGGCTAAGATAGAAGAAAAACTAGCAAGGTGAATGCATGGAGGATCTTACCAGGGAGTTTGATGCATAGATTGTTAGGATATATTTGATACCATGAAAGAGTTTTCCAAGATTTTTGAATAGTTTTCATGAAATCAAGTTTAATCCTATGTGGTAGTGTGATATCTCCAAAAAACACATGATATTTACAATAAGCTATGAAATCCAAAATGATACAATTGAATTCTTCATTATCCTTCTAAAAAGGAAAATTGGGGTACATATAGGAAAAATTAGGGCAACATGATGAATCCCCTAATTTTCCTAATTAACTAATTAAAATTAAATATAATTAGCCTATGGACCCTTTATAACTAACCTAAGGATGCTTAAATAACATAGAATGGTCATGTGACCGTGTAAGCAAAACTTAGTGGGAAAAAGCACTACACTAACACTTATCATTCCAAAGGTTTAATAGGACTAATAATATATTTTAAAATTATAGTTTCCATAGTAATAAGATTAATGACCCATCTATTGAAATGAGGAACATGGACACTAATCTTATTGATATTACTTTGTCTGATTATTGTAGAGTGTATTGTACAACCAAGCATGGTGAGATTGATTATATTGAGTTTTGTAAGGATTTTGAATCTTTCCAAGAAGAGTTAGACACATTTGAATTAGTCCCTAACAAGGATAGTGGTGTAGGTACTTTAGGATCCAAACCTGCTAATTAGACTTTTATGGTGGAGACTTTTGATTTCCCTTTTCAAGAGGAAAACAAAATTGATGATGTCCTTGAGAAAGTCCAGGCCTTCCAACAATTCTTGAATAAGACTTATCTTTTGAGTAATAGAGAGTAGATGCAGCCCTTGACTACCTAAATTCTTCCAAATAACTTTAGAACTCCTCAAGACACTTCTTCAAGAAATGATTTATAACCACCCAATATCTCTAAACATAATGTTGATGTTCCTAGTCCTTTAAACAATAGTGGTTATAATATTGTTGAGGACATGAAGAAGATAAAAAATATCATCATAACATTGCATGAATTAACATAGATCATAGAGAAAATGGACCTCTTGTTAGAATCATTGTCAAAGAAATACAACAAGCCACCCAAGTTGACAATGCTAATGTGATTATGCACAAAGCTAAGGTAGAATCTCCTCCTTTCCTACTCATAGTCAGGATGTTTAGTAAGAATTTTCACTATTGCTTATTGGATTATGGTGCATCTATCAATATCATGTCAATATTTATTTTCAAATAACTTGGCTTAACACCTATTAAGTCTGATAGAGTTCATACTTAATTAGATAAATCTAGAGTCAAGGTGATTAGGTAATATTTAAATATTCATATGCAATTGGCCTCTAAGCATAGAGTACATTAGTTTAGTGATATCCAAGTTATTGACATTCTTGATGTTTATAGGATCTTGTTAAGTATGTAATGGACCAAATATCTAAATGGATACATGTCCATGGATTGTTCACATTTATGGCTACCTTGGAAAGGAGTTCCAAACTAGATCAAGATTGAAAGAGAGTCAAGGATGAAGCACATGATCACTGAGTACAATGTTGTGAATGAAAGGGTTAACATAGTTGAATTAGACTTAGGGTTCTTCACCCTAGAGACTACAAAGGTATGTGATTATAGAATTACTCATGTTATTCATAGGCTGTGAAAGCTACAGTTTGATGGTGTTACGTGTAAGGCTAAATCTAGGGTTGGTATTGTCCTTACTGATCTTACTAGTAAGAAATAACATGATTCTTATAGACTATAGTTTACTTGCACTGATAACCTTTTTGAGTATGTGTCCCTTATCCTAGGTTTGAAATTTTCTATAGAAAAATAAAGTCAAAGAACTACTAGTTTATGGTGATTCAGAACTAGTAATCAACCAGGTGAGAAGCAAAAATTAATGCAAGCTCTCATACCTTAAGAGGTATAAGTTTAGGGTTTGGGATCTAATTGATTATTTTTATTCCTTTAACATTATCTCTATATCTAGAGAGGAGAACCAAGATGTTGATGAGTTGGCATCTACTTCAACCACCCTCATAACCAACCAAGACCCCCAACTTCAACATTGAGCTAATACCTTACCCTTCAGTCTCTGATAATGTAAATCATTTTCAAGTATTTAATAATGATTAACAAATATTAGATTTCATAACTAATTATATATCATTTGAGGCTCACATCATTGATGAGACTAATGAAAATACGCCTAAAGAAGGCATGTTTGATGGTAAAGTCATTCAACTAAATGACAATAAAATTTCTAAAGGCATGATTACCTTAGAGAGGTTGTTTGATCAAGATAATTTGGATGAGGTTTCAAAATTTCCCAAGGTAAGTGGGATGGACTAAAATTTTATTGACCTTGGACCCCAAGATCAACCCCAACTGGTAAATGTTGGAAGAGCTTGCACATACATTGAGAACAACAAGGCCAAAGAGGTGTTAACCAAGTACAAGGATATCATAGCTTGGTCTTATGATAACTTGAAGATATTTGATCCAAGTGTCATCAACCATACTATACCCCTTAAATAAAATTTTAAACCCTTTAGGCAAAATCAAAGTCCTATGAACCTTATCTTAGAACCAATGATCTTCAAAGAGGTCAAGAGATTGCTAGAATTGTGTTTCCCATTAGGCATTCTACCTAGGTGGATAATTTGGTACCAATAAGGAAGAATAATGGTGATATTAGGCTATACATTAAATTTATAAATTTGAAAAAAGCATCTAAAAATAATAACTATCCTCTTCCCTCTCTTGACCAGGTGATACAAGTTATTTCAGGATCATCCATGATGTCTTTTTTTATGGTTTTTCAATATATAACCAGGTGTTGGTTAACAAAGAAGATAGGATGAAGATAGATTTCACCAAAAAATGGGGCACCTTTTCATAAAAAAGAATGCCTTTTGGGCTAATAAACATAGGATATACTTTTCAAAGGGCCATGGACCATGCCTTACAAGGTCTAATTGATAAGTGTATCATTATATATATGGATGATCTAACTATTTTTTATAGAAATAGGGAAGATCACTTTATACATTTACAACAAGTATTTGAGAGATGTAGAAGGTATGAAATCTCCCTAAACCCCAAGAAAACATCTTTTGTGTTATGAAGGAAAATTTTTGGGTCATGTCATAATTAAATATGAGATCTCAATAGATCCTAAGAGAGTGGAATCTATATATAAGATAGAGCCTCAAAATAGTAGGAAAGAGCTAAAATCATTTTTTGGTAAAATAAAATTTGTAAAAAAATTCATTTCTAGCTTTGTATAGATTGTCAAGCCATTGAATGACATGATAAATAAGGATGCTAAGGTCTCATGGAATGAGGAATCTAGGAAGACATTCAATGACATCAAATAAGCAATTAGCTAGGATCCATTCTTGATAAGTCCTAACTTTTTAAAGGACTTTTGTCTATATTCTTTTGCATTTGACCATACTATGGCTACATTTTTAACTCAAAAGGTTGATGGGTGTCATCACCCAATATCTTTCATGAGTACTAACTTTAATAATTTTGAATTGAACTATTCTTTGATTGATCAACAAACATATGCATTAGTCAAGGTAGTGAATAAATTTAGGTATTATATCCTTAGAAATAAGGTGCATGCTATTATACCTAAACCTACCACAAAGCTCATGCTGAGCTAGAATGAAATTGGAGAATGTAGAGCTAAATGGATGTTAGTTTTGCAAGAATATGACATAGAAATTAAAATGAAAAAATTGGTAAGGTGACAAGGCTTGATCCAAATGATTGATAATATCAGCCCTAAGTTAAGTATTATGCAAGTTAATTAGTAAAAATTTCAAGCTAATGAGTGATATTATTCCTTCATTCATTTACTAATTAATGTTACATGTCTTGAAGGACTAACCAGGGATCAAAAGAAGGCTCTGAGGCTCAAGGTAACCCATTACCTGATCAAAGATGGGATTTTATATAGGAATAACTTTGAAGGGGTATACCTGAGATATGTCTTAAAATAAGAAGCTACCTAAATCATGAGCACCTTCTATGAGAAGTTTGAACATGGGCATCCATCTGGGAAGACTACAACCTACAAGATCCTCAAAGCTAGATATTATTGGCTAACTATTTTCAAAGATGCTCACAAGCACATGAGGGAATATCACTAATGTCAAGTCTTTAGCACCACAAAGCCTAAGGCAAAAATGAATTTATAACCAATCATGGTCGATAATACATTTGTATAATTGGGGTTGTACTTTGTAGGGGTAATCAACCCCAATTCATCATATGCTCACAAGTATATCTTAACTACCACAGATTATTACACAAGGTGGACTGAAGTTGTATCCACAAAATAATGCAAGATGGAAGAAGTGATCATTTTTTTGGAAGAAAACATATGTACTAGATTTGTAACTCTAGTATCTTTGATGTGTGATAATGGATCAACATTTACATCCATTGAGATGTTAGAGTGGATGGATGATAATGGCATTTGTCTCAAGTTTTCATCCAACCATTACCCTTAAGGAAATGGAGTGTTTGAGTATACCAACAAGAACTTAATGAAGGAAATCAAGAAGTCTATTTTAGACAAGCCTAGGACTTAGCACAAGCTTTTAAAGTATGCCCTATGGGTAGATAGGATAAGGATCAAGCAAGCCTTAAAGGCATCAGTATTTTTTTTGGTGTATGGCCAAGAGCCTATATTCCCTATCACTCTCAAGTTTCCCACATACAAATTCATGAAAGAGTATATGGAAGAAATCTAGGAGATTTAAAATTAAAGACTTCTAGGTATCATCCAAATGTAAGATGCATGGGAAGAAACCTTTGTAAATTTTAGTAGACATCAGACCATGCTGAATATATGGTTTGACAAAAGATCAAAGATCAAGGTGTTTAGACAAGGGGACTTAGTTATCCTTTTAGATAAAGCATTTGAGCCTAACAAAAAACATGACAAGTTCACACCTTTTTGGATTGGCCCATATTATATTATAAACACACTGGGAGACAACACCTTTAGACTCAAAGACTTATGAGAAGTAGAGTTCACACTACCCACCAATGGGAAGTACCTCAAGTATTACTTCTCAACTGCTCTTCCTAAGTTATTTATGGAGTAACCCTATAAGATGGTTAGACTTACTATAGTTAGGCTATTTAGTTTCCTTTTAATTTTTCTTCCCTATCCCTCGTTTATACATAAGCATGCATATATTTATTTGTTTCCTTTTGTTTCTTACTTTTCTACTTTTTATTTTGTGTTTTCTTTTGTTGCCTTGTTCCTTTCTTCTAATAAGTCCTTTTGTACAACCCTAAGATCAAATTTTATTTAGTTTGATTGATACTCCAAAGTTCAATAATGTGGTTATGAATTTAATAAATGTGTTGATCATGGATCTAAAATGTGAGCCTAATGTTGTGATTTGAAGAAACTAGTAAAGATTGATGAATAGGTTAACTATTTTATCAAAAATTGCACATTATCTTGAAATAAATTTGATTTTAAGAATATTTTAACTTGTATAATGAAATCTTAATCTATTAAGACATAGTCATACTTGCACTTAATAAATATCCTTGTTTAAGACAATGGTTTTAGTCATAGGTCATTTTTTCAGGACCAAACACTTGACCAAATCTTTAAACCTAACTACCCTAGTTTCCAACCTTTATAAAATCAAAAAATATATTAAAAAAATACAAAAATAAGAATGAAATGAAAAATCAAAAGCATTTCAAGCATAAGTGATTCGGGCAATCTCCACCAGGGCTATGGATGTCTGGCTAGCAGTGAATCAAGGCCATGAGTGAATTAAAAGGAGTCTCTATTGGTTCTATATATGTTTGGCTAGTAGTATATTAATTCCCAAGCCTTCCCTAAAATAAAATCATGGTTCTTCATGAATATCTAAACATGCTCCAATTCAGTCTTAGTGATTCAAGACATGAAACCTAGAAGTTGTCTCTTGAAACCCATGACAAATAATAAGTGGAATCAAATAACACACACAACATGGATATGTCTTAATGTTTGATCATAATTATACAATTAAAATTTTTGTTTCAACATTAAAATGATCTAGATAATGACATTAATCAACTGGAATGGATGACTTAGTTATTTGTCTAAATTATAGTCTCTAAGTTTTAACATATTGTTATGTTTCCCTTAGAAGTCACCATTTATTGAGGTCAACATACCCCCATTTTAAAAATTGGGACCCTTGAGATACTTTTAAACCTTAACCCTAAAACCATGGCATGTTTTGAGCATTATTATAATTTGAAGATCATCCACTTTAATAAATTTGGCTTACTAGCTTATGGTTTTGCTTTGAGTTTGCCTAATGTTGTTAATAATTGGTCTTCATGTCTTATAGTTACAGGTTTTATGTAGATATTATTGATGGATCATGCTTAAAATTGGTAGATTAACTCTATTTTATATTCATGTTTTGAAATCTCTCCTATATAAACCCTTGGTTCAAATTTGCATTTGGTGAGAGCATTTGGCAGGAATATTTATAAAAAAAATTAGTCTAAAGCCCAATTTTTATGTTAAGGCTTAGTCATGTTTTTTAACATGACAAAACCTTAGCTTAAAAATTATACTTGGTCCCTTTTATTTCCTATATTTTTAATGTGGTCCAATGTTATGTTAGTAGGGTCCTTTTATTTCAGTATGATCCTCTTTGCTAAAACTTTAGAAGGCCCCATTCATGTTTATTTACATGAATGAGACCTTAGTCTTAAATATTTAGCTTAAAAATTATTTCTAACCAAGTCTAAAATTTGTGTTGGTATCATCTTTTTATGTCTATCATTTTCCCCTTTATTATTACCTACTTATCCTAGAACCTTAACACCAAGGCCCCATTCATGTTTATTAACATGAACAAGACCTTAGTCTTAACATTTTATCCTAAGTCTTATTTTATCCTAGGTCTTAAATTAAAAACCTTACTCCTTTATAGATTCAATGACTCTCACTTCATCATGGTTTTTAATCAGATGAATCGAAGCCAACATTGGAAAGTCAAAGACTCATGAAGCTCCATGAAGTCACCATGCAACACTCCCACATTTGAAGTTTGATAGTAAAGGGTCCCATATATTAAATAAAACCAATGGTGTGTGACTTCTCATATCACAATCTGATAGCTCTTTCTTCATCATGGATTCTAATCAGATGGAGTGAATTAAATTTGAGACCCCAAGAAGCCCCACAAAGCCACCATGTGACACTCTCACATTGAAACATAAGAATTTGATGAACTTAAATTTGACATTCATGTGATGGTCATTTGATGTCCATAAGGTTGTATTTAACATACACATGATCATCAAATTTAATTCCACCAAAACTAAGAACTTCATGAGTCTAAATTTGATATTCCTACGATCATCATTTGATGTCCATGAGGTCATATTTGATATTCACATGACCATAAAATTTAATCTCATCTAAACTTTTGTATAGGCAAAAGGGGAAATATTATGTCATTTAAAGGGGTCATTTGATATTATGCTTCAAAAAATTAGCATAAAATCCTTTAACCTAAGTCTTTTTATGTTTATTAATATGAAATAGATTTAGCTAAAAGCATTTTAAATTAATTCCTTTATATATCTATGCACTAATTAAATCTTGTACATCTTATAGGATATGACAGTCTATGCTTCATCACAGGAGATGATCTAATGCCACAAAATCATTGATGACTTTTCAATGGAGCTCAAAAATCCCATAAAGGTGCCAAGTGGCATAACCATGAGGCTCAACACAAAGGTGGCCAATGACATACAAGGGCCTGGATCATGATCAATAGCCTACACTGATCCTTGGGTCTTGACCAAATAGTGTAAAGAAAAAGACATTTTTAAATGCCAATGGCTAGTGCTCAAAGGTATTTATGAAAAACATCATGAAAAGTGATAAATCGATTCTAAATAAGTGCCATACAAGCACAAAACAACAAAAATAAAGATATTATGTGATCGTATAAAGGCAAAAGTCAAAATCAAATATAAGGCATGTATGAGATAAAGTCCAAGTAATCCATCACCATTAAAGCTTCAAGAGAGCCCCAAACTTGGATAAAAGCCCTAATTTAAGCTTGAATTGATCACAGTTGAGATAAAAGAGAGTCTAATTATAATTTGAGAATCAAAAGAATTGACCCAGAGACCATTTAGAACACACTAAATAATTTTTAAAGTTTGGAAGCCATGATAGCTTGAATGCAACAATACAAGGATGATACAAAGTTATATTTATCTATAGACAATGAAGGGAGGGTCTTCAAGAATATAGACTTGGACAGTGCAAAATTGAACATGGGTAATAAGAACTAGTCCAAGCTCTTTTGGATAATTAAAGAGATGTAGGCCATCACTAAAGAAGAATATAAGATTACCAATGTAACTAGAAGGTAATATGACCTAGTTGTAGTCCAAATGGCCAATCTCCACCATGTTACCACCAAAATAGAGGTAATCCACCATATCGACATCATTGATCCCATTTTCAAGGACTATAGGATCGAGTAGGGTTAAATTATTCATGAAAGGAATTCTAAAATAATTACATTCATTTCCCCATTGGCCTTTGAGAGTTATTACAAGCTTCCAAAACCCTAAGTGAATTTTCCCACTATTAAGGAATGGACTGGCAAAAATGATCTAGACACCATCCTTAAGCCATGGTTGTTTCAAGAGAACCATGTGATCTGAGACCCTATTGGTAACATCCAAATTACCCAATTTAGAGAGGGGGTTAGGGTAATTATGACCCTATTAAACTAAATATATAGAGCCCTTTAACCTCTAATGTTAAGAAGAGTTGGTTGTCTTACATTTCCTTTATGATAGAGAAAGGTCTCACTCCTCCAATCAGGGAGATGATCAACATATATCTAGAAAGACAATTCATAACCATATAGAAGAATACTAGCACCTAATTTTTATTTATATCTTATCTATTGGATGTCTTAATAGCCTTCACCTATATCCCTCATATCAAAAACTGGTTACTAGAGGGTAGATTTATAGTCTCCCACCACTATTCAAAACTCCACATATTCAAATATAAGCATAACATCCAATTCATTTATGACTGTGTGTATCCAGCCCTTGTATAAGCCATCATAGGGATCCCTATACCCAGGGTAAGCCCTTTAATCAAAAAATATATAGACCTAATGGGAGACATTTGGTTGTATCCAGATTGTAGAGTGATCATAATTGAATGTATTTTGATCAAACCTTATAGATTGCTTGTCTGTGTTCTCATGAAGTTGGTAGAGAAAGATATTGCTTACCAACTTATTAATGGTGTGGATAGAGTGTGAAAAAATAAGAGGAAAGGCTTAATCTATCCATTTCCTTTAACTATTGGTAGGACTATGCTATAGAATTAACATCCAGTGAATATTGTGGCTAGGCATAAGGACTCTTTCAAGTTGAAACTTAATGAGCTAAATATGTGGGATCCTAGTGGCATGGTCTCCACACACTTGAAATCCAAGCAATTTCCAAAACTAGTGTATGTGCACCAAATCAGTGTCCATGACACCATATATATCAAGGAAAATAATTTAAAATAAATATTGGCTAGGCTCAAGGGATATAACGTTAAACTTGAGCATAGACTGACTAGTGATGAGAAGTATCTAAGAAACATATGGAAAATGGGACCTCTGCAATACCATTTTCTGATTGGACCTTCAAGGCCCCCTCAAGAGCAACCACAAGTGGAAAGACAAAAACCCTAAGCATAAATTACACAAGGTCTTGGTAAGGACAAGTTGGAAGAGAGACCTAGTGAGGGACCCTCATTCTTAGCCCTACCTTAAGGACCAGAGTCTCCAATGGAATACTTGGACATGATTGCCTTGGAGCCAAATTACATAGTGGAGGATGACTTGAAGGGCTTGTTTAAGGCATATGTCTTTCTTAAAGAGGAGAATAATGTTGAAGAAGCCCAGGCCCAAGTAGAGGAGGCTAAGAAAGAAAAAGGAAAAGAAGTTACTCTAGACCTAGTCCCAAGGGCATCATTAAAAAAGAGAAAGTTAGAATTGGAAATGGTCCCAATTGGATCAAATAAGCCAAAGTTGACTCTCACTCACCCCATGAGTGAGGTTAACTTATTTAGTGATGAAAATCCATCCATGGACCAATCATCCCTAATTGATTCATTTATGGAAAGATACAGAAGATCCCCACTTGGCACCACTCATGGGCCCTAACTAGGACTGATAACATTAGTGTGCATGATATAAACAAGCCATAGATAAGGGCATTGATGAAGGAAGAGGAAGAAATAATAATAGTAACCACTGAAGGGTCATAGAGCAAGTAAATAGATGCTCTAAGAGCATCAATTAATACCTAGATGGAGGCTACTGAACCTCCAAATTACACTGAACCAACTACTATGGTGAAATTTAATCTAGTGACAGTTGGATTAGAGAGAGTAATGATAAGAAAGGTGATGGTTGGGACTGAAGAGTTCACATTAGAAAAGGTTGAGCCATTTTTAGGCTTAATCCTAGTTTATGGATAGCCTCTTGGTAAACTACCCATCCATGAAAAGGACTTTGAAAGCCTAGTTGAGGCTCATTCATCTTAGGTCAGAGCTGGCATCAAGGGGAAGAAATAAATAATATCTAACTTGGAGAAATAAAATGAGGTTTTGAAGGCACAATTTATCTTATCAATGCCTAGGGCAATGGTAAAGATGTTTGAGGAATCCTTCTTTGATATATTTGAGGCCTTAAAAATATTGAAGCTAAGGAAAACTGTGTTGGCATAGTGTAATACAATGGCTAAGGGTCTGATAATCCAATGCCAATATTCAACGGATGAAATAATAGGGTTGATCAACATTTAGGTTAGAAATTAGATTCTTAGTTTCAAAACAATAAGTTTAAGACATTTCAATGAAATTCTTGGAATTGTTATTGACAAGGAGCATGGTTTAAGTGCATGGCCCTAAGAACTAGAGAGACTCTTGAAGGATGATGAAAAGATAATGAAAAGGATTAAAAACCTCCTAGGAACCATACTAACTAACCCTACATATCCCATTATCCCAAGCATCATCAAGGATGATAAATTCAAACATAGAGATACCTTGGTAATAGAGGAAATAAAAAATAAAAACTAAGGCCAATCTGATAGTGACAATAGTAAGATCCTAGAATTGATCCATAATACTAGAGAAAGGATAGTTGAATCCTGAAGCATCAAGGAAGCCATGGCCAAAAATGATAAATAATTGAATGCTCTAACTGATAATGAAGAGGAGTATCTTTTAAGACTAGTTGTGGACTTAGAACTAGTTAGTGAGCAACACCAAAAGGCTATAAACATCCTCCAGTAATAGTAAGAATGTTCTCAAGAGTAGGGCCCACCAACCAAGTAGTTGAATAATATTCTATTTTGTAAAAACTTTGTAGTATTTTGAAAATAGAATATTCTTTTGTAAAGGCACATGTTAGTTTTTTAGCATGTTTTCTCTAGGTTAGTTTGGTTTGGAAAGGCAAGTGTATTCTAGAACTTTCTAAAAAAGGATAGTTTTCCTTATCTTTTGTACATTTGTATCTCATAACTAACTAGTATACTGCCTTATCTTCTTATAAAGGTTAGTACTACCATTTTTTAAAAGGAGAAAATTTTGAACAAAAGTTATTTACATTGAGAAGTTAATAAAATCAAAGAATTCTAAAAGGATTGTCTAAATTTGTTTGTGTCAATTATTACATGCCTTTTCTCTCAATTACTAGTCTTAAGTCTTAAATTTGAATAGTTTCTATGAATTCTAAGTTGTATCCTTGATTACAGGGTTTCTAATTTATGTTTATGATATATTAGTTAAATGATCTTAAATTTGCTTCATTTTTATTTGCTATACATTATAATTTTATAATGTTATTTGAGTGTGGTAGAAAATCTTTAAAGTAAATTTGGTTCTTACTTATACTTATATATATCATCCTTGGATGTTTTTATAGTGTGTAGTGATATTTGAGCTTATGTTATTTTGCACTATATACTAGTTAAATGCATACTCAATTGTAATTGAAACTTTTTCATAGTGTTTGAGGCTAAGATCAATAATCACTTGTTATCTTTCTACCTTACCCTTCTCTTTTGCTTCTTTTTTAACCAAATCACCTTAGTTTAGATTTCATTGTAAATGTCTATTTAGGTCATTTTTTAATTTATGCTTTGAACATAACTCACTAGTATTAGAATATATACTTACACTTTATAAATATTTGGTCTATGATGGCTCCCAACCATCAATTACTATAATTTTTTTAGAATAGTTAAACATTGTTATGTTGCTATTTCACCATAGGTGACATAAGTTGCCAAAACCTACTACTCATGCTTAAATTCTTAGAATTCTAAAATAAAAAGTGTTATTTGAACACTAAGGACACCTATGATACATTCAGAGGCATCAACACCATCACTAGGAGTAGTGATAGTCTCATTCAATAGATGAAGGCTGATATTTTTTTTACTTTTGACATGATGGACTTAGGACTACTAAAATATTGTTTAGGTGCTTAGTTTTGGCAAGGTGATTGTGTTGTATTCATGTCATAGAACAAGTATACAAAATCATTTTTAGAAACATTTAGAATGGTGGATTGTAATCCAACTCACACACCTATAGAATTTGGAACTAAAATTTGAACTGACACTGCTTCACCTCTGATCAATCAAATAATGCATCGAAAGCTAGTGGGTAGTGTCATTTACCTCACTACAACTAGACTAGATATTTATTTTGTAGTGAACTTTATATCTTGATTCATGTCTAAACTATATTAAGTATATTGGTTAGCTACAAAATGGGTATTAGGATATGTCAAAGGTACTCTTGACTTTGACATACTATATAATAAGTCTATAGATTTTGGGCCTTTAATATATTCTAACTTTGATTGGGCAAGATTAATATATTCAAGAAAATCTACAATAGGCTATGTATTCACTCTTAGTTTAGGAGTTTTCTCATGGTAGATAAAATTACAAACTACAATGGAATTACCTTCAACATAAGCAAAGTATAAAGTTATGGTTAGTGTAGGTTATGCACTACATGGATAAAGAAAATCTTGGAGGATATTTAGTTTGAGTCATCAAGGCTTACTCTAAATTTATGTGACAACCAAAGTTTTTTGAAAATGGTGAAGAATATATTATTCCATGCTAGGACAAAACACGTTGAGGTTCACCATCATTATATCTAATATTTATTTACAAATGAAGACATTAGTCTCTTCTACTACCCTACCGTAGAGTAACCAAGTGATATAATGACCAAACCATTTGGTGTATACAAGTCTATAAAATTCAGAGATAAACTTGGTCTTGTTTTCGGTTTTTCCATTAAGGGAGGGTGTTAGCTTGGTTATGTATTTATCTAAGCTTATTAACTAAGGTAGTGGCTAGTTTCCTTAACCACTTGGGTTAAGAGGTTAGCTTGTTTTATTAGGATTAGCTATTTCATGCTATGATGTAGGTTATTTCACACTCCCTTTCCATGATTATCAGGTGGTTCTTTTCATTTCCTATTTAATAGGCCTTTATGTATGGTTTAGATAATGTATATTGTGTAGTATAATTTGGTTCTCTTTTCAATCTCTGTGTTAAATCTAATATTAATCTTGGTTTGTATTTGGTCATTTATTTTAAACATTATTATGGGAATATAATGAAAAATATCATTTGATGGATTAGGATTATATTCTAATACAAAATTGGTATAAAATTTAGAATCATCACGTTTAATTTGTATATAAGTATAAATATCACATTGATTTGCATTGGGTTATTTTCATTTAGGGGAGGAGGTAGATTCATTAATGTTATCATGAGACTTCCATTATAGGGATATAAAATGAGTATCTTGAGAATAGTTTTAAAATATTAAATGATCATAACTTTGTAAATCTATAAAATAATGTCATTTTTTATTTTTCTTTCACATTCATTTTCATTCCTTTTATATTTCAATAGAGGGATAAGAATTATCATTAGATGTTACAACATTATTTATCACATCCAAGGGAGGATAAATATTATCACAATATTTCATATAATTATCCATGATTAAATTATAATGTGTCATATCATATGCATTTACGTCATCTACCTTTTCTATAGAGAGAGGGACTAACACACTCATTTGCATCATTTTCAATTTCTATGTGAGTGATATGCTTTTATAGTTTATATTTATTATTTTTATGTAATGTAGTATCAAAATTAAGAGGAAAATAAGGTGCAATATTTATGTATTATTCATGTTTTGATCCTTGTAATAGATAAAGGGAAAGTACATATTCATTATTAGTATACTATTTTTATTTTTCTTTATGAAAAGAGAGATACAAGGGAGGAATTGGTTTTGAAATTTCTAAATTACTATGATCAATTTATGTATACACGCAACATTTTTAAAATTTATTATTTACTAGAAATTTCTCTCTTATAAGAACCTATCGAGCTTCAATATCTTTGAGTGCATACTTTAAAGGGTACACTGGGAAATGGGTGGGTATACCTTTGGTGCTTTTCAAGATTTTTGGTACCTATACCATTTCCTAAACTCACTAGGCAATTGAATCCAATTTATCCACTTCCCTAAGAAATTCCCATTTCAAAATATCCACTTACTAATAAAACAACCTTTTTATTCATTTTCCTACTAAGTTGGTTGGGTAGATATTGTTAAAAGGAATTACGAGTGCATTATAGAACTAAGTTAGCCTAGCCAACCTAGTTCAAGACATAATGACTACTTTTCCCACCTAACAAAATTGAGTTATTCAATCAAGTTAGATAATTTTTTGTAAGGGTTTAGGTTTAATACTTGGTTTAGGTGTAAGGGTTTAGGCTATGTACTCACTCTTAGTTTAGGAGTTTTCTCATGGTAGAGAAAATTACAAACTACAATGGCATTACCTTCAACATAAGCAGACTATAAATTTTTGGTTAGTATAGGTTGTGAAAGTACATGGATAAATAAAATCTTGGAGGATATTTAGTTTGAGTCATCAAGGATTACTCTAAATTTATGTGACAACCAAAGTGTTTTGAAAATGGTGAATAATATATTATTCTATGCTAGGACAAAAAACATTGAGGCTCACCATCATTATATCTGATAGTTGGTTACAAATGAAGACAATAGTCTCTTATACTACCTTATCATAGAGTAGCTAGCTGATATAATGACCAAACCACTTGGTGCATACAAGTTCATAAAATTCAGAGATAAACTTGGTCTTGTTTTTGGTTTTATCATTAAATGAGGGTGTTAGCATAATTATGTATTTATCTTGGGTTATTACTAAGGTAGTGGTTAGTTTCCTTAACCCTTAGGTTAAGAGGTTAACTTGTTTTATTAGGATTAGATATTTCATGCTATGATGTAGGTTATTTCACACACCCTTTCCATGATTATTAGGTGTTTATTTTCATTTCCTATTTAATATGCCTTTATGTATGGTTTAGATAATGTGTGTTGTGTAGTATAATTTGGTTCTCTTTTCAATCTCTGTGTTCAATATAATATTAATCTTGGGTTGTATTTGGTCATTCATTTTAAAATTTATTATGGGAATATAATGAAAAATATCATTTCATGGATTAGGATTATATTCTAATACAAAATCGGTATAAAATTTAGAATCATTACATTAAATATGTATATAAGTATAAATATTAGATTGATTTGCATTGGGTTCTTTTTATTTAGGGGAGGAGGAAGATTCATTAATGTTATCATGAGACTTGCATTCTAGGGATATAAAATGAGTATCTTGAGAATATTTTCAAAATATGACATGATCATAACTTTGTAAATCTACAAAAATAATGTCATTTTTTAAATTTTTCTTTCACATTCATTTTCATTCCTTTTATATTTCAATAGAGGGATAAGAATTATCATTAGATGTTACCACATTATTTATCACATCCAAGGGAGGATAAATATTATCACAATATTTCATATAATTATCCATTATTAAATTATAATGTGTCATATCATATGCATTTACGTCATCTACCTTTTCTATAGAGAGAGGGATTAGCAACTCATTTGCATCATTTTCAATTTCTATGTGAGTGATATGCTTTTATAGTTTATATTTATTATTTTTATGTAATGAGGAAAATAAGGTGCAATATTTATGTATTATTCATATTTTGATCCTCATAAAGATAAAGGGAAAATATATATATATATATATATATATATTCATTATTAGTATGCTCTTTTTATTTTGCTTTATGAAAAGAGGAATACAAAGGAGGAATTGGTTTTGAAATTTCTAAATTACTATGCTCACTTTATGTATACACAACATTTTTAAAATTTATTATTTACTAAAAATTTCTCTCTTATAATAACCTATCAAGCTTCAATATCTCTGAGTGCATACTTTAAAGGGTGCATTGGGAAATGTGTGGGTAGACCTTTGGTGTTTTTCAAGATTTTTGGTACTTATACCATTTCCTAAACTCCCTAGGCAATTAAATCCAATTTATCCACTTCCCTAATAAATTCCCATTTCAAAATATCCCATTACTAATCAAACAACCTTTTTATTCATTTTCCTACTAAGTTGGTTGGGTAGATATTGTTAGAAGGAATTACAAGTGTATTATAGAACTAAGTCAACCTAGCCAACCTAGTTCAAGACCTAATGAATACTTTTACCACATAACAAAATTAAGTTATTCAATTGATTTAGCTAAATTTTTGTAAGGGTTTAGGTTTAATACTTGGTTATAAATACCACCTTCACTTTAATTTAATAGAGTAACATTCATTTTCACATTGTTACAACTTATAATTCTACAAATTCTACGCTTGAGGAGTCCTTGTTTAGTGTTTTGTCTTGGAATGAAAGAAGCTTATCTTGTGGGAAAGTCTTAGATGCAATGTAGGAGTATTTTAGCCTAGAGATTATTTATATAGGATGACCCTTACAAAGCCACAATAACCTCTTTCAATGAAGCATTATCTAAGGGAGAGATTGAGGCATGATAGGTTCATTCAAGGCAAGTATTCCTAACTCTTACTATTTCATTTTGTTAGATATATATTACACAATGTAATAGGTTGAATGTTTTAGTCCTTTATTAGAATGACCTCTACGTTGACTTGAGTAGATTTTTCCTTTTTATGTTCTATTTTTTTGTTCAAATGTCCCCTTTATGCTACATGATTTTAGTGAGCACTAGATTAGATTTATTCTATGTATTTGTAGACCTCACTAAGGTTATTATATGGTGTTACTTGACTAGAGGCTTTGGAACCCTCTTTAATGTTTTTTGTGTGATAATATATCCATTAGGTATGTTTAATGGATTTAAATTAGTCATGTCTTGATATAAATAGATATGTAATGATTTATTGGTAATATTACCTTCTCTAAGATTAATATTCACTAAGTAGGACAAGTTTAACATCCATACTAATTCATTGCATACATTATAATGAATTTAACATGAAACTAACCCTTGATTTCTTAGTTCTTTGGTCACAGTCAACTAGATCAATTTCATCGATCAAGTTTCATTTTATCACTATAAGTTTCTTTTTCAACTAACTAGATCAATTTGGTCAATTTAGTCTTTTTTTATGTCTGTAGATCTAGGGTGTTCATCTAGATAGATCGAGCTAATAGATCTAGTCATATTCTCTATCTATAGGTACAAAGTTTTCAATCAACTAGGTCATGTTGGTTGACCTAGTTATATCTTATATTTACAAATTATAGTTTCATCCAACTAGATTGAATTGGTCAATCCATCCATTTAACTTTTCATCTACATTTTATGCCTAACTAAATTGACCTGCTTGATTTTGTGATACTCAAAACTTTTAGTTTCAACTAACTAAATCAAACTAGTTGATTTAGTCATTTTTATTATTTTTTACATTCTAATTTTAGTCAATTAAATTGATTTATTTGATTTTGTTTAGTATCTATTAATTACATTTTTAGTCTTATAAAACTAGATTGATCTAGTAAATTCTATTTATTAATTGTGTTTTTAGATTTCTACCTTTATAGGATTAAAATCCTACCTAGATGACTTGGTCAAAAAATCTATCAATACAACTAAATCATTGTGGTTGATCATGTTCTATATTGTATGTGTACTCTTAACATCTTAGGATTTCCATCTTATCAATCTTAATCAAATTACAATTACTAATTTTCAATTCAATAATACAAAATTTTCTTTATTATTTTTCTTTAGTTGTTAGTTATGTCAAATTATACCCACACATTAAACTAAATCAACCAACTCGATCTAGTTTTATTCTATGTTTTCTAACACCAAAATAAATTGACCTACTTGATTTAGTTTTTTTGGGTCTAATTTTATAATAGACTATGTTGACCAAATCAATATTGTTTTATACTATTTGCTCAACTAAATTAACCTACTTGATCTTGTTTTGTATGATTATTTTCAACATAAGTAAAGGAAACTAACCTCTATTTTTAATAGTAATTAATCAATTTTACTTTTAAAACAAAAAATATGCTACTTTTTTTATTTTATTTCAAAAAATTTAACTTGGTTTTCAACAATTTGATTTTTTGCCTTTATTTTCATCTTATCTAGTTTTCCATAAAAATGAGTATCAGTAGTTTTAAAACTATTTAGCTACTATCATGAAGGGATATGTGATATTATATTCATACTCATGGTATATCATTTGCATAAATCATGGAATGAGGGGATTTCTCCAATACTCATAGCCATAATACATAACCAAACATGGTCTTTAATTCACATGTATCTCACGGTATTTTAGAAACACCTATTATTTCCATTTATATTGAAACTTAGGCATCCAACCATACATTTTATTATGTGTTGCATCAATTATTTGTCAGCACTGAGAATTTACTTCTAGCTTACCCTTTAAACTAGGTTTAGTAGGCTATGGAAACAACACTTCCTCCATAGTGAGCACTATGAAACATTAGACCGTCACTATCCAATAGATAAGATAGTATATTTGGAAGCCTACATTTTCAAATAAAACATTAAATAAAACTTATTGATCTTATTTTTGGGTAATTAGTTAGCATAGTTAGCTATAAATTTACATTTTTCTACTTGTTGATTGATATTCTCTAATTTATTATAAATTGTATTGGCTAACATTAATATAATTTATATGTTGTGTGTTTCAACTATATTGACCAACTTGATTTAGTCGCTTGTGTGTGAATAGATTATGTCAACTATCATAGTTTTGTCTTATATTCTAGACCTGTCTTACTTTTATCTTTAAACTAAATTGTCTAGTCTTAAAATAATCTAGTCTTGCCTTATCTATATAAATAAATCAACTAGTTTGATTTCATAGGTTGTTTATCCTCTTAGAATCAAACTAAATTAACCTGATTGATTATGTAGCTATTGGAAAACTTATATTGGTATAACACTATAGTTTTCTCCATAACATCCACTTGGATTGACCTATTCAATACCATATACTATGGAAAACCTAGTTTACTCTTAGGTCATTGGTTTCCCTTTTGAGAATCATACTCAATTGACCTAATTAATCCTATATACATTGATCAATCTAATTTAATACATATATTTCAATTTATCTTACATCATCTAACTATATCAACTTGGTCAACCACATATATTATAATCAACTTATTTTAATATCCCATTATTATTGTCTATAAAATATATAACAAGATTGACCTGGATGACCCCTTATATTCTGATATACTTAATTTAATATCCCACTATTATTTTCTTATAAATATCTAACAAGATCAACTTAGTGTACCCTATATATTCTAGTTGACTTAGTGTAAATCTTATCTCTTCAATACTTGGCCAATCTAGTTCTACTAGTGGTTGATCTAGTTTTATTTTTGAGTATTTTTACCTCCTAAAACTTTCACTTTTATATTTTCCTTTATACATTGATTAACATCATGCAATCACCTATAAAAATCTTTGTTGATAATATTATTTCATTTAGAAGATACATGGGTTGTTATTTCTTACTTACCTTAGCCACCTAAGAGGATAATCCTCATGGTGTACTTAATCCTAAAATTCATCTAAATACATTGATTTAAACATGGTTCAAATTATCCAAAATGGTGATCTATATGGATCCAACCCATTTCACACTTATCAGGATAACACCATCTATACTCCTAATGAAACATTATCTAAACTTCCTTATTATACCATTAGAGCAATAGATATTAACATAAAAAATCCTACCATAAGTAATCCTTTTATAAGAAACATTACTATCCCTAATATTAGTAATGATCCCCCCTCTAATACTAATATTAAACATATTACTCATTATCCACTTCTTACTGCTAGAAATTAAAATACACCATAAATACCATTTAAATTATTGCTCAAATGGTTCAAAAAATGAACTCTATGCAATTAGCCAACACAATCCAAATGACACAAATGTAACATCACATATTATAAATGACTAATCGACCTCCTCTTCTCATGCCTTAAAATAACCAAAATTGAATTCTCCCTCCTCTTCAAGATGCTAATGGGAATATCATCCCTAAACCTCTTATGCATAATAATATGCTTCAACATATTAAAATTGAACCATTATCTCCCTTATTTGTATCCATTGATATTGGAAACATTTCTCCAACCATAAAATATGATGGAACTAAAGACGTTTCCTCTTTTATTAAATCATTTGGTAATCTCTACAAAGAATCTACCAAAACCAATCATTTTTATACCACTAAGATTCTAGTCAAAACATTCATTGGAAGTGATTTAGAATGGTATAATCAACTACCTCAACATTCCATCTCATGATTAGAGGATTTAGTCAAATAATTTCAACAAAATGATCTCCTTGAAAATTATCTTAGTCATTTCATTAACATTAATCAATTATCCTATAAATCAGCTCACATTTCCATTAAATGGTGGAAATGATTATCTCATAAATTAAACCATAATATGAATGATAATAATATTTTTAAATTATTTATCACCACATTAAAAACTTCTCTTTAATACAAGATTTTTTTTCCAAACAAACATTAAAAGAGGCATTTGATCAAGCTACAAGATAATATTTCCTTATGAGCCAATTTGAGCCATCAAAAAATTAAATTAATGAATCATTACAAACTTCAACTAATGTGATTACTAGTACAAATCCACACTCTCAACCCTCTCCAAAAAATATGGGTGGTCAAATCAGACAATCAAACTCCTTCTCACCCACCATTAATAGTATCACAAATGAATTAGTTATTATCTCCATCTAAACTCTTCATCTATAACAATACCAACCCCCGATTATGGTATGATCCTAAGAAAATTTGTTGGTTCCATGTAAACATTGGTCATTATCATGAGACATGTCATGGGCTTATCAAATTTACAATTTCTTATATGTTAGGTGATACATTTTATCATGATGTTATGATCAAACTACATCATCCAAATTATCTCAAATATTTTTAAAATAAATAATTTACCAAAGACATACCCTCAAAATATCAAAAATCCTCTTCTAATAATTATAGACAACATTCTAATGATATAATATGTACAATCGATGCTAATTATGATCGATATTACACTAACTCTAAATATGCAAATGGGGATCAAGTTAATTATCATCATAAGCCTAATCATAAATATATAGTCATAAAACCTAAGAAATCCTCTACTAATGAAGATATTCTTAGAGAAACTACAACTAATTCACCAACATATTCGTAATCAAATATTAGTGATGAACCAAATCTATAACCAAAACCTCAACCTATTTCTTTTATCCCTATGAAAAATGTCATTTCTCATAAACCTCATATTGGTTCTTCATCTTATAAATATCATTATCATTTCATAGAAGAACTTAACTCAATGCCTTGAAAAATTCCCTTATGTAATTAATCTAAACTTCTCCTTATCACTATAAACTCCATATGAAATAACTAAAACATATTGAATAACCACAATCTCATGATTTTGAACTCATTTATAATGGTCCTCCACTTAAAAATATTCATACAATCAAAATGGTTTCTTCATCCACAAAACCCTCTATATAATTTCTCAAATAATATATGATTAATTATGAAATTCTCTTTAGAGTAGATGATATTCCTCTATTTATCAAAATTGGAATCAATAATACCCTCATTTGAAAAGTCTTAATTGATGATAGATTTGGAATTAATGTCACGACTTATTTTGGTTATTTAAAAAAATAATATCACCAAATAAAATCTTAAAGAAACCTATCTCACATGTAGAGGATTCAATAAAACCAATCAAAAACCACTTGGTTGCATTTGGATCCCTCTTACCGTTGGACCTAAGATAATTCACACCAAGCTTATGGTTCTTGATCTTACTTTATCTTACAACATGATATTAGGTCACCCATAGACCCATAATATGTGTGTAATTGCATCTTTAGGTAGTCAATGAAATAAATCCATACATAATTGGAAACACTACAAAAATGAGGTTAATCCCAATCCTTGGAGTATCTAACTACCAAATCCTAAATCTAAATATTGTATTCTTACTATTTCTCACATCAATTGTCTACCTCTTCCTAAATTTGTTAACACGCATTATGATTTATATATCACTCTTATAGATTTAGATGATAATAAACCAAATTAATTAAAAAATACTTGTAATACCATTTTATTACCTCCTTTTGTTTCAAAATGGCTTATTCCTTCTTTACTCCCATGTGATTTAATTATTCCTTAGTCAATGATATTACTGACAGTCCTCCCCTATGCAATGCATATTAAACTTCTTACATAATGGATGATTTCACTTGTAACAAGTATTAGGTATATAAACTCTTTAAATATCCTTTAGTTATGTCTCCTCATAAATTCAATAACATAGGTCTCTCTACTAATTATTATCCTACAAAAAATGATGCATGGACTATATCTCACAACTATGATGACAATTATATCATGGTCTAAGTTTAATCATGAAATTTAGATGTAGAAAATTATAAAAATACATTAGTTAAAATACACACCTTTTTCCATGATGTTCATGTAATTCATATATCATCTGATATTGAATCAAAACTTGAAGGTTATGTACCCCTTATTAATCCATAATTATTTAACACTTAATGGATAATCCAATAAATATATTCTATTTCATCCTCTAAGGGTAATATCCAAATAAATTGGGTCAAAGTCTAACATTTTATCCCAATAGGTGGCAAAAAACTAATTCACAAATAAATACTAAAAAATACTTAATGATTTTTAAAATATATAAAAATGTATATGCACTACATATATATATATATATATATATATATATATATATATATATATATATATATATATATATAATTGAAAACACATTTGTTTTATTAATATCAATGACCCAACCTTGAGATATTTAAGGATAAATTTGTGGTGTATGTGGCATATTTATGCTAAGAATTAGGACACACTATTATTATTTGACCCAATTCAATATAACATACTTTACCAACCATAAATATCATTGAAAATATTACTCAATCTAATGATATTCAACCACTACCTTCTTCTTATATCCAACATAACTCAATTAAAATGATTATTTCATACTAATCACCTATAACTATGTATATTAAACAAACCAATACAACTAATATTGATATTATTTATTTCACTCAACCTAGTACCATTAAAACAAAACATTTACCCTCTACTCTACCTCTTAAAATTACTTTAAATGCTAAAGCTACCATTGTGAGACAAATATATTCTAAATATGATAGCAAAGGTAATCAAATCATTGACCTTGAATTATATGTAAAATATTATTGACGTATACCAATTATTCCTAATGACTAATCTATATTATAATTCTTGCATGCTAGAGAGCCTCAACTTCTACACCAACATCATAATCTTGGCTACTTTCAGTAAAAAGTTCCTTCAAAATTTTCATTACTAGTGTGGATCCTAAAACATATCATATCATATCATATCATATCATATATATATATGTATATATATATATATATGTATATATATATATATATATATATATATACATATATATATATGTATATATATATATACATATATATATACATAGATGTATATATATATGTATGTATATATATATATATGTATATATGTATGTATATATATACATATATATATACATATATGTATATATATGTATGTATATATATATATATGTATGTATGTATGTATATATATATGTATATATATATATATATATATATATATGTATATATATATATGTATATATATATATGTATATATATATAATTGAAAACACATTTGTTTTATTAGTATCAATGACCCAACCTTAAGATATTTAAGGATAAATTTGTGGTGTATGTGGCATATTTATGCTAAGAATTAGGACACACTATTATTATTTGACCCAATTCAATATAACATACTTTACCAACCATAAATATCATTGAAAATATTACTCAATCTAATGATATTCAACCACTACCTTCTTCTTATATCCAACATAACTCAATTAAAATGATTATTTCATATTAATCACCTATAACTATATATATTAAACAAACCAAAACAACTAATATTGATATTATTTATTTCACTCAACCTAGTACCATTAAAACAAAACATTTACCCTCTACTCTACCTCCTAAAATTATTTTAAATGTTAAAGCTACCATTGTGAGACAAATATATTCTAAATATGATAGCAAAGGTAATCAAATCATTGACCTTGAATTATATGTAAAATATTATTGATGTATACCAATTATTCCTAATGATTAATCTATATTATAACTCTTGCATGCTAGAGAGCCTCAACTTCCACACCAACATCATAATCTTGGCTACTTTTAGTAAAAGGTTCCTTCAAAATTTTCATTACTAGTGTGGATCCTAAAACATATCCTATTTCATCACTTCATCTTACTCCATATCATTTACAAGATGTAAATTTTATGATTATCAAAGTAAATACAAAAATTTAGCATGGTACTATGAACAAGGAATACATAGAGGGGATGTTAGTCTAGTGTTATTCCAATGAAACAAAATCAAAATAACCCACTAAAATCCTAAAACATCTAGCATAGACACTAGGGAGAGCATTGGTAACAATAATGCATATGAAAACATAATTATAACACAAAAAATCATTATTTTACCTTCCTTGGAGCTTAAAATGGCTTGTTGAAGTGGCTTGCTCGGTTTATACATCAAGAAGTCTTTAGCAATGAAGCTTTCTTTTATCCTTCTCTCCTTGGCACCTTAGATTAGATAATTGGATTGTTAATTTAGCATGATAACACTACTTTAATGAATATTATGAGATAAATACTTCATAATAACACTAAACTATCAATCTTAGATATCAATAGGCAAGGCTTTGTATTTATAGACTCAAAAATTAACTCTCACCCAAGGTGAATTAAGGTTGATTTTAAACATGGAATGAGTTAAAATTAACCCTATGTGAGTTGAGACTAACTCTAGTTGAATTAAAATTTGCTATGTAATTATGATTTTAAATTACTAGGCATGGCTCTCAAATTTGATGTTTTTAGATATTTTGGAAGAGTTTGACAACTCATAAAGGCAATGATGAAAAAGGCTTGATATTTTGAATTTTAGAATTTCCATTTTAGATATTCATTAATTAAAAATGGCTAATTTAAATAATAATTCAATCTTGTTTAATTAGATTATTCATTTTGATTAGAATTTTATCTCTTTTGATAATTTTTTAAGTGCTTGACTTAATAGGTTCATAGGCCAAATTGATAGTTGTTAAGTCACAAGGTGATTGAGGATGAATCTATGAGAGGTTATTATTGTGTACAGGCTAGTATCTTAAATAAGGATGCCTCAACATGATTATGAGCTTTGATGAGTGAAGCATGGACAAATTTTGGGATGTTAAATTATTTTTAGGCTTAATTTATAATGTTTGGTATAATTCAATCTAAAAACCAGTTGAAAGCTAGTTGTGGCCAAAATGGGGTGTCTACAGTTTGCCCTTATTTGAGAAGGCATTTCAAGCTATAGGCACAATAACATCTCAAATAATGAAAAACCATTAATAAGGAAAGAATATAATGATTGAGTAAGAAGCTCTAAAAAATCTTTGGGAAGCTTATAATGATTCCCCCTATAGGGAGTGGCTGACACATATAATTGATGGATGGTCCTTCAAAAAGAAGTAAGAAGAAGAATGAAATTAAACTATGGGTGAGATTAATCCAATTGAAAGAATTCTTACACACATTTATTTAAAAAGTATTGATTTTACCAAAGGTAGTTATAATCATTAACAAAAGTTGAGACACTAATTTTCCCAAAGGTGATTATAATCTTTGGTACAGTCACATGCTGAATAGGGTGGATGAGTCAAAATTATGATTTTCCCATAAGAAATTATAATTATTTAGATGATTTAGATTAAATAATTATTTTTTAGTTATACCCTAGTAGGGTAGATTGGCAAGCATAGTTCAAGGATATAACCTATCATATAGATTAAAGATGAGTAGGCATAAATGTAGATGCGATGGTCTAATAACTAGATAAGACACAAATAACAAAGAACACAAGGATTCACAAAGTGATGAAAGAGATGATTGTAAGAGTAATGGTGGCCGAGATGACTTGAGATATGTCATGTATTCAAGTGTTACCTACATATTATAAATAAACCTCAACCTAATGTAGTTCATCCAAAATCAGGAGAAAATGGAATGAGGAATAGGATATAAGAATAAGAATAAGAATTGATCAATGTGAATTATTTGGTTATACCTACCAATGTTGAGATGTTCATCCTTATTAGCATTGAGATAACTAGAATGGGCAATAGGATGATTTAATCAAGGAGAGTGGGAAGATTTTCCAAGGTGAACTAGGAAAAATTTCAATGGCACCATTGCTTATAAGATTTCCCAAGATGATTTTTTCTATAGTATGTGATGGTATACATCATGATATAAACACCATGATGACCTAGTCTTAATGTACATAAGGACTAACTCCTAATCCAATAAATAATTAAAAATAATGCACCAATGATAAAAATGATGATGATAATGTTGATGTATGAATATGTATAGACTAAATAATGATGCAAAAGGAATCACCCAATGAAAGCATATAGAATAAGCCAAGGCATAATAATGAAAGAAAACAAACTTGCAAACATACAAATAACTAAGAAAAGAAACACATAAATATTAAAATTAAAATCAATAGAAAGCATCTTGTAATCAACCAAGTCAATATCTGCATGTGAAGGCTCAATGGAATGATAAAAAGATGTTGGACCCAACAAATGATACATGTAAAGGGAAGGTCACACCCTCAATGGTAACCAACAATAGATTTTCCCTAGTAGGATAGATCAAAGATGATTGACTAGATTTAGATAGGATAAATGTTTTTGGATTTTGAGGCTTTATATCTCTCAAAGAGAGTGTAAGATAATTTTATAATTTTTAGGATTTTAAAATGTTTCTAAATTTTTTTAATTTTTTTGGGTATCTTAACTCATTGGATATTGACAAGCTACCACTCGCAAACTAGTGAGAGCATTGCTTAGATTACTCAGAAAATGGTGAAAACATGGAAAAGGGGTGACTAAGCTGACCTCAATATGAATTGAGCACTACCTACATAGTCCCAATAGGACCTCAAGTCATTGTAGTTACACCTTATAGAGGAGGAATCTAACTAAGTAGTAGTAAGTTATCAAATTAATCAAATGGCATGGTATGGCAATATAAATGGAAAGATAATATGGTAATTAATGATAAAGGTGTTTCCCTTAATTTTTCATAGGTAGTTATAATTAAGAAATAATGGCATGGGTTAATGATACTAATTTTCCAAAAGGTGGTTATAATTAGTAGCATAGAGTGGGATAGTGATTTGCCCAAAGGTAGTTATAATCAAGGATACTCACAATTAAATAGAATAAAAAATAAAGGATGCAACTACCAAAACCACTATCATACTGGTCCAAGATAATGCTTATGTCTAGAATAATGAATCAATTGTTGAAACTTTGATTAAATCCAATCATTGAATGTGCTTAAAGAACCAATGGAATGGAACCAAGGTCAAAACGGTTAGGTAGGAAGGGTAAAAATAATGTTGGTCTATAGGAAAGGTATGGTAGAATGGTATATGGCATGGTACAAAGAAAATCATAATATGGTACAATGTAAATAAGCCTCATAGACAATTTTAGGTCTCTGAAGCAAATTAACGCTTGAGGTATATGATGTTCATAAGCTAATAAAGTTCATCCCCATTCGGTTTAGTGAACATGTATGCTCTAGAGACATAGTTTAAAATAATGATATATGGTCCTATCTAGTTAGGTTTGAACTTTTCCTTCTATTTATTCTCATTTGTGGTGTTCTTTTGGTTTTCTTTGAGAATAAAATCACCAATCTTGAACTCTCTATGTTTGACCCACTAGTTATAGTGTCTATAAAGTCTATTTCGATATATTTTAAGGTTGTTGATAGTAGCCATGTATTTATCATCTAGTAGTTCTAGCTCTTATAGGTGATCTACTTAGTAATATTCATCATCTAGGACATGTTTCAACTATATACATAGAGAAGGTAAATCGACCTTGATGTGATGAATGGCCTCAGTACCATAAACTAGGAAATAAGGAGTGGCTCCTATTAGAGTACATTAATTAGTGTGATATGCTCAGAGGGTGTAAAATATTTGGAGGTGCCAATTAAATCTAGCATCATTGATAATATTTTTGAATATTTTGACAATGGTTTTAATAGATGCATCAGCTTTGTCACTATCTTGTAGTTAATATTCCATAAAAAAATGTTAGGTGATATTATACTCACATAAAGCATTTTGACATCCTTAGTTTTAAATGATCCACCATTATTAGATATAATGTTAGATAGGATATCAAAATAATAAATGAGATGATTGAATATGAACTTGGAAATATGTTTTCCAATCATGTAAGTGAGGGGTATAGCTTTGACCCACTTAGTGAAAAATTCGGTAGTAGTAAGGATGTGTTTATATCCATCAGATGATGTTAGCTGAATCTTCCCAATGAGAGTTAGTCCCCATGTTACAAATAACCATGGTGTAAGAATTGGTTTTAATTTTTTTTCCATGGCATGAATTATATTAGCATGCTTTTGACATTTTTTGCACCTTTTAACATAAGCAACTACATCTACATCCATAGTTGGCCAATAATAACTTTTACATAAGTGTTTTTTGGCTAGGATGGCCCTGCTAGTGTGGGATTCATGTAATCCTTTGTTAACTTCATAAAATGATAATGATTTTTTACTAATTTTTTTTTTAAAAATAAAGTTACATCAAAGATATGGTGGTAAAGGGTTGGGACAAGTAGGGTATAGTGTGAGGCTTGTTGGGTAAAGGCCTTTTATTGTTTATGTGATATGTCTATTGGCATAATATGGTCATGAAGGTAACAAAGAGGTAGGAATACCATATAGAGTTGAGACCAAAAATATCATATATCATTATGATGGTTTAAGGTTTATGATTAGGTGCTAAAATATTTCTAAGAAGGAATCAATATTCTTTTACCTTATCTATGTGATAGATCAAAGAGCCAATGTGGCTATGACATCCATTATCCTATTACTATCCCTTGGTATGTGTTCAAAATTTATGTTGGTGATTTGATGTTTGTGAGTGTCAATCATGGCCTTGTATGGTACCATCTTGTCATCTTTGTTATAAAAAAGGTTTATAACCTAATTTATAATTAACTAATAATCACTATAAACCTTGAGATGTTGAATATTCCATTGTACTACTTGACAAATACCTATGATGAGTGATTTGTATTCATATATATTGTTAATATAAATAAAGCTGATACAGAATGATTTAGGGATTAGATCCCTTTATGGATAAATAAACTATAGGTCTACCCTACATTCATGTGATGTGAATGATCCATCAAAATACATCTTCTAATGTTTCACCTCAAGTGGTGTTTAAATGATGGTCATGATGAACTCATCTAGCAATTAAAAAGTGATGGATTTGATATCTATAAGGGGAGATCAAACAAGATGATCTACAAGTACTTGTCCCTTTATAGCTTTCTATTTGACACATTCAATCTCAAATTCACCTAGAAGCATGATCCATTTATCCATACAACCTAGTAAATCTATTTTGGATTATATATACTTGATCAAATCTACTTTAGAAATAAATATGGTCTTGTTGTTAAGTATGTAATGCTACAATTTCCATGCTATAAAGACAATATCTAATTAGGCTTTTTCTATAGGAATATAGTTATGTTCATATGCAACTAGTGTAAAATTATATAGTACATGTCATGTTCTTTTATACTATCATGATTCTCAGCTAGAAGGGACCCCAAGGCTTTTTCTATGGTATATAGGTACAATAAAAATGACTTTCTTAGCATTAGTGGTAATAAAATAGGTGGATTAGCAAGATATTCCTTTAGGTGTTGAAAGGCTTTCTGACGTTATTCATCCTAATGAAATATGACACCCTTCTTTAGTTAGTGTGTAAATGGATGGCATTTTTCAATTAGTTATGAGATGAATCACCTAATAGATTTAATCTTTCCTTTTAAATTATGGTTTTGCTTCAAATCAGAAGGTGGCAACATCTCAATAATGGTTTGTACTTTGGTAGGGTCAACTTCAATGCCTCGATAAAAGATGATGAAACCTAATAATTTGCCTGAAGTGAGACCAAAGATAGAATTTTTAAGGTTAAATTTGCCTTGTATTCATGAAGCCTCTGAAATATTTTGTGAAGTATAGTTGGATGATTAACACCAGTCTTTTATTTACCCAATATATCATCAACATAGTCTTCAACAATGTCATGCATCATATCATGAAATATGATGGTCATGGATTTTTGGTATGTGGCCCCAGCATTATTGAGACCAATTGGCATAACATGATAATAAAATGTTCTCCATGGAGTGGTTAACATTTTTTTGTTAATCTTTTTCTATAATTCAAATATGTTAATCTTTTGGTATAATTCAAATATGGTTGTATCCTAAAAATCCTTCCATAAGTGAAATTATTTCATACCACATTGTGGAGTAAACTATAATGTTGATATTTATCAGAAGAAGTCATCCTTTAGGTAGGCCTTATTTATATCTATGAAATTAGTGCATATTCTAATTCCTTCATAATTCTTACTAATAAGCACAACATTTGAGATCCACTCTAAATAGTCAATCGGTCAAATGCATCTCACTTCTAAGAGTTTTTCCAACTCTTTATTTGATAATATAGCAATACAAAGATGCATCTTGCATAATTTATGATTTACAAGTTTAGCATCAAGATGTACAACAAGGTGGTGTACAACCAAGGTAGGGTCCAAACCAGGCATGTTTGAATAGGTCCAAGTAAATATGTCAACAAATTCCTATAGAAGGGATGTAAGGATCTCATGTTCCTCCTTAGTGAGGGATGCACCTAATTTAATCCATTTTGGGTCATATAGAGTCTTGATGTTGACTTCCATAGTATCTTTGATTAAGAGAGTTGAACCATCCTCCAAAATGGTTAGCAATGATTTGAATTTGCTTGTAACTACAAAGTCTGATGTTTTGACTAGGTCTTTAAGCTCTCCTAAAAAAGATTAATTATAATATCATAATGGTAGGGATGGCCATGTTAGAAACACTATTGGGAATTCTTTGGAAATTTGATCAAAGGCATGTTGTTTTTTTTAATTGAACTTAGATCTAAAAGCAAGTTCACCATTGGTGGTCTCCTAAGCTTCATTTGAGGCAAGGTAAACACCCATATCTAATGGCACCTAAAATAGGTTTTCACTGAAAGACTAGCCTTTCTTTTTACATTTACCCTATTCCAAAAGTGCCTCAAAGAGGTTTTCAATTCGGGAACTCAATGTTTTAATTTTTTTATTTTTGGCTAAGAGTGTTCATCTATTCTCTAAAATGAGTTATATGATCTAGTTTGATAAAGAACCCTTGTTTGTGATCTCCCAACAAAGCATTGTCTCTTAAGCCTAGAAAATTGCAAAAGGCCTCATCATTCTCAAACTCATATACATGTACTATGGATTCTTGTTGGTCCAAGGCTATAAGTTGAGGGTGATATAGAGGAAGAGAATTATTTCAGACAATTGGGGTAGTGGTACAAATGGCATGGGTGTCAAAAAGGTTAGTACTGGAAAGGTATTTAAATGCTATGATCAGACTCTGATTCATTATTGTCATCATCATCACTAGATGTTGGTGTTGGACCATAAATAATATATGTGGGGTCATCCATAGGTAGTTTAAATCTAATACCATAGGTTCCTTTATACAAATTTATAAAAATTGGCTCAAGAGTACCCTATCGATTTGGTCTAAGGACTCCTCCTTCATAGGCTTGGTTATCCATGATATCATTAGGGATGGGAAATTTAGAATTCTTGTACCAATTGGCCAATTTTTCATTATATAACCATGTTTCATCATTTACAAGTAGGTCCTCTTCTTGGCTAGTGTCCTATGTGAAAATGATAGGAGTTGGACTATGCAGTTTGCCCTCTCCCTTTCATTTCCATTCCATATAAGGTGGTTTGGATTTAGGTATTCCATAAGACCTAGGGTTCTATGGAAGCTTGGCAATGTGAAATGTGTCATGGGTCAAATACTCTCTTGGGTCATTGGTCGAGATGGTAAAATGATTAGACATTTCAAGAAGTGACATGTAAAGAAGGATCAAGGCTATATGGGTCTATGAAATTGGCCTATGGTGACTCAAGAAGTATTTATTTATCTTTGTCTTTTTGGGAAATGGATATAGGCCAAATTAGTACTTTTAACTTTCATACTCAACCTCTAAATGTTGTCAATGTTTTTGAGGCTGTAAATCTCCATTGATGGTGACCTACATGCCTAAGTGAGAGAACTTGAGACACTGGTCGATGTCAAAGTTATTCCATAGATTTAATGTATCCAAGGCCTACCTAAGAGAAAATTTTAAGATAGATCTAGGTTTAACACATGGAAAATTACATTATGAGTCAAGGCCCCAATGATAACTAACAAGCTTATAGTGCCTTATGATTACCATTTTTCATTATCATAGGCCTTGATAGTTATTGTTTTTAGCTTTAGATTGACTGTTATATATCCAATATTCTTGATGAGCTTTAGAGACATAATATTTAGGCCTAACCCATTATTTATGATGACACATTTCACCTTATGATAATTTAAATGTATAATGAATTTTTATGTAGAGGGCCAAGGGATGACATATCACTTTGGTTGAAGGTCAACTATTGGACTAGGGATGAATATCTAACCAAAGCTTGGAATTTGTCTAGATTTATTTTGTTGGGAACTTTGGATTGGACTAGGACCTCTATTAAGATGTTCTTGTGGATAGTAGACATTTGAAAAAAATCTAAGATGGAAGATTGTATAGGTATCTTCTTAAGCTATTCCCTAATACCATATATATTTTACTTAACAATAGTATATGGCTTATTCTTAGTCATGATAGTGGGTTGGATTGGTTCATTGGCATGAGGTTGTGGGCCTAGAATGGTAATATTTAACCATTGAGTTGTGATTATAAAATTGGGATTAGATACAGGACAATTTCTACTTTAAAATGATGATGGGGAGGGGCCAAATAGGATAAGTCTTGATTACCATTACACTTGGTTATGGTCACATGGTAATGATGAATTATTGGTATAAGGTCCAAAAATAGTAATCCCTAGTTACTTTTGTGCTTGTTTACAATCCCAGGTCAATGAAGGATTATTATTATAGGTGGGTTGATTAGAATTATTTACAAACAATCATGTTTTATTAGCACTTGGTTTATGATTGATAGTGAGGGTGGAAATGAAACCTCCCACAATATGACCTATAACTTTGGTGTAGTCATGTGTAACTATGTGCTAAGTTTGTTGGTTATTGTAATCTCTCTATCCTTGGTTCCTCCCATTTGGTTGACATTGTTATTGTTGTTATCATAGCTGTTGATATTATTGTTTTTGTTATTCTAGCCTTCATTATTATTATTATTATTATTATTATTATTATTATTATTATTATTATTATTATTATTATTATTATTATGTTTTAGAAAAGGGTTTTGATAGATACCTAGGTTATGATTAGATGTAGATGATCTATTATCTAATGTATTCTTCCCATTTTCTAATATATTTTTGATGAGGTGTTTGATCTGCACAATGATGTAGACTATGTCCATGAACATGATGGTATTCACAAAATTCATTTTCTCAGTACCAGTTTGGATAAGGAATACCCTCAGGATAATGTTTTAGAACTATCCAACTAATCATGTTAGCTATAGATATCTTGTGAAACATGGATTATATATGTTTTCCAAGGTTGATAAAGAGTCATCGAGTAGGGGTATTTCTTCTTGGAGGAGGGGTTTACAAAGGTAATGGTTATTGTGTTTGTGGAGTAGGTCTAGGTCAATATGAAGGCTATGTTTGTTGAATAGGTTGCTAATGAGGAGTAAGATGTATTTACAACATGGGTTAAGTATAAAATGTTTGCACCATTTGGATATGACATGATTCAGTTACTCCATTGCCAACAACATTCTTATTATGATTGAATTGCTTAGATTTCTCATAGTTATTGGCCTAGGTTGGTGCTGACTCTTATGCTTAGACTTGGTTTTAGTTTTGATTTGGGTCAATTTCTTGGTTTTAGTTTTATATGAGGTTAACTTGATAATCCCTTTATTAATAAGGGAATTTTTAATTATCAAACCTTTGTCAATGATCACTTTGAAAGTATGTGAAAAATGAAGCTCCATATGATAGGATATCTCACTGTGAAAATTTCTAGTAAACATAGCAGCTAATTGTTTATTTGGTAAGCTATGAGTGAAATTAATAGCAAGTAATTTCCATCTCTATAGATAGCTCATGAATATTTCACCAAATTTTTCTTGTCTTGAGTCAAATCTACCAATGAAATCTCATGTTTGATATTATATGGGAAATGTTGCACAAACTTATTCAAAAGGTCATCAAAATCAGATATGGAATTCTTTAGAAATTTTAGGAACCATTCCAAATCCTATCCTTCTATACTTTAAGGAAATAAAAGGAGTAAATAAATGTCACTATAAGCCACTGGCTGGCATGCGATAAAGAATTATATCAAATGGTATTTAGGGTCTCCTTTACCCTTGTATTTGTCAAATTTTGGTGGTTCATACCCTAGAGCAAATGGTATCTACAAATAATCCATGTTGAATGGGTATGAACCAACATCATCTAGCTTAAACTTCTTGGTTTACTTCCCTACTTGAATGGAGGTAATTGTATCCTTAATTTTTTGTAGTTCTTATTCCAAGAAACTAGATGGAACATTTGGTTGAGGTAGAGGCTGGGAGGTCAAAGGTGGATTAACTTAACTAGGGTATATTGGAGGTATGGTTTGTTATGGGATGTTGGTTTGATGGGTGAACTATCTAAGAATATACATATGCAAATGGGTATGTGGCTATTAAAATTGAATTCATTATGGTGTGATATTTTGGTTTGGATTTAGTATATAGGCCTAATTTTGAGGGAATTATGGATGTAATGGAAGGATATGGCTTGAGGTAAAATAATGTGCCTACTGAGGTTGAGTAGGGACTTTTTTGTGACTAGTCAAACCTAGTTGAATAAGGATAAATTATTGTGGACCAAGGCCTTGTCATTGGATTTATGGTACATGTTAATTAAAAGGTAATTGTTTCCTAATTAATACATGTTAATTAGTGGTACTCCTTTATTATGAACACACTAGTGGTGAACTATATTCTTATAGGGTGTTAGGCATTAGTGTTTAAAAAATAGACATGTTTTTTATTATACAATGTTTGTGATTATAAAAAAATACTAGTCTACAACTTTAGAGGTGCATTTGTCACTACCTGTTGAGGTGAAACATTTGTTTCTACCTATTGAGGTGGTGGAATGTTCTAAATATATTGCATTAGCATATTATACTGTGCCTATTTTTGTGTAATGTTAGTTTTCACATGTTGAGGTCGATTAGCACTCATCACTTTTTATTGAGGCAATGCACTAGTTGGCACTTGATTACTTAATCTATGTAGTTGCATGTTTGACAAAGTAGTTGGTTGAAGATTAGAAGTAGCTTATTTTTTTGGGACATAAGAGTTATTTACCCTTGTTGTTGAGCATAACTCATGGTATTAGCTAAAATAACTTGTTGTGTACTATTTGTTGGTGCATTTAAACCACTTTGGCCTAGATTGGAAGACACTTGTGTGTTATTCACCATGTTTGGCACATTGATCTACAAAGAAAAAGTAGTCACTTCTTTAATAGATGGTATGTTTTGCATGTCACTAATTGAAGTGATTTGCACAAATGGGTCTATACCTAAATTATATTGACAAATCAACTCAATTAATACTCATATTAAAGGAGATAGCTCTATGAGCAGATATTTGACATGATCATGGTATTAAAATTATGCACTAAATTCAAATAGGTTTGATATGATTGTTGCATTTATATAAAGTGGTCTTCCATGAGGCCCTTTCATTTCAAAATCATATTTGAGTCTTGATATGACATTGACATGAGTGTTTGATGATTGATAATAGAGTCGTGTTCAGGTTTGAATGTAAGTCATGTTTAAAGGCACTCTAACCAAACTAGGTAAATTTTCATGGGGGAACTTTGCTTGAAACTTAGCCCCTACCTCTACAGATATAACTAAAACTTATTCCTTGTTTTAAATTAAGTGGTGATCAAATAAATAATGATCATATGTTGATGGAATAATCATTTAATATGATTATTTTTGAACTTGTTCTATAACTGATGGTATGCTAGCAATATATTGGGCATTTTTTTCTTGGTCTTGATCCAAATAAGGAGGTGTGTTAACCAAATAATGGGATAATAGATCTTGACAATGTTCCCCATATTGAGTATTTTAAGGAGGATAAGGATCCATCTCATAAACCACATCATCACCATAGGGCTCTTAAACCAAGTCATTATTCATGACTATGTTATCATAACCTAGATTGTACATGGCTCCATTATGAGTGTAACGAGACATATCCAACTTAATGACTAATGTTTCATGAAGATAGGCCTAGATTTATCCAAATTCTAAAAAATAAGGTCCTAAGGATGAATGGTCCAAACTTGGTTTAAGAAATGGAGTTGTATATCTAAAAATATTAATGATAGACTTTGTCTAAAATAGTATAACATAAAATGTCTAACGTCAAATGACTTACACAAAGGGTCAAGTGGATGCATAAAAATTGAATGCCAAATTTAGGTAAAAAGTGTTTCAAACAAGTCTAAACTAGTTTTATATAAATAAAAGCTACTTGGTCTTTTCAGCACAAGGCACAAAATCTAGGCTTAAGAGGGAAATTACTAGGTCTTTTGGGAATAAGGCACAAAAGATAGACTTTAAACAAAACTAGGTCTAAAAGGAAAGAGATGATTTAATCTAAAAAATTTGAAACACTTTGACACAGACTATGAATTTGGATTTAAACACACACTTGATCATTTTGAAAAAATACATTAAACTTTAGGCATATGGGAGATAGGCCACTTCCCCAAATTGAGGCACACAAATAGTATTTAAATTGAGAAAGAAATTAGTCTAAGTTACACAACCCAAAAGTAAAATGTAAATGTCTAGGCTAAAATTACATGATGCATAGGAATAAACCAATCAGTTTTTAAATATGAACTTATCAAGACTAATTGATAACTCAATTTAGAAGGCTAGGTTCCTCAAAATAGATAATAAGCTAGATAATAATGAATGTCATGATGGTACTACGCATAAGCCAATAAGGCACATGTGGCTTTGATTTTACAACTTGACACAAGGCAACAAGTCTTTGAAATAATTCAAGTAGTGTAATGATGCTATTATGCTCTAAAGGTTTGATAAATGGTTTGTTTCAAGACTCTAAGGCATAAAGACTTGGAATGAAATGAGTAGCATAATGATGCCCCTTTCAAAAAAGTGACACATAGACATAATGTTTTTTGACAAATGACTAAGGAAATGGTGTGATGTCAAATGGCTAGTGTAATTCCTCTTCAAATAAATGAATAATGTGTAAACATGACTCATTTTTAGAATTGGTATGATAAACAAAATAGTTTCAACACATGACCATGTAAGTAAAAAGGATAAAATGATAAAAAATACCTAAATGTAATGTATTAAATCCTAAAACTAACAAGGTTTCATCATACTATCAAATTCCATCTATATACTTTCTCTTGAGAGGATTTTAAGTTGTTAATTCAAAAATAAAAGTTCATTAAAAGTAGGGTTTTTAGGTCCCCTCTTCTCTCAATAGTTTTTACAATGATATGGAACTTTGGGATACTTGCCCTACATCAATAGTATGTATACAGTAATTGGGTTGTCTAAATTATCAATTTTCATTCATTTATAAATGGTACCATATGTGTTGTTAACATTAAAGCACTATAGACACCAAAATCGTGTCTACTCCTTTGTCGACTCTCCCCCTTGGTCCCTTTGGTCCACTTCTACACATTCCTAACCCACACACTTATTAATTTAAAATAATAAATTATTTTAAATTAATAACACCCCCTTGGACACACTCCACCTTGGATACCTCTCCTTGGATGCCTCCCTCACCCCATGCCAAATCTTAATTGCTTACACCCCATTTCAACCCTCCCACTAGCCTCTTGTGCTCATTTAATCCACTTTCAGACCATTTTTCAAAGGCAATCAACCTTGGCAGATGGAGGAATGGGTAGAAGGCTAAAAATATCCTTTTTCCCATCTTCTAGCTATCGACGTTGGTTACCAGTCGGTCGACGCTGACGGGATCCCCAATGTCGGTTGCTTAAAACCAACCCAAAGGCAAATTCTCTTCCCTCCTGGGACACTAAATCAATCAATCACAGACTGTGAATGTGAATTCTATCTTAGACTCTCTTCCTCTCTCAGCTCTCAAACTTGGACATCAATAAGAACTCTCTAAGATCTATCATCAGACTTCAACTAAATGCTCTTCTGGCTAAAGACAGAATAGGTACAATCATTTAAAACACCTCTGGCTCTCCTCCAAGCAAGAGATAAGTATTATTCTACCCTTTTTATCATTCTAGTAACTTAGAATGTATTTTTATTTAGTCTCTATTTGCTACTTCTATGTACTGTAGCCCAGACCAGACCCGGCTATCAACTAGACCAGACCAGACCAAACTTTTCCCTGAAGCCTGTCTTCTATCTTAAACCATTTTAACTACCTATCCCCTACCTTTGTCCCTCCTAAAGACCCTATTCATTGTCCTGCATCCCTTGCATAGACCTCCAAACTCCCATAGAGCATTCCATCAACTAGAGACCTGTCTAGAACCCATCCAAGGCCACTGCCCTGACCGACATTGGCCATTGCCTCTATCGATGTCGGCAGACTAACCAACGTCAGTAACATTAACCAACCGACATCAACAGACTAACTAGTGTTGGCAACTATGATAGACCAATATAAGAATATAGGTATGCATTATCTCTATTTCTTTTGTTTAATCTTTCATCATTCCCCTTTATCTGAGATTCTTTTTTATCAACAAGTGGACTGTCATCCCTTAAGGAAGTCTTTGCACTTCTAGGACCGAGCATATCACTTGGCAGTCCACCTTATCTCTATCTAACAATATCTATGTTTGAGTATTTTTCTTCTACAGGTGTCATCCTCCACAGCCAAAGAGGAGTCCCTACAATGTCTGGATAATGGTGCGTAAACTTCATCCAGGTACATACAAACCCTTGACCATTATCATAGTTTCTTTAATATTTTGAATGTGGAAAATCAAAAATAGTTAGAAACATTCTAGCATGCCCAGTGGGACCCTAGGAGTTTTCCTTGGGTTCATACTTTTTCTTCTAATAACAAACTTTTCATATAGGTGCATTAGGTCTCTTCTTGCATCCTTTTCCTCTATCTCTTCCAAAAGACACTATCAGCAAAGTCAAAAAGAATCTTTCTTTTTCTTCTTGTCACCTTTCCTACTTGCATCTTAGAGTAGTTAATTCATACTCTTCAACCTTTTCTCCACTTGTCTACATCTGAACACACATTTCAATTTGGGCTTAAAAATCTTTTGCATTTTATTTCTGCTTGCATGCATTTTTAACTCACCTAGTAACTTAAAACACATTATGAATAAAGCGTAGTCCACTTATGTTACACATCCAGACCACTTTCACAAAGTAAAACATCTAAACATACCTGAGACAAGGCCCGACTAGGATTTCATCACCTAGCGGATACCTTACCCTTCCTGCCAATCCTACTTAGACTTCACTACCAAGGGGAAAGCCCACTCTGTTCTCTGGTAGAGTATAAACTCTAGTGGAAGTATATACTGGCTAAGCGACCTAGCTTATCTCTAGGCTCGTGAAGTGAGGGGAGCTTGCTCCTTAGCACCAGGCCACGTACATAACCTAATACAGATCTTGAGCACTGAAACTAACCCAAAACCAACCTTAGACTGCCTCTTCTAGGACCTGTTTTAAAAGCCAACCTCCCACACACTCTTCTAAGGCATAAGCCAACACGACTCTAAAAATTGATTTTTAGGGATTTAACATTTAGGGTCTGCTTGTATTCATCTTCTTTTCTTCCTTTATCTAGATTTTTGAGTTGGTGAGGATGCATTTTTTTGAGCTTCAAACAACTCAGAACCTTTTTTTTCTTCCTTCCCAACAACATAGTAACTGACATCGATTTTACCACCGACATTGGTAACTTTTTTTACTGGCATCAGTTTTTTCTACCGATGTCGGTCACTGTCAAAATCTTTCTTCCAAAATAGAAGGCTTAAAACCTGACTTTCTTGCTATTAGACACACATTCTAAGTTTTTGAAACTAAAAAAAACATAGTTTCTGGAACCTGACCCTTTTTGCCTTGAATGGTTTTGACACGTAGTCAAACCAAAACTCTTGTTGACCACGCAAGGCAGCAACCACTTCCACCTTCACCTTTCATATCGAGTCCCCTAATGGAGTGTACTTCAGACACTGAATATTCTCCTATCCAGTCCACCCCTGATCAATCTCCAATTGTTCCCGAAGGGGATCAAAATTTTAAGAGATTCTAAGACCATAACATCAAGGCTCTCCAACACTATCTCGCTAAGAACCAAACGTGAGACTCTTCAATTCAACCAAGTTCGTCACATTTTCAAAACTTGATTATCTTGACTCCACACACTCTTGCACCTATAAACGTGAGAGTGACTACCTATCCTTTTACTAGTGCTGCCATTCAACCACCTATAGCGACATCAAGCCAAGTTGTGCCTCCTAGCTTCATGACACAACCCCCCTTGGCTTCAACATTTGTCCCTATGACTAGTTATCAATATGTTGCACCTATACAAGCACAACTAACTACGTCATATGCCCCTCCTAACACCTTCCAAATGGCTTACAATCTAGGGGGCACTCCACCTGCAAATTTGTCAACTTATCTAATCAAAATGTTGATGGACAAAATGTCTAATCTTGAGACATCCATTTTTGGTTCAAGCAATGTTCTTTCATATGAACAAATTTGCAATGAACCCATTCATCCCTCAGTCCCAATCCGGCCATATCCCAGTTAGTGGGAACTTCCCAAGTTTACTCATTTCTAGAGTAAGGAGGACCCACAACAACATCTACGAGCATTCAAACATGCTTATTACCTCATAGCACATGATGATGCATTATTTCTATGCACATTCCCCATGTTGCTTTCTGGTGCTGCCCTCGATTGGTACAGCTCTTTCACTAGACACTCTCTTTTTACATTCACTCAACTAGCCCAGCTTTTCCTTGACCACTTTTCTATCAACATCACTAAAAAGGTCTCTATCACAGACCTATACTCTATTAGACAATTTGATGATGAATCCATAGCCGATTTTGTTGCCCGTTGGAGAGCCTTAATCAACCAACTCTCCTTTTCTTTACCTCAACCTGAGCTCATTGAGCTCTTTTCACAAGCGTGTGCCAAACATATTTCATCTACTCTGTGGGTCCAAACATTCTGCACCTTTGACGAAGCATTCACGATGGCTAGGAAGCTTGAACTACATGCCATCAAGGAAAATAAGGTCAAATTGCGTAGTAAAAACCCCAACACAAAATCAAATGACCCTTCTTCATCCAAACCTTCTTCTTCATATTCCAAGTCCAAGGGATCAATAAATTTTGTGGTCCTTAGGCCATCATCTTCAACCACAACTAATCAATCCGAACCTTCCACATCACAAAGCATCACCAAACAATTCCAACAATGGTATATACAGTGTTAGTATACTCCTATAGGAGAATCATATGCTTCCATTTTGGATAAACTAGTCAAATAGGGGGTCCTCAATTTCCCTCAAATTTGACCTCCTCAATTAAACCCCTCAAAACCTATTCCATCATGGTACAGGGAAAATGACTTTTGTCATTATCACTGTGTCCAGGGCCATGACATAAACAACTGCAAAACCTTCAAAAACATTGTCCAAGACATGATAGACAAGGGTGATCTTGTCTTGGATAACCCAAACGTGCCACCCAATCAAAACATAGACATCTTTAGACAACCTTTTCTTAACAATCCCCCCAGCCAAAATAATGTGCATACCATGGCCGATGACTCTCAAGAGTGTAGTATATGAACAGTCAACACGGTCTCACCTCTTATGCCTAACCAACCTCTCTCACAAGCTGAAGAGGTTAGCCCACCCATTGGTCCTTCACAGGTAGAAGAGCCCTCTTCTCCTACTTGTCTATCATGGGTAGAAGAATCTTCTTCTCCTATTTATCCTCCATCCAACCCCCTTTCACATGTAGGAAAGGCTATTTTGACCTCTCCCATATTGGAGGATGCCTTGACAACTCCAACATCAGCTGCCTCACCTTCATCCTTCCTATCAACAATGGGGAATCATACTTTTCCTGTGCCTCGACCACATGTCGAAGCCATCACCATCCCTACGCTCTACCCTCTCAAAGAGCCACAATCTCCAATCCCTTCTCCGCTGAGAGAGGAACTCACCACCTCACCTACTTTGATCAAAGAAGATCTAGTGAGGGTAGACTTGAACCTGACCTCCCACAATAGTGACCCTCAAACCAAACCAAAGAAGGCCACTAAACCACGTCGGAGAACTTTTCTCCCACCATCACCATTGCCCTCTATTTTGGGCCCTCATCCATCCACCTTAATAGGAGTGCTTCCTACTCCAACACCTATCAACAACAAGTCACCTCCATTACTACCAACACAAATCCTAACAAAAATATACCTCCTTCAAAGCATCCAATGCCTCCTACCATGAAAGTGTCATCTACGCATCTGGCCACACTGCCAAACAAAAAGATGGTACGAAACACTCCCTCAACAACATCTAAATAGAAGTTGCCAACTTTTACTATAACAAAATGTGCAGACCCATTAGCAAGTTCTTACACCTTGCTATTATGCCAATTGTTACAATCCTTTAACATCACTCTTCTGCCTATCAAACCATTTCAACCTCTCAGACCAAAACCATCTCCAACACCGTCTCATGTCTCCCAAACATTTTCACCATCACACTCATCAACTCTCGAATCAAGGCCATCTTGGTTCGATGACACTAAATTTTGTACGTATGATTGCACACTTGGACATGACACTGAGCATCGTTGTGCTCTTAAAGATATCATTCATCAACACTTCAAAAAAGACACCCTTCTCGCTAAGGATCCTTTTGACCACCCTTTCAAAAATCCATCGACACCATCCCATACCTCTCAAACCTCATCACCTAAATCAAGATCTCAATGCAAGAATATGGTTCCTCTACCCCCTTCAACCCCATTGTTTGAAATCAACACCATCAATGTGGCCAACAGGTCACAAACCATATAGGATAAAGGGCAAGAGAAGGTTTCTCTCCCCCAAACATATCCATTCATCAAGCCCTCACCATAACCAAAACCCAAGACTCTAATCTTGGGCGCATCCCGACCCACTTTTTCAAAACCAATTCATGACCCCATGGTGAAATAACTTCACCCAACCTTTGTGAAGACATCTTTTTATGACCTCATTCAAAGCTCTCCACAACATCAACAAGCCTTAATCAAAGCCCTACAAATAGTGGAGGTCTGACTTGAAGACTCCTAACCACTAACTACCTTAGTCCCATCATTTCCAAAGATTGCCTCCATCACCATCCCTAATTTTGAGATTCCAAACTCCAACTTGGAAGATCAAGATTTCACCCTCTTAAACTAAGCCTATCAGACAAAAGCTTCACAATATTCATCCTTGCATCACACTCCTTGACAAAGAGAAGCTTCAATGTCTTCTCTCCATCTTATCTAACCATTTCTCAAGCATTCTCCTCATCACCAAAATAACTGGGGGAATTTGACTCTATATTGACTATCACAACCTCGACCAAGCACCAACTAAGCATCGACCAAGCCCCAACCAAGCCTTGACCAAGCATCGATCAAGCATCAACCAAGCATTGACCAAGCCTCGACCAAGCATCGACTAAACCTTGACCAAGCATCAACCAAGCATCGACCAAGCCTCAAACAAACATCAACCGACCAAGCCTCGACCCAGCCTCAACCAAACATCAACCAAATATCAATCAACCAAGCCTCAACTGACCTCGACCAAGCCTTGACCAAGCATTAACCAAGCATTGACCAAGCCTTGACCAAGCATCGACCAAGCATCGACCAAGCCTTGACCAAGCCTCAACCAAACATCACCCAACCAAGCATCAACCAAGCATCGACCAAAAATCAACCAACTTCTTAATCATCTTTAACATGTGACCAATTTGGAAAGAAGAAAATAGGGCAAGTTTGCTCCTAATTGGCTCAGACCTTACATCATGATGCACAAGTATGGATCAGGGACTTATCATCTGTCTTTTCTTGAAGGCTGACCAAAACTTGAGCCTCTTAATGCCTTACATCTACGACCGTTCTATTGTTAGTTGAGTACTCGTTCACTTGACATTTAACTTGAGCTCATCCCTTGAGCAATCCCTATCATCTTAATTCTTATTTCTTTCAACCCTGTTTCCCTAAAGCAAACCCTATCTAACCCTTTTATAAGGTATGGATGCTTTGTCCTAATAAAAGGGAGCCCTCAAACTACTATAGTCTTGTCCATGACTACAAATTTTGTCAAAAATAAATTGGGATCTCAAAATATCCAAAGGTCATAAATTCTACATCCAGACTGGTCCCTCAAAGGATAGTTACATCATCATTACTGTAGCTAATAGATTGCTCCCTCGAAGGACAACTCTTCAAAGCCCTCAATATATATAAAGCAAAAATATAGACCACTCTCTCAAAGGATGGCTATGCCTAAATATTTCTATAAACAACACTCTCTTAGAAGCTTCCTACATCGATCATCTTCACAAATGACCACAAAACAAAATGACATCCTCATGTAGACTTCCTGCATTGATCAGTCTACCACAAAAAAAAAAAGTAAAAGTCATGGACTTGACTTGTAGTTGTTCTCAGGGTCTCCTATAAAAAGGGGCAAAGTTATCCCTACTAAAAAGGGGTTACCCTATCCTAACATATCACACCACCTACTCAAGGGATTTTGAGCTCATTTTAATGTTAAAGTGATTTGATTACTTCTCTAACACAAACAATGGTCAACGACATAATGCATGAATGGGGCTTTTGTTTTTAAAAACCCCCTACCTATGTTATCATTATGGTCCTTGTCAATGAAAGAGAAACACACCTTTCACTTCTTATCCATACCTTGGTCACATTCAACCACATCATTTTCTCAACCATACCTAATCAAACCAAACATTTTCAGACCACTGACATGACATAGTCCATTTCACATAGTTTCTATGGACAATAATACACATGGAAACTATCAACCACATAATTTATGCCAAGCATAAACCATTACTTGTTGAAGCATAAACATACTCAATTCATTTTTAGCATACATCCATCACTAATATGGAAAATTTCTAGGGATGAAAGACTACTTAACCAATGTTACAAAATACACCATCACACAATATGGAAAAGGCTATAACATCATCTTACCCTCATCATTTATAACCTAACCAAACCGACCTATCAATCAGCTTGAACTACATTGGTCTGAGGCCTTTCAAATAGGGGCTATGTAGGCAACACTCAGATTACATGACATCTTTTGGGGTTAGCTCAGCCACATCCGTTTGTTCATCTATCTGATGGACAAACCATTTTATCTTTGACCATGACTTAACCTGACCAAACCAACTATCAACCACTTTGACTCCTAGTCTAAACTACATTGGTCTAAGGCCCTTCCAACAAGAGCTATGTAGGTAACACTCAGATGACATGACATCTTCTATGGTTAGCTCAGCCACATCCATTTGTTCATCTACTTGATGGACAAACCATTTAACCTTTGACCATGACTTAACCTCGTCCAACCCACATCCATAACTGACCATCTTCCTCCCTTTTAGGGAGAACTACATCGGCCTGAGGCACTTCAAACAAGGGCTATGTAGGCAGCACTCAGTTGACATGGGGTATTCTGAGGTTAGCTCAGCCATTCCTTCATCCATCCATCTAATGGACTAACTATCTATCTCAACTCGACTCGACCAACAACCTTGGAGATCATGACTATCTCCTCAGACCATGACCACTTCCAAGACAACTTTGCCTTGGTTGTTTTTGCATGTATGCTACCTCACGAATGGTTAGCAAAATTGTCTACAACCCATATTTTGACCCTCGCAAGTATTGGATCATGAGCAAGTTGATCCCCACTACTTGTGACATTTTCATGTTTTCCAAGAGCACTTCCTGAGCCCGAGATACTTGGAACATGATGACCATTGGAGCTACAGCTTAGATCGAATAACCCAATCAGCTACAACTAAATGCTAGGGCCTAGTTATTTCATTTTTAGCACTCCTCGACCTTTGAATATGACAATTTGACCTAACCATCTCGTGAAGTGGTATGCGTGCAATGTCAACTATTGTAGCGTTCACACTCAGACTTCACCATATCCATCTACTATCTATCAAATCAACACCCAATATTAGGGTCCCTTCCCTCAACTCCCACTTTGAGGGGGAATACCTCTCCCATAATTAGGGAAACCTACATTCATTTTTGTCTTGCAGTTCATCAGAACAACCAACAGGATGAAAACAACCTTATCCCATACCCAGGGCAACTCACTCCTATTTTTGTCTTACAGTTCGTCAAGAATAAACAACAAGACAAAAAGGGGCAAATATAGACACCAAAATTGTGTCTACTCCTTTGTCAACTCTCCCCCTTGGTCCCCTTGGTCCACTTCTACACATTCCTAACCCACACACTTATTAATTTAAAATAATAACTTATTTTAAATTAATAACACCCCCCTTGGACACACTCCACCTTGGATACCTCTCCTTGGATGCCTCCCTCACCCCATGCCAAATCTTAATTGCTTACACCCCATTTCGACCCTCCCACTAGCCTCTCACACTCATTTAATCCACTTTCAGACTATTTTTCAAAGGCAATCAACCTCCGTAGATAGTGGAATGGGTAGAAGGCTAAAAATAGCCTTTTTCCCATCTTCTAGTTACCAACGTTAGTTACCAGTCAGTCAACGCTGCTGGGATCACCGACGTCGGTTACTTAAAACCAACCCGAAGGTGAATTCTCTTCCCTCTTGGGATGCTGAATCAATCAATCACAGACTGTGAATGTGAATTCTATCTTAGACTCTCTTCCTCTCTCAATTCTCAGACCTAGACATCAACAGGAACTCTCTGAGATCTATCATTAGACTTCAACTAAATGCTCTTCTAGCTATGGACACAATAGGTACAAGCATTTCAAACACCTCTGGCTCTGCTCCATGCAAGAGATAAGTATTCTTCTACCCTTTTTATCATTCCAATAACTTAGATTGTATTTTTATTTAGTCTCTGTTTGCTACTTCTAAGTATTGTAGCCCAGACCAGACCCAGCTATCAACTAGACCAAACCAGACCAAACTTTTCCTTGAAGCTTGTCTTCTATCCTGACCCATTTTAACTACCTATCCCCTACCTTTGTCCCTCCTAAAGACCCTGTCCATTGTCTTGCATCCCTTGCACAAACCTCCAAACTCTCACAGAGCATTCCATCAACCAAAGACCCATCCAGAACCTGTCCAAGGCCACTGCCCTGACCGACATCGGCCATTGCCTCTACTGACATCGACAGACTAACTGACGTTGGAAACATTAACCAACCAACATTGGTAGACTAACCAGCATCAGTGACTGTGATAGACCAATAACAAAATATAGGTATGCATTATCTCTATTTCTTTTGTTCAGTCTTTCATCATTCGCCTTAATCTGACATTCTTTTTTATCAACAAGTGGACTGTCATCCCTTAAGGAAGTCTTTGCACTTCTGGGACTGAGCATATCGCTTTGCAGTCCACCTTATCTCTATCTAACAATATCTATGTTTAAGTATTTTTCTTCTACAGGTGTCGTCCTCCACAACCAAAGAGGAGTCCCTACAACATCTGGATAACGGTGTGCAAACTTCATCTGGGTACGTACAAACCCCTAACCATTATCGTAGTTTCTTTCATCTTTTGAATGTGGAAAAGCAAAAATAGTTAGAAATAGGCACAACACATCATTTGGATCCAAATTAATTGGATTATTATGAAAAGGTCTTACCATTTTCATAACCACTACATCTATCAATTTATTAGTATAGTGTGATGTCTAAGTTAAATATACATTCTAAGGTAGTGTTTTACTAATAGGGCTTCATTAACCACTCAATTAAGCAGCCTATTAAATCAACCTCAATTTGTATACCCCTACCATGGAGTGGGTTTGAAGTGATGTAAGGAGATAAATTATTGGGTCAACACTTCCCCATAAAACCCATGGGGAGGTGATGAACTCCCACCCACAATAAAAAATGCATGAAATAAAGAAAGTGGAAGGACTTTAGGGTCATTTTGGGGTCACCCAAATCTCTTGCATTTTGGGGAGGGCCTTAGAGACTTTCCTTCCATGATTTTGGAGAAAAAATGATAAATACAATAAGTGAATATTTGTTATCACCCAAGTTACCTAAATGGGATTGGGGGAGAGCATACATGAAACACTCATCTTGTGAAACAAACACTCAATAAAAAAACATAAAAATGAAAAATCTTATGAGTATTTAACTAAAGTGTGAGCTCATTTTTATAACAGCAAATGAAGTATGTCATGAAGTTTATCCCCTTGGTATTATGTTGAAATCTTAAATAAAACTAAAATAACTCAAGTAAAATATTTAAAACGCCAAATTTAAATATGAGTTTTCAAACTTAGAGTGTTTAAAAGTGTCTTTTCTTGGCCTTTGTGTCCTACAAAATATGTTAGGGGGTCCTTATGCTTAGAATCAAATTATAAATGGAAAATTTATTTTGAAAATTATCTCTCAAGTTTCAAAAAATTTACACATAGTGAAAAATGATAGAAACACATAGCAATACCACAACTTCTGCAAAACTACAACTAATTAGCATAAAACCATAGTTGCCTACAAAATAGTGTCAACACAAAATTGTAATTAACTTTAATAGTAATATTGTAGAAATTAAGACAATACCACCACTCTTAAGGCAAAGCCACAAGTTACCCTATAACACAAAATATTTAGTATAAAACCATGATGTTTAAATGAAATATTGTGATTGTTAGTGAAATATTACAATAGTTAAAGTAATATTGTGAGTCAAAAGTCATTATATTGTGAAATATCACTACTTATTATACAATATCACAACTTATCATGAAATATCATAATAGAAAACACAAAACCATAACTATAAATTTAATACCACAATTGGAAATGCAATACCACAATTAGAAACACAAATATGCAACTAGAAATATAATAATGCAACTAGGAATGTAAAACCGCAATTGATTTTGCAATAATGCAACTAAGAATGCAAAACCACAACTTACTTTAAAATAATAAAATTAGGGAGTTTCAATATCATAAATAACTTTGAAATAATTCAATTAGGGAGTTGTAATATCACAACTAACTTTGTAATAATGTAACTTACTTTGAAATAATACAACTGACTTTGAAATAATGTAACTGACTTTGCATTTATGTAACTAGGAATTACAATAACACAACTGGGAGTTGAAACATCAAAACTATGAGTTTCAATAATGCAACTACTTATAGAATAATTTTAATTTTATGTGTAACATCTATGAGATTCAATTTTTCACTTTTTTGGTCATTAAGTTTGGATTTTGACCTAAAAATTATTAGGAGGATGTCCTAAAATGCCTTGGGAAGAACTTTTTTGGGTGCATGTCCCATCATTCATGTAATCATGTGAACAAGGAATACATATAAGGGAGGTTAGTTTAGTTTTATTCCAATAAAACAAAATCAAAATAACACGCTATAATCCTAAGACCTCTATCGTAGATACTAGGGAGAGCATAGGTAACAAACATGCATATAAAAACACAACTATAACATAATATAAATTTTTATTTTACCTTCCTTGGAGATCCAAATGGCTTGTTGAAGTGGTTTACTCAGTTTTTACATCAAGAATTCTTTAGTAATGAATCTTTCTTTGCTCCTTCTCTCTTTAACACCTTGGCTTGGCTAATTGGCTTATGAATTTGGCATGGTAACACTACTTGAAAGAATTTTATGGGGGAAATCCTACATAATAAAATTACACTACCAAAGCTTAGAGATAAATATCCAAGGCGTTGTATTTATAGCCTTAAACATTAACTCTCACCCAAGGTGAGTTAAGGTTGAGTTTAAACATGGAATGAGTTCAAACTAACCCTAAGTGAGTTAAGACTGACTCTAGTTGAATAAAAAATTGTCATGTAATTATGATTTTCAATTACTAGGGATGGCTCTCAAATTATATATATTTATATTTTTTGGAAGATCTTTCATAAAGGTAATGATGAAAAAGGATTGATATTTTGAATTTTGGAATTTCCATTTTTATATATTCATTAATTATAAATGGATAATTCAAATAAGCATTCAATATTATTTAATAAGATTATTCATTTTGATTATCATTTTATCTCTTTTGATAATTATTTAATTACCCCACTTAATGGGTCCATAGGCCAAATTGATAGTTGTTAAGTTGTAAGATGATTAAGGATGAATCATGAGAGGTTATTATTACATATGGCCTCCCAAATAAGGATGCCTCAACATAATTTTTAGCTTTGATGAGTGATGCGCAACCAAAATTGGGATGTTCAGTTATTCTTAGTCTTAATTTACAATGTTTGGTAGAAGTGAGTTTGAAGTCCAATCAAGATCTAGTTATGGCTAGAATCAGGTGTCTACATGTACACCTACATGCCCTTGACCTATTATTGTATGTAAGGAGCTCACCCATAAGGAACATGATAAGTTTAGTATCTTATTAGATAAGTATTATGAATATTTCACTTGGTCATATAAATACATGCCTATAATTGTTCTTAACTTCATTTTCCATAATATCATTTCTTATTTAGATGCCAAACATGTGCATCAAAAGTAATAAAAATTGATTCCCAAGATTTCCACTATATGCCATAAAGAAATCATCAAACTTTTGGATGTTAAGTTCATTAAACTTGTGTATTAATCAAAATGGGTTTCAAACATTGTCCCCACTCACAAAAAATTCACCATGTTTATTTTCATATTCATTAACTTTCACAATCTAAAATTAACATGTCCAAAAGATAATTTTCCCATACCATCAATTGATGCCATTATCGATTCCACCACTACCTATGAAATTTTATCACTCATGGGTGGTTTCTTAGGATATAATCAAATTCACATATCCCTTAAATATAAACATAAAAATATCATTTACCATTTAATGGGGCACCTATTATTATGTTAAAATTCCCTTTAGTCTAAAAAATGTTAGAACTACCTATCAATGTGTAATGGCCCATATTTTCCATGATCTTATTCATAAAATTGGTAAAGCATATGTGGATGATATTATTTCCAAATATAAACATTGTGATAATTATCTTCATGACTTAGTTATCATCTTTTATTGGCTCATCAAATACAAATTTAGACTTAATCCCTTTAAATTTGTTTTTGATGTTATTTTTTATAAACTTTTAGGATTTATAGTCTCCTACAGAGGTGTTAATGTTGATCTAGCTAAAATAAAATTTATTATCAACATGTGTATTCCTCTATATACTCCATTAATTCCCTTACCTTTGGTAACTTGGAGTAATTCATAGTTTTGTTTTTTAAATGGCTTAGCATATATACTCCATTAATTCCCTTCTTAAGAAAGGTAATGTTCTAGAATGGATAGATTCATGCCAAAAATCATTTGATAGAATGAAAGAATCCTTTCTTCATCTTCATACTCTTCAACTACCTTTCAATGACCATCCACTCATGTTTGTACCTCATCTACCCCCTTATCATTTGGGGCAATGCTTGCTCAACTAGATGAAACCAACATAGAATATGCAATATATTGAATCAATCTAGCCCTAATAGACTATGAAAAATGTTACACAAAATTAGAACATGATTATACAAATATCTATTTCATAGCTGAAAATCTCCACCATTATATGATCTATCAAAATACTTATGTTATTGTTCATTATAATACACTTTATCATTTATTCTCCAAAGCTTTCTTACCTAGAGATAGAATTGGCAAATGAATAGTCATGTCAATGGAACTCAATCTAATAATTGTTACACAAAATTCTATCAAAGTATAGGTATTCATAGACCAAATTTCAATTATCCCTCTACCAGATACTAATCATCTTCAAGATACTCTTCCTAATGAATAGATTATTTATATTGAAGGTCTTAACCAATTAGACTCACTAAAAGATTATTTTCACTACTTCACTACTGATCTTAAATAGAATACTCTTGAAGAACCTAAACCTTATATTTCTAAATCTAAATATAAATAATTCATTTCATAATTAACATTAATTACAATCGACTTGCATGAATAAACCTGGACACTTACTTTGATGTTGTAATTGCCTTTAAGGAGATAGGGTAGACTATGTTTTATCTATCCCCAATGTTAAAACTATACATCTAGAATTTGTTTGAACCTTCAATGTCACCAATAACATGGATGAATATGAAGCCCTTATATTTTGCATACAATATATGATTGATTTATATGTCCCATATTTACTTGATTCAAAACTCATATGTCATCAAATTAGTGGTGATTATCAGTGTAAAAGTGAAAACATCATTGTGTATCATCAATTCACTACTAAAATTACTAATGAATTTTCTTCATTTACCATTGAAACAATCCCATGAGATAAAAATGCTATAGTTGATTTTATCACTTCATCAACATCTCTATTTTATCCTCATCAAGTTATTTATTATTCTCAATTCCTCATCCAAATGAGGAGGTCATCTTCATCTTTAAAAAATAAAAATTATTCTTTAATTTTCTACATATAATTTTTCATCACTCAATAGAGCTTATGGTATAAAAATATCATCCAATTCATTGACTATAATATATACAATCTAGATGTAGATTCTCATGAAAAGACCTAGAAGTCATAAATAAGCATGAAAATATGTCCTCTGATATGACACTTTTTATTTTCTTAATGTTTAATATACCCTTACTCCACTATGTTACTCTAGAATAAGTTCTTACTCTCCTTGAATAAGCACATGTGGGAATCTACGGTGGTCACTATAGCAATTATGCCATAGCCCATAAATGGCTACATATGGGATACTTTTATCCTAATCTTGAAAAATATGCCATTAATATTATTAAAAAATTTAATCCTTTTCAACTTCATGAGAATCTCATTCACTCTCCTCCATCCAAAATCCAAAATTTGGAATCTTTTTAGCCATTTTATATGTGGGGATTAGATCTCATTGACAAATTACATAGATCACATGATGGTCATGTCTTTATTATCACAACCACTGAATATTTTACCAAGTGGGTAGAATTTATGCCTATTGTTAAAATTATTAGATTCACCATTTAAAAATTCATTCTCAATCAAACCATATGTCATTTTTTAATTCCTCATACCATCATTTTTGATAATGGTGAAAACTTTAAAAACAAAGATATGAAATAATTATGTCCAAAATTTAAAATTAAGCATAAATTTTTAATGTCATATCATCCTCAGTGCAATTTCAAAGTACAATACACTAAAAAATTCTTAGCAAAGTATTTATAAATGCTATCAAGGAATCTTGTACAAATTTGTACCTTTAGATTTATCCCACACTCTGGGCTTATCATATTCGCATACACACAGATATTAGGGAAACACCATTTTATTTAGTATATGGTTTTAAATATATCTTACCTCGATAATTTAAATTTCCATCTTTATTCATATATATATTCATGGTATTATTCCCAATGAAGAGATTCATGAAACTTGTCTCCATGATATACACTTATTTCATGAGTGATGTACAGGTTCTTTACAACATAATCACCAATACAATGATCACATTGCTAAACATAGAAATAAATTCAAAGTTATTATTTTAAATATTGATAACTTGGTCATAAAATTAGATTATACCCATGATAAATAGGTAAACTATACTCAAAAATGTTGGGGACCTTATTTGGTCAAAGACATTCTTGGTCCTGCTATTTACAGATTACAAACTAATGGACATATTTTCAAAGAACCCATTAATGCTCAATTATTAAATAAATTATTTTTTTAAATGTTTTAATATTGTTATTCTACATTTATTTCTTATATATTTTGATGATAATACTTCATGAAGGTTTTTAAAAATTTTCCCAATGTGTAGTATTGCATTAATCTCAATAGCCTTACCTCCTATCATTAGTCCTTTGGTCTATCTATATTTATTCATTTAATTTAGGAGTTGCATCATAATACCATGGATAGGACCTTATCATCCTCATAAATATTTTTTTTTTCTTTTTCACTTTTACCAATCAATATTGAAGTGTTTTTTGTTCATTGGTTCAGTGTTTTACAAACTTAATTTATTTTCCCACCTCTTTGGGTTTTTTTTTTGTGAGTTGAAGTATAAAAACTTAGATAGGACTTGGCCTTCCCCATAAAATAATCTTATATTACACTTAATTTTACGCTTATTTGGTTTATCTTTTGTGAATTGTAGTCTAAGACCTCAAATAGGACCAAGATTTCCTCACAATTTTTCATTTTCTAAATTCCTTTTGTCTGTAATCTTAGCTAATTATTTTTTCTAAAAAATAAGTTACTACTTGAGAGTTGTAAATTCATACTCTTAAAATCAGTCATAATATTTTTTGGTAACAACTCTAACAATATATTTTACATGTCTCCATCATTTACACTCTTTCTTATGATTTGATGTCATACTTACTTGTCATTATATCATTTTCAAACTACATAATATTTTAGATTTGAGGTAACTCAATCATTACATGTTAATTTCCGTCCTCTCCCCTATTTCATTATACCATGGGAACACCAAGGTTAGTTTCAAGATAACAATATTATCTAGCATGCAAGTATAAGAGTCTTAGACACCATTCTCTCTAAGTTATTTGTCCTAACCACCAAGTGTAATTTCTATAGTGATAGTCATTTTTAACACCCATTTTTGGTTTTATAAATAAATATATAGAAGTAATAGATAAAATATATAAAATTAAAAATCTAAAATGTTAAAACAAAAGGCAATGATTAAGAGGCAAAAACAAATATTCAAAAGTTAGAATCACACCAAAAAATGTGATTATTATCCATCACATCTCCTATCCTAGTTGACTATCAAACTCCACATTTAGCTTCATGATATATCTGAGGTCCATTTTGGTGTGGAATGATAATATATTAGGATAGGATGTTTTATACATTCAAAACTACATTTATAGTTCTTACGCAATTTCTCATGCAAGTAACCAATCTTCACAGTAGATCGATGGCTCTGTAATGGGTCCTAAAGAATGGGGAACACATCTTAAGAAGGTAGGTACATTTTAATATCCATGCATATATAAATAATGGGATGATGTTTATACTTCATTATCTAACCCAAATTTTTGTAGATAGGTCAAGTTCTCTGTAATCCTTAATGTCGATAGTCTTCTTGTCTTGCCAACTTGATTTTGGTGTTTGGATCCTAATAAGGATTGTTCATCTTGGTGGAAAATTCATTTCCCCCACCACCCATTTCATATCCCCCTTGATAAAAAATATTATTTATAAATATTTTCCCAATTTCTAAATTCCCTATTCTTCATTTATTTTAAACATACTCAGATTATGATTGTTTTAGTTAATCTATCATTAGAATAGATGTAACAACCCCACTAGGTTTTACCAAAATATTGTAATTTTTTTTATTAAATACACATATTCAACATATAAATTTCATCATGAGAAACCTAACTAATTATATTTAAATAATTGCATTAATTTCATTAACCATCAAGGTTATATCTAATCTACTTAGTTAAGGATCACTATGAACATATATAGAAATCATGAACAATACTAAATAACCATAAATACTATGTCACATAATAAATTAAATAGTATAAATTTAGCTATGGTTGATAAAACATTATAGCCACAGCTATATAAGTACAATGAAAAAATATTATATTTTTCAGCAATACATCAAATATCTCAAATGATAAAACATATTATAAAACTCCTCTAAGCAGAGTCTCCATGACTCAAATATCAATATGTGATCTCAAGTATAATCTCAATTATATTACTCTATCTAGGAGGGAGAGCATCTTCTGAGTCTTATTCCACACTAACCATAAGCTATAACCCCCACACTATCTCCCAAACAAGGGGATGGCCCTCCATTCATGAATGGGTAGATAATGATAGTTCAGGAATACAAAGTAACAAACTAGAACCCATGTGTTAAAGATATCTAATACATAACGTGTACCATAAATAAATCCATTTTAATATGATATTATATAAATATGGAAACTATATCAACATATGAAATGACAATGTTTATCAAACATTACATTGTCCAAATTTTTCAATAATAAATGATCTCTAGGATCATTCAAATTCATACACAACACTTGATCAGATTACCCCTTATATTTAATTGATGGCATTAATTAATCTATTGGAATACATCCACTACTTAATTAGTGTCATGAATGTGATATTTGATAAATTAAATATTAATATAAAAACCAATAGATTCATAATATTTCCTTATATCTAATCAAAATTATGTTAAGTATAGAAATAGCACAAACATTCATTTAGTCCATCAAGTGAAGTGGAATGAATCCATACATCTAGTTATTTCAAATAATAAATAGAATTTAGGTTCTCCTATTTCTTGTCTTTACCTATTTGTTTAATAAACTTAGGCCATGCATACCCATGCCCTTGTTCTCTTTTTGAGGGATTCACTTTTCCATTATTTCTCTCAATCTACATATCATCCTTTTCTTCTTCATATATGTAATCAAAATCAATGTTCAAACATTCATTTACCTCCAAAGGGAATTGCTATAAACTTTTTTCTTCATTCCTATCTTCATGGGTGACCTTCATGTCTTCTTTGCATGCTTATTCTCTTGTTTCAGGGGCTAGACTTGTAAATGAATCATGGTAATCCTCATTCTCTTCATATTCAACATGTGGAATATCTTCAACTTTAATCACTTTGTCTTCTTCAAAATGTTCTTTCTCCTTGTCATCCTTTTGCCATTTGATAGGTGATATTATTATCCCATCTTTCATCAACTTTGAGGCCTTATGATTGGCCTTCCCCAGTTTATTCTTCATACCTACATACATAAACTTGAAACAAATGTTATCATATAAAATGAGAGACCACATAGTCTCTTTGAATGTCCTTGGCATAGACATTTTCCATTGTCTCTTCTTATCTTCACTCTCATGTACTCTTCTTGGCACTTCTCTTTCCTTCTTTTTATCTTCAATGAGAACCCTCTTCTTTATCTCTATGTCTTATTTCTCACTTATAAACATCTCTCTTATCATGCCTCTTTGGGTTGACTTCTCTTTCTTATTCTCACTCTTCATGACACTCTTTTTGTGCCTTTTTCCTTTCATAAGTGACTCTAGTGGCCACTTCACTCTTCTTCTCACATTCCATCTAGTTCATTGTCTTTATTGTTCTCTTATGAGTTTCATAATGATCTCTAACCTCTTTATACCTTACCCCAATTATCTTCATGTGTCTTCTAATTCTCTCTCTGTATCCATCTTCTCAATTCTTCTTTGTTTTCTAGGCCTATCTAGACCTTTCTCTTAGCAAGTTTATCAACCTTACTTCTTTGAACTCTATTGGACCTTTTCTCTTCTTTGATTCCTCTATATAGGATATCTTCTTATCCTTATTGAATCTCTCTTTTGTAGTCTTATTTCTTCCCTTTTCTCTCTTAGAGCTCCAATGCTCTCTTTTCTCTCTATCTTTTCTAGTCTTTTATTGAATAGCTTCTATTCCTTTCTCATAGGACTTTGGGGTTGTATATCTTTTATTTATCAACCTTATAATCCCTCATTCTAACCTCAATATATCAGACCTATAACCTTCTTCTCCCTTTATACCCTATAAGGTGTCATCTTAAACATACCTCCTAGAATTATGCATTCATCTAAAATTAATATTACCTTGATTTGATACCAAATATTTTAGAGGTAAGGGGAGAAGTCTCTACAAACATTATTATCTAGTTCTGAATCCAATTGGTCATACTCACTTGTTTGATTTGGTCTTCAATACTTCATCTTAAGTTTTATTATTTCTCTTAGATTCTTGGGATTAATAGCCTCCTTTAGTTGTCACTATGACTTATACTCTATAGAGACACTTCATGGTGTCTCTATAACTCTATCAAAACCAATCACATTCACTCTTACTTTATTTCTTAACATTTGTCTCCCTTGAACAATCAACTCCTTTACTAGTTCTTCCACTAGGCACACCTCTTAGGTCTCAAAGATCAAAACTTGACTTAGGTAACAAGAGATTAATATTTTTTCATGGATGGTCTTAGATAATCATATTCTATCTATCTTAACCCCCTTCAACTCTTGTATCACACCTTACCCTTCAATTCTTTAAACAAGGCTTACTAAGTCCTCTTAAGGCTTATAGACTTCTTTTCATCCTTTTCCCTTTGTTTGGAAAACATGTCCTCTTTCCTAAATATTTATAAACACCTTAGGACACCCTTTAACTCCTCAAAGTTACAAGACCCATCTCTTATTCTAATTAAGCCTTTAGGTCCCCTTAATAGACATAATCAGCTATTTGTGTATGGATAGAGACCATACCACCCCAAAATTAATAAAATCCCCTTTATCATGTAAAAGTCATTCAAAATAACAATTTTTACCTTTTTGGATAGTGAGAATTCCTTATAATAGCTAAACCCTAATATAGGGCTTTCATGCCACTATACAGGACCAAGAGCCTTTAAAATCCCATAAATTGAGTTAAAACGAGTTTCAAAAGGTGAAACTTACTTCCTTAGGTCTATTTTGACATATATCAACTTTCCCAATAGTTTTCAAACCTTGTTTAATTCATGGAGGAGTTAAGAACAATAAAATACAATTGATTGTTGTTTCATTTTCATGTCTATGCAAGGTTTCCAAGGTCAATTTTCTTTCAAAAACCTATTAATCCTGACCTGCTAATATCAAGGTTCATAAAATTTTATATATGCTAAGACTAAACTCAAATAATTTATATTCCCTTTTATTTGTTCATTTTCCTCTTATTATCTAACTATGCACACAGGGGTAACACATATGCAAATAGGGGTGTGTCTTATGATGAAGTCTCAAGGAATTTTATAGATTTTATTGTGATTTCCACACCCCTCTCAACTTGAAAACAAAAACTCAATCACTTATACCTTTAGTTCCCTTTAATTATTTGGCTTGGCTATATAAAAATAGGATCTCTTTGACTACAAAATAAGGTATGATAATTTGCCAACACTTATCACTTCTTTAGAACATGTGTGTTGAATTACCTTCCTTATTAGAATAAAAAAGTAAATTTCAATCAAAGTTTACACTCACCAAACATTTCCTTAATATGCTAATGGTCTACATCTTTAGACCCAAACATTACTCTTTATTCCTTGAATGTAACACAGTCTACATGGTCTTGAGTATTGAAGACTTTTGGCTTGAGATTCTCCAATTACAACATTTTACTAACCCACTTAAATGTCTACACAACTCAAATACATTAAATTATTAATTCCATGATTATTTTTTATTCACCAACTTGAGAAAGCACATGAACACTCTTGATTTTGGACTATGATTTAAATTCTTTGGTCCAAACCTGCACACATACACCTATAGATTATGTGTATATATGTCCTTCAAGGATCACTTAAAATAATGTGAATGAATTCAAATATATATCCATAAATATTGAAAAATATACAACACAATGATCAACTTATATTTATTTGTTGATTCAACTTTTTATTACAATTATATTCCATAAATGGACATGTTCATATTCATGAGGGGTTTTAGAACATTTTCCCTTTCTCTTCTTTCCTCCCTCTTCTTGGAGACCACCTAATCTCTTTTATATTCCATCCAACTTATAAACTCATGTACAACTTCTTTATTTTCACCAACTTCCACATTGGTTTTCAAATTAGTTAAAAAACTACCTCTTTTCTTATCAACCCAATGTATGGGTGAGGGTGGCCATACAAAAAAATGAATTCCACATTATTAATTAACATATATAAATTATAATTACCCCATTAAATGACTTATTTGACTCCTCTTATCCAATTTGTTAACCTAAACACTTCAAACCATGCATATGACCCACCTAAACTCTTGTCAAACATTTGAATTTTCAAATTCCTAATTTTAGAGGGAAAACTCCTAGAAGTCATATAACACATCTATATGACTCCAAATGGACTCTAAGACAACAAATGGACCTTAAAATGTCTCACACGCACTTTGGGATGCAAATTTGACTAATCATTGACAATAGTTCAGATTTATTATTTCCTAGCTTGATGCTCCTACATCATACTCCCCATGAGGGAGAAAATTTGTGATAAATTTATTTCTTATCTTCCAATTTGTTCTTTGAGGTTCCTTAATACTCAACATGTTTCTATTCCTTTTTTCTTCATTCCTTTTTTTCCAAACTCATGCATTTTTTCCTTGTGGCCTTGTCTAGTCTTTGTGTCCATACATCTCTTACCTTTATAAGGTTTTCACAAGTTCTATAAACTCTTATTTTATATATCTTCCACCTGTTATAAGTCACTTTGAACCTCCTTATATTTATTTAAAACCAATTTGTGTTCATTACTCCTTCTCATGATTGTTTGATAGCTTGTCTCCTCTTTGTTTTCACTTGATTCTTACTTGTCTAGTGGTTTTTACTTCTTGATAATGATATGATATTATTAATTATTATATAATTACATATAACTCATTCCATACTATTTCCTTTGATTTTTTATACTCTCTTTTTCTACCTCTTATTCAAACTTCTTCACATTTTGATGACTTGTTCTAACTTCTTGCTCACTGTGCAAAATCAAATTCTTGTTCCACTCATCCTCATCATAGTAAAACATTATTTGACCAATATTTTACCTTTAATATCAATTATTATCAAATATAAATTCATATTTATCTTTACCCATTTAATATCTCACCTTGTGTATGTACTCATTCTCCCTTTGCTTGCTTGTTTGTAGCCTTGTTTGCACAACTTATTGTGCTTTCCTTTGCTACTCCTTTCTTGATGTTTCTTAAAATTCATAAATGAATTTTTAATAATTTAACTCACATTATTACATCCCTTTTTATGTAATAAATATATCATCTAACATCTCCAACTCTTCTTTCAACTTTGAAGCATTCATCTCTTCACAATCATCATCAAACCTTGGTTCACTTTGTTCTTCCTTTCCTTGGATAACTTATTCTTTGTCTTCTCCTTATACTCCATAATTTTTTAGAGTCATATAAAATTTATCATGCTTAACACCATGATTATCAATAACTCTTTGAGTTGATTCATTCTCCTCTTGCCATGATACACACTTATTCATCAATTCTATTATTTCTATGTATAAAATGTCTTCACAATTAGAATCAAATTCGCATATATCATCATATACCACATTTGAAAATAAATATTGAAAATAGATTCACTCAAATTATTGATTTTATGTTTTTACCTTCATCTCATTTTTTTTTCATGAACCATCTCTTTTGATTACTTTGTAGGCTTACCACCTTCGTCAATCTTCTTTCTTTCTTGGGATACACTTGCAATGTGATCTTCTTGTACCCTTTTTATGCTCTTTATCACCAATCTGATACCTTGTTCATATTTTGGTTACCACTTATTTATAATTTCATATCTTGAATACTTCATACATTTGTTCTCTACCATGCCAACTTGGTGTTCTTTTCCACTTATCCTTTGTTTCCATGTTTGTTCTTGATTTACACGAATACTTTTTCCTTGTTTGACCTCTTCTTTGAGGTTCTCCTTTTCCTTATCTTTACCTATATTTTTAATCCACTTAGACCATATATACCCATGCCCTTATTATATTTTTTAGGGCTTCACTTTTTCATTCTTTTTCTCAATCTGCATATCATCTTTTTCTTCTTCATATATGCAATCAAAATCAATGTTCAAACATTCATTTACCTCCAAATGAAACTGATTCAAACTTGTTTCTTCATTCATGTCTTCATGTATTATTTTCATGATTATTATCTTATTTTAGGTGATATACTTGGTAATTCATCATATTACTCCTCATTCTCTTCATCTTAAACATGTGGAATGTCTTAAACTTTCATCACTTTTTCTTCTTCAAGAGGTTCTTTCTCCTTGTCATCCTTTTTCTACTTGATGGGTGATATTATTGGCCCATATTTCATTAAATTTGAGGCCTTATGATTTTAATTCTCTAATTTATTCTTCATATATACATACACAAACTTGAAACCAATGTTAGCATATAAAATGAGAGACCACATAGTCTCTTTGAATGCCCTTGGCATAGACATTTTCCATCTTATCTTATTATGTTCACTCTCATGTGCTCTTCTTGGCACTTCTTATTCCTTATTCTTATATTAAATGAGAACCCTCTTCTCTATTTATTTATCTTATTTCTCACTTGGTAACATCTCTCTTCTCATGCCTCTTTGGGATGCCTTCTCTTTTGTCTTCTCATTGTTCATGACACTCTTCTTGTGCCTTCTTCCTTTCACAAGTGACTCTAGTGGCCATTTTACTCTTATTATCACATTATATCTAGTCCATTATATTTCTTATTCTCTTATGAGATACATCATGATCTTTATCCTCTCTATTCCTTACCCTAATTCTCTTCTTATGTCTTCCACTTCTCTCTCTATATCTATCTTCTCAATTCTTCTTTACTTTCTAGGCATACCTAGACCTTTCTCTTGGAAAGTTTATCAACATTAATTATTTGACCTCTATTAGGCCTTTTCTCTTATTTTATTCCTCTATATAGGATATATTATTATCCTTATTTACTCTCTCTTTTGGAGTCTTCTTTCTTCCCTCTTCTCTCTTGGGGTGCCAATGCTCTCTTTTCTCTATATCTTTTCTAGTCTTTTCTTGACTAGATTCTAGTCCTTTCCCATAGGAATTTTAGGTTGTATCTCTTCTATTTTTTAACATTATATTAATCTATTCTGACCTCAATAGATAAAACCTATAACCTTATTCTCCCTCAATACCACACAAGGTGTCATCTTATGCATACCTCCTAGCATTATGCATTCATCTCAAATTAACAACTTGCAAAGAATTTTTAAAAAAAAGTCAAATCAATATTACCTTGATTTTATATCAAATTATGTAGATGTAAGTAGATAATTCTCCATAAACATCATTATCTAGTTCTCAATCCAATTGGTCACACTCACTTGTTTGATTTGGTCTTCAAGACTCCATCTTTAGTTCAATATTTTTCTTAGATTCTTGGTCTTAATAGCCTCCTTCAGTTGTACATGTTCCTTATAATTTATAGAGATACTTCATGGTGTCTTTTTAAATCTACCAAAACCAATCACATTCGCTCTTAATTTATTTCTTAACACTGGTCTCCCTTAAACAATCAACTCTTTCACTATTTCTTCCACTAGGCACACCTCTTAGGTCTCAAGGACCATAACTTGACTTAGGTATCAAGAGATCAATATTTTATCATGGATGGTCTCAAATAATCATATTATATTTGCATTAATTACCTTAAACTTTTGGATCACACCTTACCATTCAATTCTTCACATAAGGCTTACTATATCTCTCAAAGCTTGTAGCATTATTTTCAGCCTTTTCCCTTTGTTTGGGAAACTTTATTCTTTCCTAAATATTTAGAAACACATTAGGAAACCATTTATCACCCTCAAACTCCTCATAAAGTTATGAGACCCATATCATATTTTAACTATCTTTTCTCTCACTAGGATAGACCTAATTAGACCTTTAGGTGTCCTTAATAGACATAGTCAGCTATTTGTGTATGGATAGAGACTGTACCACCCCAAAATTGATAAAATATCCTTTATCACATCAAGATCATTCAAACTACCAATTTTTATCTTTTTTGGATGGTTGTAACTCGTTATAATATTTAAACCCTTATCTAGGGCTTTCATGCCGCTATACAGGCCTGAAAGCCTTTAAAATCCCATAACTTGAGTTCAAACAAGTTTAAAAAGGTGAAAATTACTTCCTTAGGTCTATTTTTACCTCTATAAACTTTACCAATAGGTTTCAAACCTTGTTCAATTCATTGAGGAGTTAATAATAATGAAATATATTTGATTGTGTTTTCCTTTTCTTGTTTGTTTAAGGTTTCCAAGGTCAATTCTCTTTAAAACACCTATTAAACCTCACATGGGCTAATATTATGGTTCATAAAATCTTATATATTATAATACTAAACTTAAACAATGTATATTTACCTTTATTTGTTCATTTTAATCCTCTTATTCCATAGCTATATACACAGGGGTAACACATATGCAAACAAGGGTATGTCTTATTAGCAAGTCTCAAGGAAGTTTATAAGGTTTGTTGTGATTTCCACACCCTCTCAAATTGAAAACAAAAACTCCATCACTCAATCCTTTATTTCCCACTCTAATTATTTGGCTTGACCATATAAAAATAGGGTCTCTTTGACTGTAAAATAGGGTATGACAGTTTGCCAACACTTATCACTTCTTTAGAACCTATGTCTTGAATTACCTTCCTTATTAGACTTAATAATTACATTTAAATAAATGTTTATACTCACCAAACATTTCCTTAATATACTAATGGTCTATGTTTTTAGACCCAAACATTAATCTTTGCTTTTTGGCTATAACACAATCTGCAAGGTTTTGAGTATTAAAGATTTTTGTCTTGAGATTCTCAAATTACAACATTATCTCACCCACATAAATATATACACAACTCAAATACATGAAATGATTGATGGAATTATTATTTTCCATTCACCAACTTTAGAAAGCACATGAATACTCTTGCTTTTGGATTGTGATTTACATTCTTTGGTCCAAACCTACAAACATACACTTATAGAGTTTGTGTATATATGGCATTTAAGGATAACTTAAAACAATTTTAATTCATAAAAATATAAATAAATAAATATTACAAAAGACACAACACAATGGTCAACTTATCTTTATTCATTGATTCAACTTTTCATTACAATCACAATCCACAAATGGACTTGTTCATCTTCATGAGGGTTTTTGGAACATTTTCCATTTTTTTAATTTCCTCCCTTTTCATGGAAACCAAATTATCTTTTATATATTCTATAAAACTTATTAACTCACGTACAACTTCTTTATTTTCACTAACTTCCATGTTGGTATTCAAATTAGTTACAAAACTACCTCCTTTCTTGACTCAACCCAACGTATGGGTGATGGTGACCATACAAAAACATGACTTCCACCTTATGAATTAACATATATAACTTATAATTACCCCATTACATGACTTATTGGACTCATCTTATCCAAATTGTTCACATAAACACTTCAAACCATGCATATGACCCACCTAGACTCTTGTCAAACATTTGAATTTTCAAATTCCTAATTTTGGAAGGAAAACTCCTAAAAGCCATATAACACATCTAGATGACTCAAAATGGACTCTAAGACAAAAATTTCACCTTAAAATGTCTCACACACACTTTTACACTCAAAATTTACTAAATTTGACGAATTATTGACAATGGTTCAAAATTATTGTTTCCTAGCTTGATGATCCTACATCATACTCCCCAGGAGGGAGAAAATTTGAGACAATAATTTTATTTATTATCTTATGATTGGTTCTTTTATGGTCCTTCATACTCAACATGTTTTTTTTTTCTTTATTATTTTTCCTTTTTCTTTGTCAAACTCTTAAATTTCTTCCTTGTGGCCTCGTATAGTCTTCATGTCCATGCATATTCTACCTCTATAAGGTTTTTGAAAATTATATAGACTCTATTTTATTGTATATTCCACCTATTATAAGTCAATTTAAACCTCATCATACTCACCTAAAACCAATTTGTGTTCATTCTTCTTTCTCACGCTTGTTTAATTATTTGTCTCCTCTTTGTTTTCACTTGATTCTTGCTTGTATATTTTTAATCCACTTAGACCATATATACCCATGCCCTTATTATATTTTTTAGGGCTTCACTTTTTCATTCTTTTTCTCAATCTGCATATCATCTTTTTCTTCTTCATATATGCAATCAAAATCAATGTTCAAACATTCATTTACCTCCAAATGAAACTGATTCAAACTTGTTTCTTCATTCATGTCTTCATGTATTATTTTCATGATTATTATCTTATTTTAGGTGATATACTTGGTAATTCATCATATTACTCCTCATTCTCTTCATCTTAAACATGTGGAATGTCTTAAACTTTCATCACTTTTTCTTCTTCAAGAGGTTCTTTCTCCTTGTCATCCTTTTTCTACTTGATGGGTGATATTATTGGCCCATATTTCATTAAATTTGAGGCCTTATGATTTTAATTCTCTAATTTATTCTTCATATATACATACACAAACTTGAAACCAATGTTAGCATATAAAATGAGAGACCACATAGTCTCTTTGAATGCCCTTGGCATAGACATTTTCCATCTTATCTTATTATGTTCACTCTCATGTGCTCTTCTTGGCACTTCTTATTCCTTATTCTTATATTAAATGAGAACCCTCTTCTCTATTTATTTATCTTATTTCTCACTTGGTAACATCTCTCTTCTCATGCCTCTTTGGGATGCCTTCTCTTTTGTCTTCTCATTGTTCATGACACTCTTCTTGTGCCTTCTTCCTTTCACAAGTGACTCTAGTGGCCATTTTACTCTTATTATCACATTATATCTAGTCCATTATATTTCTTATTCTCTTATGAGATACATCATGATCTTTATCCTCTCTATTCCTTACCCTAATTCTCTTCTTATGTCTTCCACTTCTCTCTCTATATCTATCTTCTCAATTCTTCTTTACTTTCTAGGCATACCTAGACCTTTCTCTTGGAAAGTTTATCAACATTAATTATTTGACCTCTATTAGGCCTTTTCTCTTATTTTATTCCTCTATATAGGATATATTATTATCCTTATTTACTCTCTCTTTTGGAGTCTTCTTTCTTCCCTCTTCTCTCTTGGGGTGCCAATGCTCTCTTTTCTCTATATCTTTTCTAGTCTTTTCTTGACTAGATTCTAGTCCTTTCCCATAGGAATTTTAGGTTGTATCTCTTCTATTTTTTAACATTATATTAATCTATTCTGACCTCAATAGATAAAACCTATAACCTTATTCTCCCTCAATACCACACAAGGTGTCATCTTATGCATACCTCCTAGCATTATGCATTCATCTCAAATTAACAACTTGCAAAGAATTTTTAAAAAAAAGTCAAATCAATATTACCTTGATTTTATATCAAATTATGTAGATGTAAGTAGATAATTCTCCATAAACATCATTATCTAGTTCTCAATCCAATTGGTCACACTCACTTGTTTGATTTGGTCTTCAAGACTCCATCTTTAGTTCAATATTTTTCTTAGATTCTTGGTCTTAATAGCCTCCTTCAGTTGTACATGTTCCTTATAATTTATAGAGATACTTCATGGTGTCTTTTTAAATCTACCAAAACCAATCACATTCGCTCTTAATTTATTTCTTAACACTGGTCTCCCTTAAACAATCAACTCTTTCACTATTTCTTCCACTAGGCACACCTCTTAGGTCTCAAGGACCATAACTTGACTTAGGTATCAAGAGATCAATATTTTATCATGGATGGTCTCAAATAATCATATTATATTTGCATTAATTACCTTAAACTTTTGGATCACACCTTACCATTCAATTCTTCACATAAGGCTTACTATATCTCTCAAAGCTTGTAGCATTATTTTCAGCCTTTTCCCTTTGTTTGGGAAACTTTATTCTTTCCTAAATATTTAGAAACACATTAGGAAACCATTTATCACCCTCAAACTCCTCATAAAGTTATGAGACCCATATCATATTTTAACTATCTTTTCTCTCACTAGGATAGACCTAATTAGACCTTTAGGTGTCCTTAATAGACATAGTCAGCTATTTGTGTATGGATAGAGACTGTACCACCCCAAAATTGATAAAATATCCTTTATCACATCAAGATCATTCAAACTACCAATTTTTATCTTTTTTGGATGGTTGTAACTCGTTATAATATTTAAACCCTTATCTAGGGCTTTCATGCCGCTATACAGGCCTGAGAGCCTTTAAAATCCCATAACTTGAGTTCAAACAAGTTTAAAAAGGTGAAAATTACTTCCTTAGGTCTATTTTTACCTCTATAAACTTTACCAATAGGTTTCAAACCTTGTTCAATTCATTGAGGAGTTAATAATAATGAAATATATTTGATTGTGTTTTCCTTTTCTTGTTTGTTTAAGGTTTCCAAGGTCAATTCTCTTTAAAACACCTATTAAACCTCACATGGGCTAATATTATGGTTCATAAAATCTTATATATTATAATACTAAACTTAAACAATGTATATTTACCTTTATTTGTTCATTTTAATCCTCTTATTCCATAGCTATATACACAGGGGTAACACATATGCAAACAAGGGTATGTCTTATTAGCAAGTCTCAAGGAAGTTTATAAGGTTTGTTGTGATTTCCACACCCTCTCAAATTGAAAACAAAAACTCCATCACTCAATCCTTTATTTCCCACTCTAATTATTTGGCTTGACCATATAAAAATAGGGTCTCTTTGACTGTAAAATAGGGTATGACAGTTTGCCAACACTTATCACTTCTTTAGAACCTATGTCTTGAATTACCTTCCTTATTAGACTTAATAATTACATTTAAATAAATGTTTATACTCACCAAACATTTCCTTAATATACTAATGGTCTATGTTTTTAGACCCAAACATTAATCTTTGCTTTTTGGCTATAACACAATCTGCAAGGTTTTGAGTATTAAAGATTTTTGTCTTGAGATTCTCAAATTACAACATTATCTCACCCACATAAATATATACACAACTCAAATACATGAAATGATTGATGGAATTATTATTTTCCATTCACCAACTTTAGAAAGCACATGAATACTCTTGCTTTTGGATTGTGATTTACATTCTTTGGTCCAAACCTACAAACATACACTTATAGAGTTTGTGTATATATGGCATTTAAGGATAACTTAAAACAATTTTAATTCATAAAAATATAAATAAATAAATATTACAAAAGACACAACACAATGGTCAACTTATCTTTATTCATTGATTCAACTTTTCATTACAATCACAATCCACAAATGGACTTGTTCATCTTCATGAGGGTTTTTGGAACATTTTCCATTTTTTTAATTTCCTCCCTTTTCATGGAAACCAAATTATCTTTTATATATTCTATAAAACTTATTAACTCACGTACAACTTCTTTATTTTCACTAACTTCCATGTTGGTATTCAAATTAGTTACAAAACTACCTCCTTTCTTGACTCAACCCAACGTATGGGTGATGGTGACCATACAAAAACATGACTTCCACCTTATGAATTAACATATATAACTTATAATTACCCCATTACATGACTTATTGGACTCATCTTATCCAAATTGTTCACATAAACACTTCAAACCATGCATATGACCCACCTAGACTCTTGTCAAACATTTGAATTTTCAAATTCCTAATTTTGGAAGGAAAACTCCTAAAAGCCATATAACACATCTAGATGACTCAAAATGGACTCTAAGACAAAAATTTCACCTTAAAATGTCTCACACACACTTTTACACTCAAAATTTACTAAATTTGACGAATTATTGACAATGGTTCAAAATTATTGTTTCCTAGCTTGATGATCCTACATCATACTCCCCAGGAGGGAGAAAATTTGAGACAATAATTTTATTTATTATCTTATGATTGGTTCTTTTATGGTCCTTCATACTCAACATGTTTTTTTTTTCTTTATTATTTTTCCTTTTTCTTTGTCAAACTCTTAAATTTCTTCCTTGTGGCCTCGTATAGTCTTCATGTCCATGCATATTCTACCTCTATAAGGTTTTTGAAAATTATATAGACTCTATTTTATTGTATATTCCACCTATTATAAGTCAATTTAAACCTCATCATACTCACCTAAAACCAATTTGTGTTCATTCTTCTTTCTCACGCTTGTTTAATTATTTGTCTCCTCTTTGTTTTCACTTGATTCTTGCTTGTATATTTTTAATCCACTTAGACCATATATACCCATGCCCTTATTATATTTTTTAGGGCTTCACTTTTTCATTCTTTTTCTCAATCTGCATATCATCTTTTTCTTCTTCATATATGCAATCAAAATCAATGTTCAAACATTCATTTACCTCCAAATGAAACTGATTCAAACTTGTTTCTTCATTCATGTCTTCATGTATTATTTTCATGATTATTATCTTATTTTAGGTGATATACTTGGTAATTCATCATATTACTCCTCATTCTCTTCATCTTAAACATGTGGAATGTCTTAAACTTTCATCACTTTTTCTTCTTCAAGAGGTTCTTTCTCCTTGTCATCCTTTTTCTACTTGATGGGTGATATTATTGGCCCATATTTCATTAAATTTGAGGCCTTATGATTTTAATTCTCTAATTTATTCTTCATATATACATACACAAACTTGAAACCAATGTTAGCATATAAAATGAGAGACCACATAGTCTCTTTGAATGCCCTTGGCATAGACATTTTCCATCTTATCTTATTATGTTCACTCTCATGTGCTCTTCTTGGCACTTCTTATTCCTTATTCTTATATTAAATGAGAACCCTCTTCTCTATTTATTTATCTTATTTCTCACTTGGTAACATCTCTCTTCTCATGCCTCTTTGGGATGCCTTCTCTTTTGTCTTCTCATTGTTCATGACACTCTTCTTGTGCCTTCTTCCTTTCACAAGTGACTCTAGTGGCCATTTTACTCTTATTATCACATTATATCTAGTCCATTATATTTCTTATTCTCTTATGAGATACATCATGATCTTTATCCTCTCTATTCCTTACCCTAATTCTCTTCTTATGTCTTCCACTTCTCTCTCTATATCTATCTTCTCAATTCTTCTTTACTTTCTAGGCATACCTAGACCTTTCTCTTGGAAAGTTTATCAACATTAATTATTTGACCTCTATTAGGCCTTTTCTCTTATTTTATTCCTCTATATAGGATATATTATTATCCTTATTTACTCTCTCTTTTGGAGTCTTCTTTCTTCCCTCTTCTCTCTTGGGGTGCCAATGCTCTCTTTTCTCTATATCTTTTCTAGTCTTTTCTTGACTAGATTCTAGTCCTTTCCCATAGGAATTTTAGGTTGTATCTCTTCTATTTTTTAACATTATATTAATCTATTCTGACCTCAATAGATAAAACCTATAACCTTATTCTCCCTCAATACCACACAAGGTGTCATCTTATGCATACCTCCTAGCATTATGCATTCATCTCAAATTAACAACTTGCAAAGAATTTTTAAAAAAAAGTCAAATCAATATTACCTTGATTTTATATCAAATTATGTAGATGTAAGTAGATAATTCTCCATAAACATCATTATCTAGTTCTCAATCCAATTGGTCACACTCACTTGTTTGATTTGGTCTTCAAGACTCCATCTTTAGTTCAATATTTTTCTTAGATTCTTGGTCTTAATAGCCTCCTTCAGTTGTACATGTTCCTTATAATTTATAGAGATACTTCATGGTGTCTTTTTAAATCTACCAAAACCAATCACATTCGCTCTTAATTTATTTCTTAACACTGGTCTCCCTTAAACAATCAACTCTTTCACTATTTCTTCCACTAGGCACACCTCTTAGGTCTCAAGGACCATAACTTGACTTAGGTATCAAGAGATCAATATTTTATCATGGATGGTCTCAAATAATCATATTATATTTGCATTAATTACCTTAAACTTTTGGATCACACCTTACCATTCAATTCTTCACATAAGGCTTACTATATCTCTCAAAGCTTGTAGCATTATTTTCAGCCTTTTCCCTTTGTTTGGGAAACTTTATTCTTTCCTAAATATTTAGAAACACATTAGGAAACCATTTATCACCCTCAAACTCCTCATAAAGTTATGAGACCCATATCATATTTTAACTATCTTTTCTCTCACTAGGATAGACCTAATTAGACCTTTAGGTGTCCTTAATAGACATAGTCAGCTATTTGTGTATGGATAGAGACTGTACCACCCCAAAATTGATAAAATATCCTTTATCACATCAAGATCATTCAAACTACCAATTTTTATCTTTTTTGGATGGTTGTAACTCGTTATAATATTTAAACCCTTATCTAGGGCTTTCATGCCGCTATACAGGCCTGAGAGCCTTTAAAATCCCATAACTTGAGTTCAAACAAGTTTAAAAAGGTGAAAATTACTTCCTTAGGTCTATTTTTACCTCTATAAACTTTACCAATAGGTTTCAAACCTTGTTCAATTCATTGAGGAGTTAATAATAATGAAATATATTTGATTGTGTTTTCCTTTTCTTGTTTGTTTAAGGTTTCCAAGGTCAATTCTCTTTAAAACACCTATTAAACCTCACATGGGCTAATATTATGGTTCATAAAATCTTATATATTATAATACTAAACTTAAACAATGTATATTTACCTTTATTTGTTCATTTTAATCCTCTTATTCCATAGCTATATACACAGGGGTAACACATATGCAAACAAGGGTATGTCTTATTAGCAAGTCTCAAGGAAGTTTATAAGGTTTGTTGTGATTTCCACACCCTCTCAAATTGAAAACAAAAACTCCATCACTCAATCCTTTATTTCCCACTCTAATTATTTGGCTTGACCATATAAAAATAGGGTCTCTTTGACTGTAAAATAGGGTATGACAGTTTGCCAACACTTATCACTTCTTTAGAACCTATGTCTTGAATTACCTTCCTTATTAGACTTAATAATTACATTTAAATAAATGTTTATACTCACCAAACATTTCCTTAATATACTAATGGTCTATGTTTTTAGACCCAAACATTAATCTTTGCTTTTTGGCTATAACACAATCTGCAAGGTTTTGAGTATTAAAGATTTTTGTCTTGAGATTCTCAAATTACAACATTATCTCACCCACATAAATATATACACAACTCAAATACATGAAATGATTGATGGAATTATTATTTTCCATTCACCAACTTTAGAAAGCACATGAATACTCTTGCTTTTGGATTGTGATTTACATTCTTTGGTCCAAACCTACAAACATACACTTATAGAGTTTGTGTATATATGGCATTTAAGGATAACTTAAAACAATTTTAATTCATAAAAATATAAATAAATAAATATTACAAAAGACACAACACAATGGTCAACTTATCTTTATTCATTGATTCAACTTTTCATTACAATCACAATCCACAAATGGACTTGTTCATCTTCATGAGGGTTTTTGGAACATTTTCCATTTTTTTAATTTCCTCCCTTTTCATGGAAACCAAATTATCTTTTATATATTCTATAAAACTTATTAACTCACGTACAACTTCTTTATTTTCACTAACTTCCATGTTGGTATTCAAATTAGTTACAAAACTACCTCCTTTCTTGACTCAACCCAACGTATGGGTGATGGTGACCATACAAAAACATGACTTCCACCTTATGAATTAACATATATAACTTATAATTACCCCATTACATGACTTATTGGACTCATCTTATCCAAATTGTTCACATAAACACTTCAAACCATGCATATGACCCACCTAGACTCTTGTCAAACATTTGAATTTTCAAATTCCTAATTTTGGAAGGAAAACTCCTAAAAGCCATATAACACATCTAGATGACTCAAAATGGACTCTAAGACAAAAATTTCACCTTAAAATGTCTCACACACACTTTTACACTCAAAATTTACTAAATTTGACGAATTATTGACAATGGTTCAAAATTATTGTTTCCTAGCTTGATGATCCTACATCATACTCCCCAGGAGGGAGAAAATTTGAGACAATAATTTTATTTATTATCTTATGATTGGTTCTTTTATGGTCCTTCATACTCAACATGTTTTTTTTTTCTTTATTATTTTTCCTTTTTCTTTGTCAAACTCTTAAATTTCTTCCTTGTGGCCTCGTATAGTCTTCATGTCCATGCATATTCTACCTCTATAAGGTTTTTGAAAATTATATAGACTCTATTTTATTGTATATTCCACCTATTATAAGTCAATTTAAACCTCATCATACTCACCTAAAACCAATTTGTGTTCATTCTTCTTTCTCACGCTTGTTTAATTATTTGTCTCCTCTTTGTTTTCACTTGATTCTTGCTTGTATAGTGGCTTTTAATTATTATTCATGCTATAATATTATTCATGAATCTCTAATTACCTCTAATTCATGACACACTCTATATTTTTCTTGTCTATACTCTCTTTTTATACCTCTTCTTCAAACTTATTCACATTTTAATGCCTTGTTCTAACTTCTTGCTCACTATGCAAAAGTAACTTTTTCTTCCACTCATCCTCATCATAATACATCATGATTTGACCAATATTTGACATTAAATATCCATTATTATCAAATATAAATTTGGGTTTATCTTGACCCATTGAATATCTCACCTTGTGTATGTACTAATTCTCCCTTTGATTGCTTGCTTGTGGCCTTGTTTGTACAACTTCTTGTGATTTCCTTTGTTGATCCTCTCTTGATGTTTCTTTGAGTTTATGCTTGAATTTTTTTATTTTTTTACCTCACCTTATTATATCCCCTTTTATGGACTAAATATATCATCTAACATCTCCAACTCTTATTTCAACTTGGAATCATTCATCTCTTCACAATCCTCATCAAACCTTGGTTCATTTTATTCTTCCTTTCCTTTGACAACTTCTTCTTTGTCTTCTCATTGGACTACCTCACTTGTGAGAGTCATATAAAATTCATAATCATATACACCATGATTATCAATAACTCTTTGGGGTTTTTCATTCTCCTCTTGCCATGCTACACAATTAATCATCAATGACATTGTTTTTATGTATAAAATGTCTTCACCATTGGAATAAAATTCACATATATCATAATATACCACATTTGAAAAAAAATCTTGAAAATAAATTAACTCAACTTATTTATTACATGGTTGTACCTTCATCTCATTTTACTTGTTTTCATGCACCATCTCATTTGTTTACTCTCTAGGCTTACCACCTTCCTCAATCTTCTTGCTTTATTGGGATACACCTGCAATGTGATCTTCTTGAACCCTTTTCATGATCTTTATCACCCATTTGATGCATTGTACATTCATGGGCTGCCATTTTTTCCTCATTTAATCTCATTCATGATTCATAATTTTATTCTATACCATGCCAACTTGGTGTTCCTTACCACTTGTCCTTTGTTTCCACATTTGTGTTTGATTTACACTTGTACTTTTGCCTTATTTGACCTCTTATTTTAATTTCTTCTATTCTTTCTCTTTACCTATTTATTTAATCCACTTAGGCCATACATACCCATTAACTTATTTTATTTTTGAGGGCTACACTTTGTCATTCTTTTTCTCAATCTGCATATAATCCTTTTCTTCTTAATATATGCAATCAAAATCAGTGTTCAAACATTCATTTACCTCCAAAGGCAACTGATTCAAACTTGTTTCTTCATTCATGTCTTCATGGGTAACCTTCATGTATTATTTTCATGATTATTCTCTTATTTTAGGGGATAGACTTGTAAATTCATCATAGTAGTCCTTATTCTCTTCATCTTCAACACATGGAATGTCTTCAAATTTCATCACTTTGTCTTCTTTAAGAGGTTCTTTCTCTTTGTCATCCTTTTGCCACTTGATAGGTGATATTAGTGGCCCATATTTTATCAAATTTGAGGCCTTATTCTTGGTGTTATAAAATTTATTATTCATACCTACATACACAAACTTGAAATCAATGTTAGCATATAAAATGAGAGACCACATAGTCTCTTTGAATGTCCTTGGCATAGACATTTTCCATTGTCTCTTATTATCATCACTCTCATATGCTCTTATTGGAACTTATCTTTCCTTCTTTTTATATTCAATTATAAACCTCTTATTTATCATTTTGTCTTGTTTCTCACTTAGAAACATCTATCTTGTCATGCCTCTTTGGGTTGCTTTCTCTTTCTTCTTCTCACTCTTCATGACACTCTTCTTGTGCCTTTTTCCTTTCACAAGTGACTCTAGTGGCCACTTCATTATTATTCTCAAATTATATATAATCCATTGTATTTATTGTTATCTTATGACTTATATCATGAGATCTATCCTCTCTATACCTAGCCCTAATTCTCTTCTTATGTCTTTCACTTCTTTCTCTATATCCATCTTCTCAATTTTTTTTTGCTTTTTAGGGCTATCTAGATCTTTCTCTTAGTATGTTTATCAACCTTAATTTATTGACCTCTATTGGGAATATTATCTTCTTTGAGTCCTCTATATATGATCTCTTCTTATCGTTATTGAATCTCTCTTTTGGGGTCTTCTTTCTTCCCTCTTCTCTCTTGGAGTTCTAATATTCTCTTTTCCCTCTATCTTTTTTAGTCTTTTCTTCACTAGCTTCTAGTCCTTTCTCATAGAAATTTTGAGTTGTATATCTTCCCTTTTTTAAAATTATATTCCTATATTATAACCTAAATATATTATACATATAACCTTAGTCTCCCTCAATACCATGTAAGGTGTCATATTATGTATACCTCCTAGCATTATGCATTCATCTCAAATAAACAACTTGTAAAGAATTGAAAACAAAAATCAAATAAATATTAATTTTTTATAATAAAAAATTATTAAAATTCAAGGGGATATGTCTCCATAAACATCATTATTTTATTCTCAATCCAATTGGTCACACTTGCATGTTTGATTTGGTCTTTAAGACTCCATCTTTAATTCAATCTTTCTCTTAGATTATTAGACTTAATAGGCTCCTTTAGTTTTACATGTGACTTATAATATATAGAGATAATTTATGGTGTATTTATAACTCTTTAAAAACCAATCACATTCACTCTTACTTTATTTCTTAACACTGGTCTCCCTTGAATAATCAACTCTTTCACTAGATCTTCCACTAGGCACACCTCTTAGGTTTCCAGGACCAAAACTTGACTTAGGTATTATGAGATCATTATTTTATCATGGATGGTCTCAAATTATCATATTAAATTTTAATTAACCCCCTTAACTCTTGGATCACTCCTTACCTTTCAATTCTCCACACAAGGATTACTAAGTCCTCTCAAGGCTTGTAGCCTTCTTTTCAGCCTTTTCCCTTTGTTTGGACAACATGTCTTCTTTAATAAAGATTTAAAAAAACCTTAGGACACCATTTATTAGCCTTAAAATCCTCATAAATTTATAATACCAATATCTTCTTCTAATTGCCTTTTCTCTCAGTAGGATAGACCCAATTAGGCCTTTTGGTATATTTAATAGACACAGTCAGCTATTTGTGTATGGATAGAGATATTACCACCCCAAAATTTATAAAATATCATTTATCACATAAAAATAATTAAAACTACCATTTTTTAACTTTTTTCTATGGTGAGAACTCCTTATAATAGCTAACCCTAATCTAGGGCTTTCATGCCACTATACATGCTCAAGAGCCTTTAAAATCCCATAACTTGAGTTCAAATGAGTTTAAAAATGTGAAAATTACTTCTCATGTCTATTTTTAACTCTATAAACTTTCCAAATAGGTTTAAAACCTTGTTTAATTTTTGGAAGAGTTAAGAATAATGAAATATAGTTGACTATGTTTTCCTTTTCCTATCTATGCAAGGTTTCCAAGGTCAATTCTCTTTAAAACACCTATAAAGCCTCACATAGGATAATATAAAGGTTCATAAAAAGTTATATATGCTAATATTGAACTCAGACAACTTATATTACCCTCTATTTATTCATTTTACTCCTTTTATTCCCTGACTGTGCACACATGGGTAACACATGCAAATAGGAGTTTATGTCTTATGAACAAGTTTCAAGGAAGTTTATAGAGTTTTTTGTGATGTCCAAACCCCTTTAAAATTTTATAAAAAAAAACTCCATCAGTTATTCCTTTAGTTCCCACTCTAATTATTTAGCTTGACCATATAAAAACAAGGCCTCTTTTACTTTAAAATAGGGTATGATAGTTTGATAGCACTTATCACTTCTTTAAAACCTGTGTGTTGAATTCCCTTCCTTATTATACTCAATAAGTAAATTTTAATCAAATTTCTAAACTCAAAAACCATTTCCTTAATATACTAATGGTCTATGTCTTTAGAACTAAACATTAATCTTTATTCCTTGATTATAACAAAGTATGTAGGGTCTTGAGTATTAAAGACTTTCAGCTTGAGATTCTCCAATAATAAAATTATCTCACCCAAATGAATATATACATAATTAAAATACATTAAATGATTAATTACATGATTATTTTATATTCACCAACTTGAGAAAGCACATGAATACTCTTGCTTTTGGATTGTGATTTAAATTCTTTGGTCCAAACCTATAGACATACACCTATAGAGTTTGTGTATATATGGCATTCAAGGATCACTTAAAATAATTTGAATGCATACAAAAACAAATCACTAAATCTTTAAAAATACACAACATAATGATCAACTTATCTTTATTCATTGATTCAACTTTTCATTACAATCACAATCCACAAATGGACTTGTTCATCTTCATGAGGGTTATTGGAACATTTTCCCTTTATCTACTTTCCTCCCTCTTGTTTTTAACCATATAATCTATTCTATATTCCATAAAAAATTTAAAATCATGTAAAAATTATCTATTTTCACCAACTTCCATGTTGGTTTTCAAATTAGTTATAAAACTACCTCCTTTCTTGTCAACCCAATGTATGGGTGAGGGTGACCATACAAAAACATGACTTCCACCTTATGAATTAACATATATAAATTATAATTAACCAATTTCATGACTTATTAGACTCCTCATATCGAAATTGTTCACCTAAACACTTCAAACCATGCATAGGAGCCACCTAGACTCTTGTCAAACATTTGAATTTTCAAATTCCTAGATTTGGAGGGAAAACTCCTAGAAGACACATAACACATCTAGATGACTCCAAATTGACTCTAAGATTAAAAAAATGACCTTAAAATTTATCACACACAAATTTACACCTAAAATTGACTAAATTTGACCAATTATTAATAATGGTTCAAAAATGTTGTTTCCTACCTTAATGCTCATGCATCACATTTGTATGTATTAATATATATTTATATATTAATTCATACATACAAATACATTATACATAATTCATTTATATATTATACTAATAAGATGACATCCACTATCATTCACCTTATATTATATTTTATACGTGAAGTATACATTCATCTTACATACAAAGGCTCCATAGCCTTCTTCAATAAATTGAAAAATTACATTACCCATGATAAATAAACACATAATTATATCATTCAAACATAGTTCTAATTTATTCATTAACACATTATAATAATTTAAATCTAAAAAGTCATTCAAGGTTTTCTTATTGAATAATATTCTTAAGTGAAAATATAAAGAAACATAATTATTTTTACCCAATTTGGTTATTAACAAAATAACAATTAACACATAGTTGAATAGCTACTTGGGTATTTTTTGTAATATGTCATATTTGGCTAGATAAAATAACTACAACACAATGCCAAATACCCTATCTAGTTATGGTTTATCATAACTCAAACTTGGAAAAAAAATACAATTATGCTATTGAACTCACATGCCCATTTTCCCTATAGATTAAGTATCAATTTCATAGTTTAGTCATTATAACAACAATACACAGTCCTCTCTGAGTATAATCAATGTTCATAGTAACACAACTAAATTATGTCATTAATTCCTTATCATTCCACTAGTTTACATTCTTTCATTAAACCTAATTATATCATGGTCAAGACATATTATTCCATTCCCAACCTTCCTAGGTTACCTTGTGATGGATATAGGGTTTTTTGGAGGTTGAGCCCTCTACAGGGCCTTATATACAATGCTTTGTAATTTCTAGATTTTTTAAATATTTGTAAAAATAATAACCCAAAATAAATTTGATAAATAATTCATAAAAATTATCACACATAGGTATTTGTGGAAGAAAAATGACTAGGGGGGTGAATCAATCATCAAAATATTTCATTAAATTCCACTTAATCATACATGAACTATTCTAACAAGCATGTACATCTTAGCAAACATAAGCACAAAATCATAAAATCATGAAACACATAAACACAACACATACATGGGAAACCACTAAAGGGAGTAAAAACAATTGATGAATCAAATGGAATATAGTCCTATAATAAAAACACTAATATTTAGTTAATCACCAACTCCATATGGAGCACCAACCCCAACTAGCTCATCACCAACTTAGCTAGGCTTTAACAAGTACCCACTTGTAAGGAAGAACCAACCCCCTAGATGAATTAGCACCAAATAAACCACTTGATACACTTGATCACCTTTCTAAACCATTTTTACTCATAAAATAGATGATGATCTTCTTCCTCAACTCTTCTCTCACTTCTATCCTTCTCAAACTAGTTTCAAGTCGTCTTTGCTCAACTAGCCCTCTTCACAGCGTAATTAGGTCTTCTAAACTTAATCCTCATATTAATAACCTATGTAGATACTAATGACACTTATATAATGGTTTTCATTACCTCCTTATAATAATTTTTTTTTAATATCATTCACTTGTTCTCCATGCACTCTAAGCATATACGAATAGGCCTAAACTACCTAGTATTTATACAAGTCACTTGATCATATCCTTCTAAGTTGGCCATACATTCTTATATTTTTAGATTATAAATATAATAGGTATTATTATATTAAAATAACATGACTTAATCATGAATCAATAAATACATTAGGTCATCCATAACTCAATTATCCCTTACTCCTCTTTTAGGCTTTATGGAGACATAATAGGCCTTCTTAGCAACACGTTACCCTTTGATCTTTATTAAATAATATTCAAACACATAAAATAAAAGGAATACATAATATTAAACTTAAATAGACGTTATCAAAAATAAACTCTAGGTCCATAACATATGTTAGGTCCAACCACCATTTGAACCCTTTCTCAAAAGATTGTTCATAAAAGCCCTGTGCATACACAGAAAATCTATTTTGAAAAATTGAAGCATAAACACATTTTTCCAAACAAACATGGAAAAAAATCACATATTTATAAATCTCATGACATCAGGGTAATAAAAAACTTCATCAAATAATTCAACTCATGGTATATAGGCTCAAACTCTTCTCTGCAAAATACTCACTTAGAACTGCAAACTGACTTCAAAACATAGTCAAGGAAACATGAACCTATAACACTTGATTGAATGAATTAAAGGGATTTTAATGCATTAAAAATATCTTATAACATCCTCAAATCAACCTAAAATAAATATATCATAATCTCTAATGGAAACTATTGGCCTTGTAAACTAATCTATTAACCTTCTCTCTCACAAACTCCACTCAGCCAAATAAGCCATTTTGGATTCAATATTCCAAACTCTTACACTAAATTCAAAGATTATAAAAATAATTAATATATAATCAAATTACAAAACAACATCAAAGACTTCAATGCATCATTATTACATGAAAACACATCAAAAATCATCTTCTTAATTTTGTCTGATTTTCTTACAATCTGCACCGTTAGGTCTGTTAGTGATTGGCCAACTTGAATCACCAAATTTTCATACCTAAGATATAAAACCTATCCAAAAACATTCATGAAAAAAAACTAAAATTCTAATACATTTACCTTCATCTATTTATTAACTTTAACTCGATCGACTCTATCTTGTATAACAAATTTTTGAGAAACTAATCACACTTAGAGATGATTGGGAGATTAAAATACAACCTCAAATAACTTATATATCCATATAAAACCATTCTAGGATATTTTTAACAATATATATAACATTAATTCATTGTTAGGGCTCTTTGAGGGTTTAAACCAACTTTCAGTCTTAACCATCATTCATAAATCTTCGTTCCTCTTTCTAAAAACCAATGCTTGGAACCTTGAGCTAGAAACCTTATTTATCTACCATGAAAATATTATATTCCCATTTAGATGTTTCACATTTAAATGAGAACTTGAAAAACATTTTTATGTAGATAAATCTTCATTATGTGCACTTGAGAAACCTCAAAACATTTTCCAAGCCTTTTCTTGCAAACCATGACCTAAAACTTCATGCACATGCCAAAAATAACTTGAATCACTTCTTTAAATGATCACATACTCACCCATGTATTTAAAACTAATCATTATATCCCATCTATCCACCATCTCTCTTTTGCTTTCTATGTCTTTACTTATAAGTCTCATTAAGTCTTAAATTTGACCGTCTAGCCACTTTGTAAGCTTCACCTTGAAACTATCTTGTGTTCCAATGACTATTATATATTCTCAAGAAACCTCATCCACTCACTCTTCTTTAGAGTTTCAATTTATTATATTCAAATCTTCTTAGAGATCTTTAGATCTTGACTAAGGATCTTCATAGATAACTTAGAGCATCTTTATAGCTACATACACATATCTTTGAAATTAACCTTCTAATCATTGTCAAATCCATCAACACCTAACGTAAATCCTCAAACAACCTATCTCATTTTAAAACACTATCAAGTATTATTTAGATCATTCACATCTTCTTAGTATCATTTAGAGCATCTTCATAACTAATTACATAGATCTTCATAGCATATAACTTCTTCAAAACTCACTCATTTCATCATGCTCCTACACATACCATCTTACATAGTCTAGATAGAGCTTTGAAATATGCTTGAAACTTGACATACTAACCTATACTCACTCATTATGATCTAAAATATATTTCTCAAGATGCCATTAGAATAGTTTTCAAATAGTACTCTCACATCACTACATTCATACAATAACAACACTCATTATTATAGCACAAGAAATCATCATACACATACCTCAAAGCTTGATTGACCATGAATATTTATAATAACCTTTGAAATCAATGAAAAAATTAATACCAAAACTCAATAATCAATGATAATGCTCAATAATCTCCCCCTTTGTCATTGATAGTAAACACACTCAGAAAACTATGTCAACCACTCTTGATGGGAATCATCTATTAGACCTGGTTCTTTCCTTTTTCTCACCCTTTCTGATCTTGCCCTTTCTTTCTCCCTTTCTGATATTTCTCCCCCTTTGACATTAATGACAAAATTATTCTAAAACTATCATTTATTTTAGAATAAACTCATATTATAAGACCACTTTAACATAGATCAAGCTTAGTTAACAATCTAAATAGATCCCTCTTAAACCAAACATCCACAATGCTTATATTAATAATAGACATCAAAAGTCACCTTCAAATACTAGAAGAACACTTTATCCCTCTAAGATGATATATCAAAAACTTAAAAAACATTGTCTTTGAAGCATATCAGACACAATCTCTCTTTAACTCCATGCATAACAAAATCACTCACTTTCTTGACAAAGAACTCAGAGCTACCAAGTTCCCCCTTAGACCAAGAATATCTTCTTTAAAATAACTAGAAACTCATATCACTTACCTTTATTGATATGACTAAAGAAAATCAACCTCTTCACCACACACAAGGTTAACCTTTTTTGACACCAACTATAGAATTAGAGACTCCCCCTTTGTCTTCATAGATCAAGCTCAACTAGTTACACAAAAATATATCAAAATCTCACCTCTTATATACCAATAGTATGCACTTTGACTTTATATACCTAATAATAGCCTTAGATATTTCATCATGCTACCTACTATACTTCAAACCATAGATCTATTAAAATAGGAATGGATAATATCCATCTTCATCTCCTAAATTACAACACAAATAACTTGGAATCTTCTCAAAATAAACCTTCTTTGACTACAACCTCATGCTTATGCTAATAGAAGAATGACTCTATGAAGCTTAATGGTTCCACCCCATTTCATAGGGAACTAAAATAACATGAACTCAAGAGATTCCTAGATCTCCATATTTTCACAAGACTGAATATTCTTCAACATCCTTCTCAACTTGATTGGCACTATAGGCTTGATCTCATCATCACCATTTGATCATCGATGTGAGATGGCAATAGACATTCCTTACTTGATTTCACACCTGAGGCATGCTCTATCTCAACAAGCATTCCACTTGAGCTTGTAGACTAATCATGACTTATCTTTACTACCTTTGGTTTCCATACATTTATTTGCCTTCTTTCTTTCACTCTATGAGCTCCATACTTCCTATTTTTACTTGATGACTTTCTTACTCTGTTAGGACATAATATTTCAATGTGTCATATATTATGATAGATGTAATAGACCACCTTATACATACCATTTTACTGATGTGAATTATGACTCCTTCCATAGTTCCATGAAGTAATCATTTTTGGAGTGTCTTCTACATTCTCTTGCTCTATGACCAAACTAACTACATATAAAATAGTAACCATTTAAATAACTAGCATACCTTATAGCATTGGGATATTTGATAGGTCTTTTCATGTTGACCTTCTTGTCTTCAACAGTCTTCTCTTTAACTTGAGATGCCTTCTTTTGGTCTTCTTTGAAACTAATACTTGTCTTATCACTTGTAAAATTTTGACTACTCAAGATATCATCTAGAGCCTCAGTGCTCTTTTCAAATTTTACAAAGTTCTTCACCTTTTTAGATGCTTGATCTAAGTCAACTTTAAAAAATTATATTTTAGTTTCATGTCTAATGCAATATTCTTCTTTATCATTTAGGCTTACATTAACTACCTCCATCTATTTCTCAACTTGATTGATGATTTCATCATACTCCTTATAAGTGTTGCTCAGTCTTTCCTCAAATAATCTAATTTGTTCCTCATAATCCTTGACTAATGACCTTAGTTTGTGATTCTTTCTTATTTAAAACTTCAAATCCTCTAGGGAACTTACCATCTCTACCTCAAAATTTAATTTAGCTACTCCTTCACTTTCATATTAAAATTCTTCATCTTATTCTACATCAACCATAAGGCCTTTCCAATTTGAGCAACCCTCATTACCTAATTCTATAGCCATGAATAGGGTTTCACTATTATCATGTTTAGATTCATTACTACCATCATCACTGTTAGATGTGCCTAAATCACTTACATCAGATGAGCTATCTTCTTTGGTATATAAACTCTTCTTATTTTTGAATTAACCTTTCCTTTCTTCATTCTACTTGAAATTTCTCTTGTTCTGATTAGACTTATAGACTTTTTTATCATTTCCATGATGTTCATCATGTTTTTCACTATACTCAGATTTATCCTTGTTAGGACACTTAGATGTAAAGTGACCAATCTTGCCACAGATGAAACATTTTAAGGGTAACTTATCTTTGTATTTACCTAAGCCAAACCTCAATTTCCTATCAAACATAGCTATGAGTTAATCACCATCAATATCTAAATCAACATCATCCTTGGCCTTCTTACCTTGTGACTTCTTCTCTTTTGACTTATTTTTAGCTTTGAAAGATGCTTCTTTCTTGGGGGGGTCTTCCTTAATTTGTTCTCATCTCATAGGTAGTCAATATTCCATGAATCCCATCCATTTCTAGATTGTCCAAATATTGCATCTCTTCTACTACAGACACCTTAGAGTCAAACTTAGGAGTTAGTGATCTTAACACCTTTTGGAAAACAATAGATTCTTTTAATTCTTCTCCAAATCCTCTAATGGTATTTACAACTTCATCAATCATCCATAGGTAAGATGCAATGGTTTCATCTTCATGATTTAAAACTATCTTCAATGGGTCTACAACTTGGATAACTTCACCTTGGTGTCTCCTTCGTAAATGGTCTTAAATTTTTCCCATATTTCTTTGGATAATACATAATGCATTAACTTTACAAGATCTACCTCTGATAGGCCACACAAAATGGCATTCATTACCTTGGAATTATTTTCACTAAGCTTCTTATTTGATGCATCTGTTGGTAGAATAAGAGGTGAAATATAAATTTCCATAATTAAATACAAAAAATCATATCCTTTTGACATCAAATATATCTTCATTATGGCATTCCAAAGGGCATAGTTATATCCATTAAACAATATATCCTTACTATTAGAGAAACTATATGCAATCACAATTGCATGCTGTACATGAATTAATCTTGGATCAGATAAGATAGAGAACACCTATAATTTTGATTTGGTATACATTTGTTAAGTGAGAGCATGACCAATATGGGGATCTGATAGACCCAATTAGGAGATCACTTGTATCACTTGTCACAACATATCATGCTAGGAAGGGTTCTAAAGCCTATGATCTAACATAATCGCACAACCATAAAAGATTCCTATGATTTGATATTTTCACTTATGCTAACAAAAAGAGAGTAAAATATTCTAATAAAAATAAAAGTAAACTAATCTAGTGCACACCACAGATCGTTGCATAAAGTGTGGGGATTAGAAAAAAATAAATAAACAACTAAACTAAACATGCGTAGGAGACATATACCAATGTCAATGTATACAAAATATTAATACATGGAAGAGAAGAATACATACTACATTATGTATCTACTCTTATAAAGGAAAAATAAATTTAGGAATACTTACCTTTGAAGATGAACGTACTGAGCCTCAATCTCTCCCTTGGCCAAGGTGCTTCGTAAGAGATTATTGTGGTTTGTAAGGATAACCAAGTTAAATCAGCTCTAGGCTACATAACCTAACTAAGCATCCAAAAGGTTTCTCCATAATACAAGATCAGAGATTCAAAGAAAGTATTGAACCCTAAAGATTTATTCCTCAAGTAAAATGGTCAATAACTAGATGTTTGTTCACACTTCTTCACTTAATTTAACTCTCTCTCTTAATAATGATTAAATGAACTTAATGAACTTATATATATATATATATATATATATAGGTAGATCTTACCTAAAAACTTTTGGAATGTCACCTATACTAGGTCGACTGGGTTGTCCTAGCATATTTTTGGGTTAACTCACTAGGTATGTGTTAGGTCGGCCAAGAGGCTAACAAACCAAAAGAGCTAAAGTGTCCCTAAAAGACACTAGGTTGACCAGGATGACTTGGTTTATTGAATAGGTCAAAAAGGTAACAAGCTAAGAAATGAAGGAATAAAGCATAACAATGATTATAATAGATATGAAAGAGAGAAATAATCTTAGAGTTTGAGGTTTTAGGATACAAGTGTGTAGATGACAAGTGGCAAAATGAATTATAATCTTACAAATCACTGATGGTCTGCCTACCCCTTTCTCAATGCACCCCTTAAGAAATGCACTCAATTGAGACTCGATAGGTTCTTGAAAGATAAAAAGTGTTAGTAATCAATAAAAGTTTGAAAATATTATGTGTATGCATATGCCTTAGCCAAAGCTCAACACGTGTCATGTAAGTATAACATGGGATCGTACTTTAGGATATAACATAATAACATACAATGTTGATGTTAAGTATGGTGTATTAAGCAAAAATTAAGATAAATGAAAGGATAGAATTTAAAAATGCATACCTTTAACTTACCTTAATATTGTAAATAAAGAAGAAAACTACAAGAAAGTGAAGGCATCCAATGTAAAGCACACTAGGTGAACCTGTAGTAGTTAGTGTAATAAATAGCCAAAAATTTAAAAAAATGGAAATAGGCATATACTATTGGAAAGTAATCTCTACATCACTATGAATCCAATGTATTTTATGGTTTACAAAATAGATGAGCAAAAACAAAGATATGAGCAAAATAAGGAATATGAACAAAAATAATTAAAGAACTTGAATTGTTGAAAAGTGGCTTTAAATAGGAAAAAGATAAATCATTTTGTTATTTTGAATTTTAAGAGAAGATAAAAAGGGCTCTAGAGATAAAACAAGCTAGGATGTCAAGGGAATGACATGTTAGGTGAGAGGGAGCTCTACGAGAGACAATGGGTGTACTATAGGTATGCATCTATGAATTTCAAACTAGTTTTTGAAATTTGTATTGAATTAAGTGAATTATTTTTTATTTTAAGCATTTATATATGTCAAAATTGAGCAAACATAGATTCTACGGGTAGCAGATATGAAGATAGGAAATGGGTTTGAAGGAAATATAGATAAAATAACAAAAAAGCACATTTTTAGTAAAATATACTAGATCAACACATATAATGTACTAGGTCAACCAGATCAACCTAGTACGTTAAATCAAGGTAAAAATCCATATGGTTGACCTAGTAGGCATAGGTTGACCTAGTGTGATCTGTAAGCTAAGACCTAGTGGAAAAGTTTCCAGTTGGTCTATAAGGGTTAGAATGGAAATTTAACACCAAAGAGAAGATAAGAGGAAAAATAAGAAATTTAAGATAAAATAAGACAAAAATAGGGAAATTTTGGTCAAATTAGGTTGACCAGGGAACCAGAATAAACACAAAAGAGGGATGGAATGGCCTAAAATGACCAAAGAAGGGAAAAAGAAACCAAAATAGGATAAAATAGATAAAAATGAATAAATTATGCTTGTTTTTTAATTAAAAATAGAATGTATGAAGAATGTATTATGATTATACATGACATGAAAGAACTAATACATCCTTTGTTGTTTCTTAATTATAGAGATGGCCATGGTTCTAAAATTTGTTAGACGTGTCTTAGTTGTTAGATTTTTTAGATAAGTTAATAGATGGAGATAGAGCTAGAATGGTATCCATAGGTCTAGGAGGTATATCAAATATGTTTAAGATCCCCCTTAGTGTAGATGTGTTAGTCATGTTCCTTAGTTTTTAGGAATGGCTAACCAACACCTTTATATGGGAGGTGGATGGCGATGTGATAGAGGTGGCTATCACACTAGAGGATGTCCATGATATCCTTGGACTACCTATAATAGGATCACTAGTGACCGTAGGGATACCAAATAGCATAGAGGAGAGAAGAGCCTTAGCTATATGGGCTATAGTATTAGAGATGATATTGTTAGGGTGGAGAGTGAGTATGGATGATGTCTATATATAATATATTTTATATATTTGGAAGGTGGTGATAGGCCTTATGACACAATGAGTTCTCTATCATAAGTCAAATGGTAAGATACCACTATACATGGTAGCCTTGAGTAGGATGATGTTGGAGGAGGGAGTATTATATGATCTAGGTTTTGTCATTTATGTCTAGCTTATTCATGATCTATTTGAGATGTAACTCAGAGGACATAAGAATATTGGATTGATCATATAATGACATCATAGATATATGATAGATCTCCTATGTATCGATTAGCTAGGTTACCCTATGTGATCGATGATAGGTTACCTCAGGTGAGGAGATGGAGGGAGGATCAAGCAGCATGGGTCATTTCCCATGTGCTCATGTTATATATGGTGAGATTCACTAATATAGTATGGAGACAATGTGAGGAGCTAATGACTACTTGGGAGAGATATCACATAGTTAGACCAATGTTAGAGAAGAGAGAGGTGATAAGAAACTATACATGGTAGAGAGAGCCACATCTAGTGGCATGGGTACCAAGGTAGATGGGTCTACCTCATCTAGTGATATTGATACTCATACCTAAGAAGTGGACCTAGCATGTGATAAATCCATGATGGAAGAGGGGACTTAGACCACTGATAGTGAGACTAATATTGAGTCCATGCCGGGAGTGACTATGGACTAGTTAGGCATGATGAGGGGTAAAGTAGGAGGAGGTGGAGATAAAGGCAAAGATACTAGATGTACTACCACCAAATCCATAGAGAGATGAGCTATGGCCACTAAAGACATGCCATTGATGGAGGTAAGAGGAGAGAGTAGAGACCATCATCATCTTTGACAAGTTAGTAGAGGAGCTTGAATAGAGATAAATGAGAGAGAGACCACTTAGGTGTAGGATGAGATGGACATGAGCCATGATTGCTAGGTTTGAGATGAGGAGGTGACCTATAGAGGAGGTACTATGATGTCACATAAATGGGGAGACTATGCTAGGCATTCACACAAATGGTAAGACCATATGAGCCAAGACACAACTAGGTAATAAAAATATTATTGATTTATTTCTTAAGTTTGGAAATAGATAGATAGATAGATAGATAGATAGATAGATAGATAGATAGATAGATAGATAGATAGATAGATATTGTGAGATATGATAGTGACCTAACATCTATATGGTGTTATTTTTTAGGTGCACCTAAGGATGAAGAGGGGATATGGGGATCCCTAGGTAGGGGATCACTCCATGACATCCTAGATGAGACTCTATAATCATATAGCCCCATGACACTAGAGGATCCAAGTGTACCATCTACCCCAACTCATGTGAGCTAGTTCAGACTATTGAGAGAGGTTGTAAGGTAGATATAGATGTAGAGAGAGGGTGAAACCACTATCAGAGATGGGTGTATGGGAGAGACAAGCTTGGTATGCCCTATCTAATGAGATAGTTGTGCATCTAGACATAGTAACATAGATGATGTAGGTATATATGAGGATGCAAACCCAATTCACATAGGCACATATAGTGATGTAGACTGAGTTGGTATAGGCATAGGTGTAGATAATATGTATATAGGGATAGGTAGAGGGATTGAGATCTTAGACTACCTCATTATAGCATACCATTTGGAGGATTTAGACTGAGACCTCAGTAGTTAGCATGGCTAGGCCAAGATATAGATAGGATGGAGCCTAGCCTTAGAGCTAGAGCATTGTATATGTTGTATCAAACTCTTGAGATATATATGATGTATTATTTTGGCTTATTGGTGTTGGTTGTGTATGTTGTATTTATTATGGTTGTGTTTGTAGATGCTTTGGATATATTTCTTTCTAGTGCATGTCTTTAGCTTTGTTGTATATGCTATAGGAAATATATGTGATGTGGTTTTTTTTCTAACATTATGAAAAACACATGCATGGATAAAAAGAAACAAGTGAAAAGACCTGGAAAAATATAATCAATCAAAAATTCACTACACACTAATTTAAGCTAGGAAATATGCAATAACATGAAAAATGACTAAGTATAAAGAACCAAGAAATGGAAAATAATATGGTAAAAATAGGTCTTATTTTCAAACCCAAGTGAAATATTTTTGCACCAAATTAAAACAAATAAAATCATACTAAATATCACAATGGGAAGTATGACCATAAAGTAATAAAATGAAAGGTATGAAGAAAGGCACATATGGTAAGAAAAATAAATCAAAAATCAATGAAAACTTGGTCTTAAATTTATCACACTAATTCAAGCTAGGAAGTATGACAACATTCAAGAAATGGTTGAAATATTACATGCACTCAAAAAATAATAAAACAAGAGGTGAAAGAAAAATTAATTAAGTATAAAAATACTAATTTAAGCTAAGAAGCATGTCAAATGATGTGTAACCTCATAATCAATCAAATTTTATCTCATACTTGACACATGTAATTTGGTGGTGACTTGATTATTAGAAAAAATTTTGAGGAGTGATAGGTCATATATATGGTATTACACTATAAATAAATAAAGGGAACACCACTTGGGGTGGAATAATCATGAGCAACTAAGTACACTAGGGATAAGGGTAATAGGATGGAAAAGGTGGTAATTTTTGAAGGATGTCAAGTCCTATCCATGGTCTTACAAATCAAATCACAAATGAAAAACCCAAGAGGTGAGATCAGAAAGTAAAATAATATCTCTCAAGAGGAAATATGAGGAAAGTGAATTTAAAATGGAGTGTAAAAATCAAACACTTAGGCATCTTAGGAGAAAACCTTAGGAGGCAAGAGGCATACTAAGGACATGAAAAGACACTAAGTGACTAATGGTCATATATGTAGAAAGGAAACCTATTCCCTATAGACATAAAGCATTGCAGGTAGATAAGTGTGGTACTAAGATCAACTCATGAAGGTATATTGGTAAAAATAAAAGTAAAATGGACCTACCTCCCCATGGCATGTTCTCCACTCTTCAAGACCCCTTATAGAGCCATTGATATAATATAAAGATTGGGTACTTGCATAAAAAAGTAGGTAGCACTAGAAGATTTTTCTTAATTCTCCTCTTATAATCTACTAGCCTAACACACCCCAAAGGACTTTGGTTGTATCATGAGGATAACTATGGATTTTGAGATTTGACTAGAAGAAGGAGATATTGCATATTTTTAAGTTTTGATATCATTTCTTTTTGTTTAAATGATTTGGATTTTAACTTTTTGTTGAATGCATTTTTAAGATTCATCATCCTTAAAGACTTAGAATGACTAATCATGAGAGAGATAGTGATACACACGAATGTGTTTTAGGCTAAGGCTAAAGAAATCTAAGTCACTAATGATAAAATACTAACTAAGAGACTTAGGCTTGATAATGAAAAAGTATGTGATCTCAAGTCTCAACCATGCATACGCTTAGTTTGAAAGAAAGGAAGAAGGAAAAGGGAGATCTAAAGGTGGATCGGTAAAAGGAAATAGTAATGAGAAATACTATTTTCTAACTAATCACATGGTAAAGGTATGAAATAACCAAAGAGAATAGGGTATGTACAACTGAGTCACCATGATGATTATCTACGAAAATTAGGGATAAGAAAATAAAAAATCATGAAGATACAAGCCAAAAAAAAAGAAAATTATGGTAATTTTATGAGGTATGTTGGGTCCTATCTATGGTATTAAAAAGCAACTCATAAAAGAGAGACTCATGAGGGATGCCAAAATAGTAATGGTAGGCAGAATGAAATAAGAAAAAGAAACGGTAATTTTGTGAGGGTTGTCGAATCCTATCTGTGGTCTTATGAAGCAACTCACAAAATAAAATTTCAAGGGATGTGACAAGAAGAATATTTAAATAAAAATATAAATCAATGATAAGGAAGGATAATAATATGCAAAAAGTAAATGACAAAATAATCAAGGAATATAGTACAATAAGGAAGATCACTACATAAGATAAGCAAGAATTTGACATAATGTCAAATGATATAATTAGATATATGAAAATAAAATTGGAGCACACATCCATTAAATAATGTTAAATCACCATGAATGTGCTCATAATTATTGGTAAATTTGTCCACACACATTATCTAAGACATCAAATAAATCTCTATGAAGCTAAATATGAACTTCTACTAATATCTCATCAATCTTTGTTGAGTACTAGGCAAATGCTTCTTTTCTAGTCTCCTCAACTAAAAATGTAGGATTACTCATTGGATCATGCTAAGGAGGTAAATTGGGCAAAGGATGGTTAGGATAATTCATGGGAATGGGATCTATAGTAGATGTAATAATCACTAGTGGTGAAGGATTCATGGGTGAAGGAGGGTCCATATGTGGGAAAGGAACCGTAGGTGGAGGTACATAAGGTGGTGAAGGGACCAAAAGATTTGTAGCTATGGGAGAAGAATGGGGAGCCTTATTTTGATAATAACCTATGGGAGTAATGGTATAAGTTCTAAGAATATCTATAAGATGGTCCTGAAGATGTTGCTAAAGGATATGATAATGATCAATGTGATGTGTGTCACATTGGTGCCATAGATAATACCTCTCACCATACATAGGTATATATTCAAGAAGGATCTTTGAAGGAGGGAAGGTAGTTTCTATTTATGGGTAAGAAGGATGTAAGGTATCAATATATTATCACAACTTATGACAATGGGTAGAAGAGTGATTATTTATCAAATAAAAGTAACATATACACTTCTGAGTATTTTTAGGAGAAATAGTCATGAGAGAAGGTGTAATAGGCATGGAAGAAGAAATGGATTAATCATCAGCCCATTTGGTGGGGAGAGTATCCATCTTATGAAAATTAAACCATCACCAAGAGAAGGTGGTGATGGAGGAGGGATAGAACTAGCCTTAATAGGATTACTAGTGGAAGAAGAGTAAGCTCAACAATAGTGGAATTAGAAACAATAACTAGTTTTAACACAAGTTCCATTATGGGAGGGGTGGGATAAATTGAAGGTATAAGGATGAAAACACTAATATTATGAGTAAAATAAGGAAAAGAATAAAGGAACCTAGTAAAATGGTAAGGTTTGATTATAGCATGATCCATTAACATAGTCCTATGGGGCTCCTTAGAAATTAGAGGTGTCAGTGCTACCTCTACTTTATGATAAAGAGGAAAAATTAAAGAATAAAGAACTATAAATATTGAAACATGAGAAGATGCACAAAAATAATTAAGTAAAGAATAATGATAATGCATAATCTCAACATTATAGGATTGGACAAGACCACCTAATAAAGGATTATCTAAAGAATATCCATCATTACAATCTGACATATGAAGATTAATGACACAAGTTATAATAACTTTGTCATTAGAATAAGCATGATGAATAGAATATCGAGTCTTGGATAATACTATAGGAATGTCATCACAAGGAGGTTTGCAAGAATGAGGTTTAAAGAAAGCAAGAAGCTATGAGATGAGATGAGGCATGAGATTATAAGTTTTGATATTTAAGTTAATTTCATCAGGCTCATCATCATCAAAGTCTAAAAGGTTGGGAGGAATTTTACCAATGATCTTTGGATGCCCATTATAACCTCTAGTTGAGTTGACAAGAAAATTTAGACATTGTGACTCATGGAATGGAACACCAGGCAAAGGCTCAAGAGTATAAATCTTGAAAACACCATGATCTTGGAATTGTTCAAAATTCCAAGGGTAAGTATCTCTTTGAATTTTATAAATGGCTCCATTATGAGGGAATTTAATGTATTTTTAAGTGGAATAATTGATAGCTTGTATATGATGAGTCCACAGCCTACCAAACAAGATGTTATAAGAAAGGGGAAAGTTAAATATCATCACCTTTACATGAATGGTGATAGGTGGGATAGTAACGAGAAGCCACACACACCCAAGAGGAGGCATTTGCCTTTTATCATATCCTTGGTAGGTGCTACGTGTAGACTTAAGTTTACATTATAAATATCTAAGATTCTTAATGAAATAAAGAGAAGAAACACAAGTGTCATAACCCTCATTAATCAATTCTTTTTTAACTTGGATATCACCTATTTAGATGCTAATAAATAAGGGAGGATCATCTGCATAATGTAGAATCTCATTGAGAATCATAGATGCAATGGGAAATTTCAAAGAAAGAGAAGTGTTGATAGTTTCATCAACATTGATGGACATCTTTTTATATTATTGTCATATACTATCCTTAGAACCAAATAAGGTTGCCTCACATCTTGCTAAGAGAGGATAAGGGATATTCATCTCAAATAATAGTTGCATAAGATAGTTTTGATGATGGGGAGAGGTCCTCATAAGCTCAAGAAATGGAATTTGAGATGGGAGATTAGTGAGGTCTGTAATAGGATCCCACTCATAATAACCCATGAGAAGATTGTTAGAATTAGGTGCATAATAGTTCAGGAGGTCTTTGGAAGGAGGCACTGAAGAGCATTGAAATTTATGTTGATAAGAATGAGAAGTTTTAGAAGAAGGATGTAAATCACATTGAGATGATGAAGTGATAGGTGCATATTGATCTTACGAATTAGAAGAAGTGTGAATATAAGGTTGATTATCATTGGAAGATTGATTATAATTGGTATTAGAAGATGATGGAAGAATGGTAGAAATAGAATGGGATGTGTTATCCAAGGGAGAATCATAAATTGCACTATAATCAAAGGTTATAAGATCTTTTTTCCCCAACTCATTCGAATGAGTTGGAAAGAATTTTGGATAACATGGTATGTTTGAGAAGGAGACAAGGTGTAGATAGGTTGAGAATCAATGAAAGCCACCACCTTTTGCATATTAGTCATGTTGACCACATTTTATTTGGAATTTGGTTCAATAAGACTTTTTACATTATTGGTGGAAGGGGTGGGATTGTCTTGATTTTCTTGAATAGGTTGATGATTAGGTAAAGGATATTTATAGATAGATAAATGTGTTTTCTTGATTCAAGGCTTGAGATTTATCATAAATTTTATAGTCCTTGAGAGCATTTTCATAATCTTATTGATGCTTGTGAATGATAGAATCATGATCAAAAATAGGTCCAAGAAGAAATTCTATATCTAAATTACTAAGTTGTCTATAGATCTCATGAGAGTGACCCCAATTAGTATGAAACCAACAAAACTTACTAGGATCATACCAGGTTTTCATAGGATGAGTAGGGTCAATCTCTCAAGGAAGAGGCCTAGGTAGACATTTAAGCAATTCAACTAAGGAAAGAGGTTTATGAAAATTAATGTTATTTGGTGAAGAAAAATGAGGATTAGTATATTATTGAGAAGGATGAGTTGGTTCCAAAGAAGGGGTAGGAATGATAGTTTAAACATTGTGAATGGTATCATATGAATTGGTAACACCATCATTGGTAATATTGAAGTTTTTGTTTTTAAGTAATAAATGAGGACTTGTGGAAGCTTAGGGTGGCTCTAATTGATGCATATGGAAATCTTATCATTTGGCTTGGTCAATGGCCTCCTCCAAGGTACATGGAGAGAGGGTGTGAACTCGATATTGTAATTTAGGATAAATAACATTAGTAAAGAGATGAAAGAGATTATCATCATTCATGTTATGTTCACACTTTTTTGATAAAGTCTTCCATCATTTAAAAAAGTATTGGTAGTTTCATTTTCATTTTGTTTGCAATTGATGAAATGGGCCAAAGTGTTTTCAGGAAGATCACTAGTTTGGAGTTCTTGTACAAAAGCATTCACTAAATCTTCCAAACTAGTAATGGAATGTGGTCTAAGTTGATTATACCAATATAAGGCATTACATGTGAGGGTTTTGGTAAGGATTTTGGTAGAAGAAAAGGTGTTTAATTTGACCCAATACTTATAAAGATTTCCAAATATCTTAAGATGAAGGGTAGGATTAGTGGATCCATTATAAGAGATTGTAGGTGTTATACCTCCTATATCAATATTAGAAATTTGAGTGGTAAGAGGTTAGTTTTATAAATGCTTGATGATTTTGTTGAATAATGGAGGTTGAGGAATGAGATTTCCTTGAGAATATTGAAGAGGGGGAGAAGGAACACTTTGGTTATGTGTGCCCCAAGTCATTGGTTGAGGATTGGATTGAATATAAAAAAGGTGGTTCTACATTCACATCATTTGATTCATATTATGAGCTTGGAAGGTGTTTATTTGATTGAGAGTTTTCAATAATAGTTGATGAGTTTTATTAGTGTTATTATAATTAGTATTGGTGTTTATATTGGTATTAGTGGCTTGGGTACCACTATTAGTGTTGATATGAGCTTGAGAAGAGCTATGAGAATTTGAGGCACTAGTGGCAAAATTTACTTGTGAAGCAAAATATGGACTAATAAATGGTTGAGAGGAAGAAGCACTAGAATCATGAGTTCTTTGGGTAGTAAATAATAAATTATTGTATGGATTAAGGATAGTGGGTCTTATGAGAGGTCCACTAGATGTAGAACCTACCATGTTAGTTGAGATACTAGGCATGGATGTAGAAAAAGTTAAGTAATAAGATGTCATGGCATAAGAAGGATTCAAGATTGGAGGAAGAGGTTGAGAAGTAAAAACATCGGTATCCCCAAATATAGTTGAGAAAGTGAGAGTAGGAGAATGAGATTCTTCAACTTGATGGCTAATCATGAGGTTATATATGGTGGAAGGATCCTTCCCTATATGTTGACGTAATTTCATGATAAAGAAAATCATTTTAGGAGTATACTCTAACTCAAACTGATCCTCTAAGAGAAGAGGAGGTAGTTTTTGTAAAGAGGTATGAGGAGGGTTCCCATAGTCCATCCTGTGGGTTGCAATATGAATATTACTAGCATTCTCAAAAGGAACCTTACTTTGTCTATGGGAAACCCTATCATGATTGGTTAATTCCATCATGTATATTGATTGAACTTTAGTATTGTCATCAAATAGATAGTCCATGATGAAAGGAGAACAAGAAATATGAGAAAGCAAAGAATCAAAAAGTGACTAAAATAGAATTAGGTCAACATGGTTGACCTAGTACAAAAATAGGGACTGTGAAACTATACATGGTCCATAAGATCAACCCAGTATAGAGAATAGAGACTAAAAAAAGGGGGGGAAGCTTTTAAATAGTGCTAGGCTAACCAGGTCAACCTAGTATAGTGTACAGGGGATTAAAAAGATGCTAGGTTGATAGGGTTGACCTAATGCAGTGAATAGGAAGTAAAAGAAAGATATGATAATAAGTTTGTGAAATGAAACAAGATAGTTTGTAGTTACTCTAAGAAAATAAATAGACAATCATTTAAATTGATGCTAGCCAATCTAATTGATGCACACAAATCAAAACCTTGCACCAATGCTAGATAATACAAGTTCTTGCATACATAATTAAGCAAAGAGAAAATAGACAACATGGAAAGTAAAGATAGATAATTGGTCAACCTAAAATGTTAATTAGATTTTTTTAAATAATTTTAAATGATAGGGAGTTAGATATAAGTAAAGTACTAGATATAAATCTATAGATGGTTTCAGGTGAGTTTAGGATGAAAGGGACTATAGTGGTAATGATACAGGCTTGGTATTAGGGCCTAGCCCCCACTTTACACACTGTAGAGATAATGGTGTCAGGTGCTTGTCTAGAATATACCATTAACCATGATTTATACTTGACTAGAGCATCAAGTCACCTTCCCCCTTGGTGATGAAATCCAAGTAGGTTGGCTTGGGTAGTCAAATGTTAAAATGCTTGTTGATGTTATGTGATTTGGCCATGTGTGCATAAAATAGAAATAGTGAAACTAAGTGGTTAATTAAAAAACTCCTATTTAGATTATGTGAACTATTTTAAGCATGAAAAAAATTGAAAGAAAAGATGTGACTAACATACAAGGTGAATTCCAAATTTGAAATAAGGTATAGTGAAAACATTAAATGCATAACATAAGGAACTAGGTTGATAGGGTTGAGCTAGTAATGCTAAAGATAAGATCTACAAAACTAACTAGGTTGACCAGATTGATCTAATTATTTTAGACAACACACAGAACATAGAACTGGGTCGACTAGGTTGATCCATTTGGTTGTATAAGGGTAGTTTTAAAGACTAAAAACTTAAAAGAAAAGTACATAATAGAAAGAGGCAAATAATAAAAGACTGACCTTGATGGTTCAGAGATAGAAATGAAGGGATTATTAATTAATAACCTTGGGAAAAATTGATCCAATCTGTAGAACTAGATCAAGTTGATCACTTGAGCTATATAAGAACCTACTACAAAGTGGCTAAAAATGTGCTAGGTCAACCTAGTTGACCTAGTAAACTAAACTAAAAGTCTAAAAAGTGCTAAAAACCTATATTGAGTCAAGTTGATTGATCTAGTTGCCAGTTCCTAGATAGAGAAAAATAACTAGGTTGATAGAATTAAACCAGTATGTCAAAATATATGATAAAAATAATGACAAAAGGAATGAAATAAGTGAAAGAAATCCTATAAAGGTTAGTTTCACATCAGGTTCACTAGAATGTATGCAATTAGAATTATATTATGTAAATGAATTAATATTGGATTAGATAAGATAGAACACACCTACACTTCCGATTGGGTATACACTTGTTAAGTGAGAGTATTACCAATATGGGGATCTGCTAGACTTGATTAGGGGATCACTTGTATCACTTGTCACAACATATCATGCTATGAAGGGTTCCAAACCTATGGTCTCACACAATCACACAACAACCTAAAAAGAATCTTATTATTTGATATTTTCACTTATGCTAACCAACAAGAGAGTAAACTATTCTAATAACAAGAAAATTAAACTAATCTAGTGCACACCAAAGCTTGTGCACAAAGTGGGGGGGTTATAAATAAATAAATAAACAACTAAACTAAACATGCATATGAGACATATACCCACATCAATGTATATGGAATCCTAATAAATGGAAGAGAATAATACATAATACATTATCTATCTACTCTTACAAAGGAGAAATAAAGTTAGGAATACTTACCTTTGAAGATGAACCTGTCAAGCCTTAATCTCTCCCTTGGCCAAGATGCTTCACAAGAGATTGTTGTGGTTTGTAAGGATAACCAATATAAATTATATCTAATATACACAACCTAACTAAGCATCCAAAATACTTCTCCATAAGATAATATTGGACCTCCAAAGAAAGTATTGAACCCTAAATCTTTATTCCTCAAGTAGAATGGTCAATAAGTAGATGTTTGTTCACACTTCTTTGATTAATTTCACTCTCTATCTTAATAATGATGAAATGAACTTGTATATATAGATTGATCTTACCTAAAAACTTTTGTACATGTCAACTATATTAAGTCGATCAGGTTGACCTAGCACATTTTTTGGCTAACTCACTAGGTCTATGTTAGGTCGGCTAGGGCTAACAAACCAAAAGAGCTAAAGTGTCCCCAAAACACACTAGGTTGACTAGGTAAACCTAGTTTGATGAATAGGTCAAAAGGGTAACAAGGTAATAAATGAAGGAATAAAGCATGACAATGACTAGAATGGATAGGAAAGAGAGAAATAAGCTTAGGGTTCAAGGTTTTAGGAGACAAGTGTGTATATGGCAAGTGTCAAAAGGAACAATAATATTATGAAACATTGATGTCTTTCCCACCCCTTTCTTGATACACCCCTTAAGTAATAAAATCATAAATATTGAGACTTGATAGGTTCTTCAAAGATATAAAGTGTTAGTAATCAATAAAAGTTTGAAAATATTGTGTATATAAAAACCACCTTGAACTTGTTGACTAGTCATCCTTGATTCTTAGGATCTCCTTTAGGATTTTAGACCTACTTGAAATGACTAGGCTCTAATAATAATTGTTAAAAGAAAAATGATTGAGAAGGGGGGTGAATCAGTATTCAAAACTTTTCATCCAATTTTACTTAATCATACATGAATCATTCTAACAAGCATGTACATCTTAACAAGCATAAAAACCAAATAGTAAGATCATGAAACACATGAACATAATATATGTATGGGAAACCCTTAAAGGTAATAAAACCCATTGATGAAACAAATATACTATAGTCTTATAAGACAAAAATCAATCTTTAGTGAAGCACCATCTCCACATGGAGCACCAACCCCAACTAGATCAACATCAACTCAACTAGGCTTTAGTAAGCACCCACTTTCAAGGAAGCACCAACCCCCTAGTTGACTCATCACCAAATAATCCACATGATACACTTAATCACATTTAAAAAAACTTATTTCTCATACAATATATGATGATTTTATTTCTTAGCTCTTTGCTCGCTTCTATCCCTCTCAAACTAGGTTCTAGCCCTTTTCGCTCAACTAGCCCTCTTCATGGATTAATTAGGTATTATGACCTTAATACTAATATTTGGAACCTATTTATATATTCATAAAACTTATCTAATGGTTTACATGACCTCCTTCTACTCACCAATATTCTATATCATTTGATTGTTCTCCATGCACTCTAAGCATATACAAATAGGCCTAAACTACCTAGTATTTATACAAGCCAATTGATCATATCCTTCTTAGTCAGACATACATTATTATCTTATTATGTATTCCATATAGTATGTCTTATAATATTAAATTAACATACCATAATCATGAATCAATTAATACATTAGGTTGGCCATAATCCAATTAGCACTTACTCCGCTTTTAAGCTTCATGGAGACCTAATAAGCCTTTTTAGCAACACATTACCCTTTGATATTTATTAAAACATATTTAAAAACCTAACATGGTAGGAAAACATCAGATTCCACTCTAATATATATTATCCAAATCCACTTTAGGTCCATTACACCTTTTAGGTCCAACCACCATTTGAACCCTTTCTTAAAATATTGTTCATAAAAGGCTTGTGTATACGCAAAAATCTATTTTGAAAAATTGAAGTGTAAACACATTTTTACCAAAAAAACATGGAAAAAATTACATATTTAAAAACATAATGACCTTAGGGTTAACAAAAACTTCATCAGATGCTTCAACTCAGGGCATATAGGCTCAAACTCTTTTTTGTAAGATGCTCACTCAGAATTGCTAACTGACTTCAAAACATAGTCAAGGAAACATGAAATTTTAAAAAATAATTGAATGAATTAAAAGTATTTAAATTCATTAAAAATATCTTATAACATCCTTATATCAGCCTCAACCAAATAGACCATAATCTTTAATGGAAACTTTTGGTCTTGTAGACTAATCTATTAACCTTCTCTATCATAGACTCCACTCATCTAGATAAGCCATTTTGGATTCAATGTTCTAACATATTACACTATCTTCAAATATTGTGAAAAGAATGGATAAATAATTAAAGTCCCAAAAAACATCATCAAACACTTCAATCCATCATTCTTACATGAAAACACATCAGGAATCATCTTCTCAATTCTACCCAATTTTCTTACTATTTGCATCATCAAGTCTATTAGCGATTGGCCAAATTGAATCACCAAATTTTAACACCACTTATACAAAAACCTTCATATAAAAAAATGACAATTATAATACTTTGATCTTCATACATTTATCAACTTTGACTCGATCAACTTTGTCTTCTATATCAAATCTCCACAAAACAAGCACTTTCTTGTAGGGTCTATTCACTCACCTGAGAAATCAGTCACACTTGGAGATGCTTGGGAGAGTTGAATACAACATCCAATCACTTAACTATCCATATCAAACAATTTGATCTCTTTATAGCAATATCTTTAACATCAGGTCATTATTAGAGTTCTTTGAGGGTTTAGACCAACTTTCAGTCTTAAAAATCATTCATAAAGCTTAACTCCTCTTTACAAAACCCAATGCTTCAAAATTTTATCTAGAACACTTTATTATCTACCATGAATAGCTTATATTCTCATCTAGATTTTTCACTTGATAATGAGCACTTGAAAAACCATCTCAGGTAGATAACTCTTCATTTTATGCACTCGAGAGACCTCAAAACATTTGCCAAGCCTTTTCTTGAAAACCATGATCTAAAAATTCATGCACATGCCAAAAATAACCTGATTAAACTTTTTAAATGATCACCTCCTCACCCATGTATTGAAAACTGATCTTGATATCCCATCTAGCCACCATCTCTCTTCTTCTTTCTATGTCTTGACCTATAAGTCTCATTAGGTCTTGAATCTAACCTTCTATCCATCTTATAGGCTTCACCTTGAACCTATGATGTGTTATAATACCTATTATCTATGATCAAGTAGCCTCATATACTCACTCTTATTTGGATCTTTAATATATCATATTTAGAGCTTCTTACATATCTTTGAAGCTTGATTAAGGATCTTCATAGCTCACTTGGAGAATCTTTAGATCTGCATTCATAGATCTTTAGAGATGAACTTTTAAGCATTGTCAAATACCTCAAAACCTCATGTATAAACTCAAACAACCTCTCTCATGCTCAAACACTATCAAGTATTCTTTGGAGCATTCACATCTTCATAGTGTAATTTGGAGCATCTTCAAAACTACTTACATAGATATTTGGAGCATATAGCTTCTTCTTCATAGATCACTCATTTCATCATGCTACCTACACATACTATCTCACATGGTCTAGACAGAGTTTTAAAAGATGATTAACACTTGACATAAGGACCTGTACTCACTCATGATAATATAAAAGGTATTTCTCAAGTTATTATTAGAACATTATTTAAATAGTACTCTCACATCACTACTTTCATACAACAACACTCATTATGATGGCATAAGAGCTCGTCATACACATACCTCAAATATTACTTGACCATGCATCTTTAGAAGAAAATTTAAAATCAATGACAACATTAATACCAAAACTTAACAATCAATGACAATGCTAAACAATATTTTAATTACATAACCAACTTGATAAAACATATGTATGTCAAAGAATCCAAGATAATTCCTTATTTTCACTTGTTCACCTTCTCTCCACCTTTTATATTCTCCTCTAAATATGTCATGATTTGTGTGTCATTCACATCCCCACTATCCTCTTTTTATTCTCCTTCCATCACATATTTCCTTCCACTTCTCCACACTCTTTGATAGATTAAACTCACTCAATAATATGCATGCCCAGGTAGATTAACCAACTCACAATTTGCCTCTATGTAAACACATTAAAACCTCATAATTTTCTCCCAAACATTGCTTAACTGAGTTCAATGGGTGATTAGTAACCTAATCATATCGATGCTTCTATCAAATCCCTAATTAATCATATTATATTCCTTTATCAAATCTACATGATAATGATTGAACAATCCATCATTGACCACATAAATCACATAAGTCACATAATCCCTATGTCTTATTCCATGCAAGACTATCAACTAGTCAATGACTAAAGTATTCCCATGCAATGACTAAACATAATAAGAATTATTTAACTTTGAAATTCTACTAGGTATATTTAGACTAGAGTTTTGCATTGAATGTTATCCATAAACATACATAATAATTATAATGATTTTCTAAAATAATTCAATAATTAACATTAATGTATTCATTTATATATTATGAATATAATTTTTTTAAACAAATAGTTAATAAAATATAATATCTTTTTAAAAATAATGCTTTTATCATTAGACATTATAATATAATATAATAATAATAATAATATTTAATATTATTATTATATAAAACTTATAGATAAAGTAAATATTATGGAATCCATCATAACATCATATTATACTACTATTCATCCATACATAATAAATTGGTGATATTAATAAACATAAACAAATTCACTCATTTATCCAAACAAGATGAGATACGTAAGATCACCAAATTAGTGAAATCACTCAAACAATAAACATAGTCATCAACAAAAATCAATATTATACCATAAATCATATTAACAATCACCTAAATAAAAAAGCACAAAACATGTTACGCTATCCATATTAAATAATTAGAAAACATGATATACTAAGTGGTGTGTGAAAGGGTTTTTGGATTTTTTCTTTGTTATCTCCTAACATCTCCATCTAGACCACCCTCTCTAATGATACTCTCCCTATATCATGATCTAAGGGAAGAATCTGTCTTATATGTACCTCATGTCAATGAAGTGAGTTATCCTAAAACATCATTATATCTATAAAATAATGTTATATAACTAATCAAATGTGATCACAAAATATAGAATATAAAAGTACCACTACCTCATAACATATAATCATGTAAATTAAGCAACACAAATTATCCCATAATAAACATATGTCATCAAGCTTAATCAAATACTAGTTAATTAACTAATTAACCATAATAATCTATAGATTAAATAGATCATTTAGCTTATATAGAAATCAGGATGTGACATCCTTCCCCTTAAAGTTGGTCATCATCTCGATGACATTTATTCAAACACAAGTTATGAATTTAAAATATTATTTGACAATAAATCATATAATTTGTAGTAACAAATAAAGTAAACAAATGTCAAAATATCTTGTAAAACTCATCATAGTCCTCCCAAGTGGCTCTATCCTCAAAGTATTGGCCCTATAGGACCTTTCACTATGACACTTATCTATTATGCAAATGAAGTTTGTGAGTGTCAATTACTCTAATTGGATCTACCTTGACCACTCTAGGATCTAAAACCTACAAAGCATTCTAATCCAGCACATGTGAAAGATCAGTTATAGACTATGTAAGATAAGACACATGGAAGATATTATGCAAAAAAATTAGAGCTAGTAGAAATGCAAACCTATACACTACATGGTTGACCACTTCCAAAACCTCAAAGGGTCCCACATATATTATTGAAATTTGTGTTGACTTCATGAACTTAATTGAACTTTTCTGAGGCTTAACCCATATAAACACTTTATCACCAATAAAAAACTACCTAGCTATTCTCTTTAGATTAGTATACCTTTTATGTCCATCATTAGCCTCATATAAACTCTACTTGATTGTCCTAACTTGATCTTCCATTTATAAAATCATCTTAGGTATAAATACTACCCTGTCTTCTGACCTATCCCAACTAATTGGTGTTTTACACCTCCTTCTATACAATGTTTCAAATGGAGCCATCTTCAATTTTGATTGGTATGAGTAGTTTCAAGAAAACTCAACCAATAGAAGGTGCTCCTCCCACTTTTATTATTGATCCATGTAATACATATGAAGGAGATCTTTTAAAATTTGATTAATTTGCTTTTTCTATCCATCAGTTTGTGGGTGATACAAATTTTGAAGTTCAATTAAGTACCTAGAATTGAATTTATAATTAGCCAAAACCTAGAAGTCATCCTCAGATATCGATCTAAAATTATTTTCTCTAGAAAAATATACAACCGATACACTTCCTTTATGAATGCATTTATAAGTGTAGGTGCATCATCAATCAAGTTGCTCGATATGAAGTGAGCTACCTTAGTTAGTTGGTCAACTACAACCAAGATCATGTCATTATTGTTTTGATATAATGGTAACCCTTGGATAAAGTCCATACTAATGACTTTCCACTTCCATTCTAGTAAGTCATGTGGATACAACAATCCAATCAGATGCACATATTCAAATTTCACACACCTACATTTCAAACAATGAGACATAAAATTTGGTGCATCTCTCTTTATTTTTTTCCATAAATAGAGTGGTCTAAGCTTAGCCATGAGCTTGATTACTCTTATTAGTCCTAAATATAGGGCATTATGTATTTCTTTTAGAACTATACTCCTGAAATTCTCCCTATCAAGTACATGCATCCTACTATTTTACCATAAAATACCATCATTCTCTATTGTGAATCCCTTATACCTAGGATTCTAAGTAGTATTAAATAACACTTTCCTAACCTAATCATATAATTCATATCTTGGAGATAATTTGATCATTTAATCTCTAAAAGTACTCCTAATAGTAGCCACAACTACTATGTACCTTCTATAGCTTAGAACATTAGCTACTCTATTATCCTTACCTTTGATATATTTAATATTAAAATAATAGTCAAATAAGAACTCTAACCATCATCTTTGATGAGTATTCATATTTGGTTGGGTGAAGATGTACTTGAGTCCCAAATTATTAGTCTTGAGCTCTAACAATTTTCCCAATAAATAATGCCTTCAAACTTATAAAAAATTCATAATTACTACAAGTTATAGATCATGAGGGACATAATTCACCTCATATGGCTTCCATTTCCTAGACTCATAGGCTACCACTAAACCATCCTACATAATAAATCCTTCAAGTCCATCCTCAAATGCTTCAGTGATTACTAAGAATTGACCTTTAGGGTCAGGAAATACTAGCACTGGTACTGAAGTAAGCCTCCCTTTTAGTTCCTAAAAGGCTACCTCACACTTATCTGACTAGTTTAAACTTTGATTCTTTCATTGAAGAGAGGTAATTGGATTAGCTATCTTAGAAAAATTTGAAATGTTTTTTTTGTAATAGCCCATTAATCCCATGAAACTTCTTACCTCATGTACATTATTTGGTGTCAACCACTCCATTATAGATCTTATCTTTTTTGAATTTACTAAACTACCATCTATAGAGATAATATGTCCTAGATATTTTACTTTATTTTGGAAAAATGCACACTTAGACAACTTGTTATACAATCTATGCTTCTAAAAATGTTACAAATCCAATTCCAACTACTTTAAGTGCTCTTACTCATCCTTAGAATAAATGAAGCCCAACATAAAATGATCTAGGTAATATTTGAACACATTGTTCATAAGATTCAAAAATGCTACTGGAGCATTTGTCAATCCAAATGGTAACACTATAAATTTTTAGTGTAAATATGAAGTCCTAAATGTTGTTTTTAAAATATCCTCTTCAAGGATCCTCAAATGGTGATACCTTTCTCTAAGATAAATCTTAAAAAATACTATTACTCCTCACATTTGATCAAATAGATCATCAATGCATGGCAATGGATATCTATTCTTGATCATTGATTTTTTCAACATTTTGTATTCTATGCATACGTGAATAGTGCCATCCTTATTATTAATAAAGATAATTGGAGAACCCCATAGTTACACACTCATTCAAATCAACTGTTTTTACAACTCATAAATTTCTACCTTTAACTCAACCAATTTAGTGTTTGTCATTATGTACCATGCCTTAGAATATGGTTTTGATCCAGGGATGATATCAATCAAGAAATCAAACTCATGCTTAGGTGGCAATCCTGGTAATTATTTTAAAAACATGTCATGGAATTTTCTCATAAAAGGATTATATTTGATAGATGGTTATTTATATTCTTACATATAATTTATATTAATGATAATTCATGATATCCCTTCCTTGAAGATTTACTGAGTTGAATTGCAAAAATTTACTTTAGCTTTAACTCCTTTGCTTCACCCTATGGTTTTGTTTAATTTTTGAAATCATATTAACACTCAACCTGCTTCAAAAAATATTTAACTTTGGATTTATGTTTTATAATCCAATTAACTCCTAATATCACATCATATGATCTTAATAGTGCTACATAAATATCTACTACTATAGTAAACTTAGGCAACTTAATCTCTGGTTCGATATTTTCTTCTTGAAAGTTGGTTTAGAACTTTCAAATTTCTTTTTGAACTCATCTCTTACTTGGAAAAGAGATTTTAGTTTTGTTCTTACTTGATCACCTTCTTGAACATTTGATCCATGGTATATGGACCATCCACATCTATTTCACATCCTATTTGGGGTTTCAATCCCATGATGAATTTCTTGATTCTAAACATATCATTTGCCTTTTACTAAGCTATATACTTAATAAACGTGGTGATAGTTGCTATCAATATTCATTCACTAATAAATCCCCTTGATTAATATTTTTTAAATCCATAAGGTTTTGGTTAAATATAGTTGTGGAAGTCATCATGACCTAAACAATGTCACAAACTATTCCCAAGTGGTGGTGGTTGAGTCAAGATTCATCTTGAGCTTTTTGTTTTCCCACCAAGTCATTGCTTCACTAATAAGTTGATAAGATCCCTAGACTACTTTCATGACTTTAGAATAATTATGAATCTCTAAATACTTCTCCATTTTTTAGTATATATGCTTCAGCTCCATCTTCTAATATAGTTCCATCAAACTTGGGTGGATTCATGTTTTTCATATATGTGCTAACTCTGCAGCTACTCAAGTGCATCCTATGGTACCTCTTCATGTCTTTGCTCTTGAATAAGTTCCTATTAATCAAGATGCTCTTTATTTTATTCCTTATCATTCTCCTCATCATGGCCATATACTTCTTAATATAGGGCCATGATCTAGTACTTAGTCTCCTACACGGTTATGAGGATAAAATCTAACTTTGTAGTTTGCTCATTGACAAATTGATTTAGACCAATAGGAGTTTTGGTATTTGAATTACCCTCACCTCTAGGTCTAGTGTGCACCATTTTTATTCTTATTTATTAGGAGAATAATTTTTCATTATTGGACACATTAAGTCCTTAAGTTTGAGCCTCAAATCTGATACCACAATGAAATAACCCCACTAGGTTTAACTATAACATTTTAATAATTTTTTAATTAAATACACATGTTCACCATATAGATTTATTTAGAAGAAACCTAATTAGTTATATTTAACTAAATTCATTAATTAATTAACCATAAATGTTATAACTAATCCACTTAGCTAAGGATCACCATGAATAGATATAGAAATCATAAATAATATTGAATAACCATAAATACTACATCACATCATAAATGAAATAGTATAAATTTAGATAAGACTAATACACCATTATAGCTACTACTGTAGAATTATAATGAATAAATATTATATTTTTTAGCAATACATAAAATATCTCAAATGATAAAACATGATATAAAGTTCCTCTAAGCAGAGTCTCCATAATTCAAGTATCAATATGTAATCTCAAGTGTAGTCTCAAGTATATTACTCTAGATAAGAGGGAGAGCATCATCTAAGAACTTTTCTACACCAACCATGGACCATAGATCCCTCACACTATTTCCCAAATAAGGAGATGGCCCTCCCTCCATAGATGGGTAGATAAAGATGGTGTAGGAATCTAGAGTAATAAACCAAAACTTATGTATTGAAGATATATAATACATAATGTATAATATAAATAAATTCATTCTAATATGATATCACACAAATATGAAAACTATATCAACATATTAAATTACAATGTTTATCAAACATTACTTTGGCCAAATTTTTTAATAATAAATGATCTCTAGGATCAGTTAAATTCATACACATCACTTGATAAAATTACTCCTTATCTTCCATTGATGAAGTGAATAAATCCAATGGAATCCATCCACTACTTAATTAGGTTCATGAATTCTAGATTTGGTAAAATAATTAATAATATAAAAACCAATAGATTCATAATATTTCCCTATAACTAATCAAAATTATGCTAAGTACAAAAATATCACAAACATTCATTTAGTTTATCAAATGAATCCATACATATAGTTTATTACAAGTAAAAACATAAATTAAAAATAGTCTTTAATATAACAAACCATTCAATTAATGATTATCTACACCACCAGTTGCTTTAACCACTAAGCAACTAATAATATTATTTCTTCATGAAATAATATTATAACCCTAGATAAATAGATTATTCATATTCCACATATAAGAATATCCAGTCCATAACATACAATTATGTTCTATATTTAACCTCATAAATACATTTAATGCTTTATATTTAAACATTATAATGCTTTTATACTAACCAAATATAAACAACCATCAATTATTCACTTTCATAATAATAACAATTATAACATAGTTCTATGTATTAATATATTAATTCATACATATAAATACATTATACATACTTTTTTTTATAAATTATAATACTAAAATGACATCCACTTTCATTTACCTTAGAATATATTGTATATGTGAAGTATATAGTCAACTTACATACAAAGGCCCCATAACCTTTTTCAATAAACTAAGAAATTTCATTTCCCATGATAAATAAACACACAAAATTCTATAATTCAAACTCAGATCTCTTTTATTCATAAACACATTCTAATCATTTAAATAGAAATAATAATTCAAACTTTGCCAATTAAATAATATTCATAAGTGCAAATATAATGAAAATTAGTCACATTTACCCAATTTGGTTATCGATAAAATAACAAATAACACACAATTGAATACCTAATTGGGTATCATTTGTAATCTCTCATATTTGGCCAAAAAAATGAATATAAAAAAATTTGAATATCTTATTTAGTTATGTTTTTTTATCATAACTCAGGCTTGGCTAAACAAATACAATCATTCTATTAAACTTTCATACCTAGTTTCCCTACAAACTAAGTAACAATTATAGAGATCACTCAATATAAAAATAATACATAGTCCTCTATGAGTATAAGAAATGTTCATAGTAACAAAACTAAATAATGACATAATTCCTTATCATTCCACTAGTATACATTCTTTCATAAATCTAAATGCAAACCTACAGTCATATTTTTCATCTAACTATACCTAAGTTACACAAGTGACTACATAAAAAATATCCCAATTATGCATATAATCCATTATGAATAGTTCAATATTTCATAATTTAGTTAAGAGTTTAAACTATAATTTATGCCCAATACAAAAAAATAACTTCATCTTCTAAATTTAATACACATAGTCACCCATTTAAAGTTTAACAATGTATGTGTGTGTGTGTGTGTGTGTGTGTGTGTGTGTGTGTGTGTGTGTGTGTGTGTGTGTGTGTGTGTGTGTGTGTGTGTGTGTGTGTGTGTGTGTATAAACACCCATATTCAATTGTTAAACTATTATATATATATATATATATATATATATATATATATATATATATATATATATATATTGTCACATATAATAGTTTAACAATTGAATATGGATACACACACACACACACACACACATATGTGTGTGTGTGTGTATGTATAATATCACATTTAAAGTTTTTCAATTCATATTATATATATATAAATATATATATATATATATATATATATATGTATGTATGTATGTATGTATGTATGTATGTATGTATGTATGTATGTATGTATGTATGTATATTTATTCATTATCCTTGAAAATGTACAATCTTAACCCAAAAAGTATAAATGGTTTAATATTAAATTTATCATACAGACAAACATTCTTGATTATATGTTTCAAAATATCTAAAAATATATATAACATCCTAGTTCAATACAAATAGCTCAAGCCAAATTATATATATACCCGACAGAGTAATTCCTTATTTTGAATAGTGATATTTGAATTACTAAGGAAGGATAGCACATAGATTAAAATGTCTATTTATTTCATGTCTGAGACCTATTGTTCCATTCCCAACCTTCCCAAGTTACCCTAGGTTGGATATAGGGTTTTATGGAGGTCGATCCCTCCACAGGGCCCTATATACAGCCCTTTGCAATTTCTAAATTAATAAGTAATTAAAAAACTAGTAACCCAAAGCAATTTTAAAAACCATTCATAAAAATTATCACACACAAGTATTTGAATTACATAACCAACCTAGTAAAATATATTTATGTCAAAGAATCCAAGCCAATTCTTTCTTCTTTACACTTGTTCACCTCCCCTCCACTTTCTATCTTCTCATCTCAATATTATGTGAGCCATGTGTCATTCACAACCTCACTATCCTCTTTTTATTCTCCTTCCATCACCTATTTTCTTCTACTTCTCCACACTCTTTGATAGATTAAACTTTCTCAAGAATATGCATGTCCAAGTATCTTAACCAACTCATAAAATACCTCCATACAAACACAACAAAACCCCCATAATTTCTCCTAAACATTGCTTAGCTAAAGTCAATAGATGATTATTAAACCTAAACATCTTGATGCTTCTATCAAATCTGCATGACAATGATTTAACAATCCATCATCAAACATATAAATCACATAAGTCGCATAATCCTTATGTCTTATTCCATGCGAGACTATCAACTAGTCAATGACTAAAGTATTCCCATGCAACAACTAAACACGATAATGATTATTTAACTTGGCAATTCTACTAGGTATATTTAGATTAGAGTTTTATGTTGAATGTTATCCAGAAACATATATAACAATTATAATGATTTCCTAAAATCATTAAATAATGAACATTAATGTATTAATTTATATATTATGAATATAATACCTTTAAAAAAATAGTTAATCAAATATGATATCTTTTTAAAAATAATGCTTTTATCATTTGACATTATAATATAATATCATAATAATAATCTATAATTATTATTATCTCAAACCTATAGATTGAGTAACAATTATGGAATATATCACTACATCATAATTTTCTACTATTTATCCATACATAATAAGGTAGTGATGTAGTAAACATAAACAAATTCACTCTTTTATTCAAACAAGATGAGTTATGTAAGATCACAAAATCAGGGAAATCACTCAAATAATCAACATGATCATCAACAAAAATTAGGATTATACCAAAAAGCATATTAATAATCATCTAAATTAAAAATACACAAACATGATATTTTATCCATATCAAATAATTATAAAACATTATATACTAAGTGGTGTGTGTAAGGTTTTTTTATTCATTCTCTGTCATCCCCCAATGTCTCCATATAGACCACCCTCTCTAATGATACTCTCTCTCTCTCTATCACAATTTGAGGGAAGAATATGTCATGTATCCACCTCTATATAATGAAGGTAGTTAGCCTAAAACATCATTATACCCATAAAATAATTTTATATAACTAATCAAACATGATCACAAAATACAAAATATAAAATTACCACTAACTTAGAGCATCTAATCATGTAAATTAAGCAACACAAACTATCCCATAATCAACATATGTCATCAAGCTTAATAAAATATTAGTTAATTAACTAATAAAACATAATAATCCATAGGTTAAATAGATCATTTATATTAGAGATAAATTAGGATGTGATAATAGAAGCTACATATTTGAGTGGTTATGAGATACTTTCTTTTTATTAGATAGGTTAAAAGATGGGTTTAGGGTTTGGTTCCCTTACAAAAGATACCAAAAGATGTACTGGAAAGAGAAGTAAGATAAAATATACAAAAACCTAAAAACCAACTAGAACCGTTGACTTCAACCAAAAAGATGCCAAAACACCAAAAAAAGATGAGAAAACCTAGATGCCAAATGAAGTTAGTCTGAATCCTTAGACTCAAAATATAGGACAAGTGTTTTGGTCCCCATGTTCTATGATTTATTTTCCCTACCTCTAGTAAATTTTCCTATTCCTTGCATAGATTCCATGATGGGCCTTTTCCTCTTCTATCCATTAGAATTAAAACTCCTCCTTACCCTATTCAACATCCATCCTGGTTTCATCTCCTCTGCCATTTTAGCTAGTTCTTTCTTCCTTGCGGTTTTGCTCAGCAACCACTTATTCTTCCTTATCCTACTAAAAGTCACACTTACCCAAGGAGAAATCAATAGAGACCAACAAAATTTCGAGCCTTTGAAACTCATTAGAGATTTCCATGCTCAAAATTTTTTGAATTGCCAACTTTGTTTGCAATTTCTCAGAGGACCGCTCAATCTCCTCTTTCAATTTCAAATTAAATGAGGCCTGACCCATACTATTAATGGGCATCACTACTTCAAGGTCCCTATTTTGGCTACCAATAGGGTGAAATAATCCCTAAAAATATCCACTCCAAAGAAACATTTTATCCCCTTGCATGTTCTTCTCCTGTTTCTGAGAAGAAATCATCCTCTCTTTTAGATTCCTCTTACTCATTTATAATGTGAATAGCCTCCATTATAGCCTTGGTATAAAATGGTTCCCCCTTTTGAACAAGAGCAAGATGATCCCCTAATGGATTATATCAGTTGAGGGGTTACATTTGAAATTATTAAAAACACTTCTAATGATTTGAGAAGGAAGAAGGGTATACTAATTGGGTGGCCCCTAAAGTGGTTAAGGAACATAAAATGGTAAGAGAATATCACTGTGTGCTTCCCCTCAAGGGTGAAGTACCTCATTATTTGTAGGTACACATCTACCCACTTCTTAGGGAGGTCCACCCTTAGGAACCCTTTTTGGTTGATGATTTGGGCTTCTTTTTTTTAGTGTTGTAGAATATGTTAAACAATTTATCCTTCCTATATTCATCTTTAAATGCCTTCACACATAAATAATCCATACCTGTGATGTTTCCTAAAACTTATTTGATGACCATGAGCTTCAAACCATGCATTTAAACCTCTCTATCATTTTATTCATGATCAAAGTCTCTATATATCACCACATCATGGCCTCCCAATATCTTCATGTAGCTAGTAAGCCCACCATTAACCATCTTTTTCCAAATATATACATCTTACTTCATTTCTACACAGGATATTGGCTTAACCCAATCACAGTCACCTCCCATCCTTGGTTATTCACTTCTATTATACTTTTTATAGATGAAGACCCTAGCCATAAAATATATAATAATATTGAAAGCAATTCCATTTGAATTATTAGATCTTAATGTGAAATAAATCCTAACATATAACATCTTAAGGTTTGGATGACATCAATAGGAAATGATGGACCCCATAAAATAACATGTTTTATTGTCCTTTTTAAAGCTCAATGAAAGGGATGAAATCAATAGGAAATGCCATGTCACCTTTCCAATGGGTGAGGGATCCACTAAATACCCCTAGATTTGCCATTTTATATGTGTTTTTATTACCTTCTCTATAAACATGATTAATGGATACACTTTTGAAGAAACTAAGAATATTTTTAGCATCTTAATTAATATCAATTATATTTTAAGGGGATTGGGAAAAACCTCTTAGACATTTGATGATGTTCAATGAAACTCCCTTCACCTACAGATTCTCTAGATCTAACTTAAATGCAAGATCTATGCCCCAAAAAGTAATCTTAGCTTCCACCATATGATTGGTTTGGATCCCCAAAGGTCCTACATAGGCTACCATGAGATTCCCATTATAATCTTGGATAAAACATCTAGATCCCATAGCTCTAGGGTTCCCTTTAGTTGCTCCATCAAAATTCAGTCTATACCAATGAGTTGGAGGGTAGATCCACTTGATTTTCAATCTATATACACACTGCTTGTGAGAATGTGTAGGGATTTAAAGTTTCAACAAGTGGATAATTTGAGAAAATTGGGGGAAAGGAAGATCATCAAAGGTGGAGGAAAAGGTTAACCAATTCTCTTTGATAAAATCAAAAAAATATTTGAAATTTGAGGAATGACTAGGGTTCTGATTATAAAAAATGACTGAATTCCTTGAAATCTAGATTCCCCATAAAATGTGAGGAAGAAAAATTTTCCACTAGAATTTTAGAGGTGGATAATCCCAAGGTGCCTCACATTTATAGATCAAATCCTTTATGGATCCAGGAGACACCCAAGAATAGTTGGACAAATTAAAGAAATATTAAAAAATGGAGGAAGCAAAAGAACAAAAAAGGAAGATATGTTCAATAGATTCAACCTCCTATCTACATAAATCACACTTGTTAAGAATATGAATTCTCCTCTTCATTATAATATCCACTATTAATATTTTGTTTTGAACTACCAACTAGAAGAAAACATTGACCTTGGGGATAAGATTTTTAATCCACAAGGAATTACAATTATCCACAATCTCTTCTTGGTCCTATAGGTAAAGATAATTAGATTTGATAGAAAACAAATTGTTGGGATCAGATTTCCATATTAGATCATCTTATTTTATGAAGATGTTGATGTGATTGTTATGAGGAGTCATGTTTAAATCTTTTAATAAAATATATTGTTGATGGCTCAAATCTTCTTTGTGGAGAAACTTACAACCTTTTTGCCTTCAATCTCCTTCTAATAATCACACACCCTATGACCTATGGCCATTTTAAAATGCTCACTTAACTACCCAAGTGGGGTTTGATTTAACTAAATATCCTACCAAAAATAAACTTTGTTTCCTTTATCTATTTTCCATTTTAGCCCCTTCATAATAATATCATTTCCATCTCTCAATGCTTTCCAAAAGGTAGAGCCATTAACGAGGCCTTATTCCACCAAAAAGTAGGAGCCCTCCCCAGAATTCAAGTATTTTTCCTTTATGATCATAGTCAATTTATTATCTTCCTTAATCACCCTCTACCCTTACTTAGCTAGGAGAGATTCATTCATATATCTCACCCTTCTAATCCCCAATCCTCTTTTAGGTAAGGGTAAACAAGCTTTATTATAGGATACAAGTGGAATCTAAATATATCTTATGTTCCCCTCCATAGAAAATTCTTCTATATTTTCTTAATTTTTTCCACCACTTTTACTAGGATGAAAAATAAGACATGAAGTAAACTAGGATGCTTTACAATGAGCTTTGAGTAATTATAGTTTATCAGCTTGAGACAAAAAATTTCCTTTCCATCTAGATAGTTTCCTCTAAATCCTATTAATGAGAGGATTCAAAAAATTTAATTTCATTTTTCCATAAAAAAGAGGAATGCCAAAGTAGGAGGAAGGAATATTCTTAATAAAACAACTAATGATCTTAGAAATATTCCCTTGCAAAGAAGGTGGAGTATTGATAAAGAATAAGAGATTTTGAGGAAGTTAACACTTTGGCCCGACACTATCTCATAGATTTTTAGTATTTTCCTAAAGCATTTATATTTAAAAACTAAATATTCTCCCATCATCAGAGTGTCATCCATGAATTACTGGTGGGTGATAGATCTGGTGTTTAGAGCTACTAAGATTCCCTTGATAATACTAGAAGAATTTACAGTGTCAATTATTTTACTCAAGGTTTCAGACATTAAAATAAATAAATATGGGGAGAGATGGTCACCTTGTTTGATACCTCTACCCATTGGTAAAAATCCTTTAGGAACCCCATTGATAATTACTAAAAATATGGGGGCAGATATACAAGAATCAATTAGATTTTTGACAACCTAATTAAACCTAGATTTTTTAATGACTCTATCTAGAAAGTGCCAAGAAACTCTATCATAATATTTATTCATATCCAACTTGAGAATAATACTATGATGATAATAATTGGCCATAGAATGTATATTTTCATGGTAAATAATAATACCATTTGATATTTGTCTTCCAAACACAAAAAACCCTTACTGTTTCACAATCAACTTGTTAAGAAGTATTTGAATTATTAAATCCAAACCTTTAGTGTAGATTTTGTATAAAATGGAGCATAGACTGATTGGTCTAAAGTCCTTCAATTGATTTTACCCATGATTCTTAGGGATACAAACCAAAAAATTATTATTGAATTCTTGAATAATAGTTCTCTCTTTAAAAAAACTCAGTAATTGCCAAGAAAACTTTATTTTAAATAATGTCCCAAAAGACTAGAAAGAAAAATGGGGGGAAGACATCTGGGTTCAAGACCTTATCACCTTGAAAAGAGAAGATTATGGATCTGATGTCTTCATCCAAGGGATGATAAATGATGGAGGTGTTGTATTCTTGGTAAACAATTCCCTAAATGAGATTAACTACCTGATCTTCTAGTTGTGAATCCTAAGAGGGAACATGAGCCAGAAGATTTTTATAGAAGTTAATAATTTATAGTTCAATATCTTTTTCATCCTTGTACTAAGTCCCATATTCTCCCTTGATTTATAAGATGAATTTATGATGGAAATTTATAGAAGCTGAGAGATGAAATTACTTAGTATTCTTATCACCTTCTTTGAGCCAAGTTTTCCTCAATTGTTTGGCACCAAAATATTTCTTCCTTAGCTTTCAAATTGTGGAATAAAATTAAAATGTCCTTTTATTTGGATTATAAAGAGGGATTGAGGCCAAAAACATTGGGTTCCTCCTCAATTCTATCTAAATCCTCCTTAATTCTACATTTTTGGTAAAATATGTTCCCAAAAACTTCTTTATTCTAGATCTTGAGTTTATGCTTAACATGCTTGAGTTTCATGGCTAGGATATACATAGAATATCCTTGCACCAAAAACTCCCACCATTCCTTTAAATAATCTGATAGAGTCAAATTGGTAATCCACTTTTTTTCAAATTTGAAATGGGTACTTTTGGTTTTGAACATCTTTTCATTGGAGAAAACTAAAGGATTGCGATTGGATTTGATCCTAGGGAGGGAAGACAAAGAATAGGTAGAATGTAAATCCCACTACAAAGACACTAAAATTCTATCAAGCCTAACTTGAATAAGGTTTTCTCCCAATATCTTATTTGATCAGGTGAAAGGATTGCCTTTTAGGTCAACATCTAAAAGCTCCATCTTTACTATAAAATCACTAAGATCCATCATATTGTCATTGAGAGAGTAAGTCCCCCCTTTCTTTTCCCCCAAGGATAGAGGGCAATAGAAGTTTCATGCCACCACTAGTTATTATCCATTAAGTGTTTCCTAATCTCAATTAAATCCTCCTAGAGTTTTCTTTGCTCATTCATGGAATTAGGAGCATAGACATTAGTAAGAACCCATTTCTAAATTACTATGAATGTCTTTGAGAAATACTATAATATGAGATTCAAGTTCTAGAAGGAATTTTCCTTACAATGTAATAAAATCTTAAAAAACCACCATCCCACTAGAAGTACCTCAAGAACTAATACTACTGCAAAGAGATTTACCCCAAATATTATCTTTATTCTTCAAAAAAAAATTCTTAGACATTTTGGTTTCTTGGAGAATTAAGATATCAGGTTTATGATTAAGGACCATATTTCTATCCAACCTCTATTTCATAGAGTTATTCAACCCCATTATGTTATAATAAATGATATTCATTTCTTATTGCTTGGAAAGTGTCTGAAGGTCATTTAAGTACCCTTTGATACTTTCTTGTCAATTTCTTCTTTTTTGGAATTTTGATTAGTTAGTATACCTTTTGATTTAAACTCTTCTTTAACTTCTTTTTTATTTCCCTTTTTTGGTTGAAATTTCATCCATTATTCTTCTACCATTTCATTAATAATGTAGCATTATCTCTCTTACTTATTAAATACCATTATCTCTCGATAGGAGAAAAAGGATTAAGTATCCCAAAACATCTTATTAAAGTTAGAAATTCCTAAATAGACATGACTTTTTAAATAACTAGATCCTTTTCAGCTAATAAAGTTTCATAAGAAAGGAAGTGAGGTGAGTCTTTATGGACATTAGCTTGAGGTTCCTTTAGGGAAAGATATAAAACATGATTATAAGTAGGAGAAGTGAACATTTATTCAACCAAAAGTGGAGTGACCATAATTGAATTATCACACTTTTGAATAATTGGATCCATAGATACATCATTAATCAAAGGATTCGAGTAGTTAACTTGAGGTGGGCTAAGAATATTTAGGGAAGATGAAGACTTAAAAGAGATAATAGTTGAAAACTTTTTCCCTAGGCTTAGATGAGTAAGCGCAAGTTTAGGGAGGAGGGGAAGGGGACAAGGGTGATGGATAAGAGATTAGGGATAAGATCTTGAAGAATTTGGGGGGAAGGGTTTAGGGATATAGGTTTGTTAACCCAAAAGGGAGTGGGGGTAGGGAAGGTTTTTTACTTAGGGGATAATCCTTAGAATAATGATTCAAGACATCACAAGTTTGATTTATTTTTGAATCCCTTTTAGAAACTATGTATTTATTCTAGACCCCATGTTTAGTTCTAATTTTGATAGAGTGAATAAGGTATTTTTCATTAGGAATGAAAACACAAACATAGGCAGTTAGGAGTCTACGTCTAGACCTAGTTATGATATCAATGAAAATTGGTTGACCAAGGGCTCTAGTAATGCCCAAAATAACCTCTAGGGCTCAAAATTCTAGATTCAAATCTAATAGACTCACCTATATAGGGATTTCCTCCATGGTATCACTGTCAAGATTGAAACTTCCCTTCCACTTGTGAAGGCAAACATTAGATTTTCCCATGAACCATGGGCCTTTAGAATGAAAATAGTTTACCAGGAAAAAATTCTTAGGAATAATAATAATATTGATCTATCCCTTGGGATGACATTTGACATTAGATAACTTATGAAATGAATCAATATTGGGCCTAAAATCATTGAATTTAGCCAAGAGAAAATTTTACAAAGAAGAGTCAATCTTATCTATGATAGAGTTTGGGACCTCAAGACATACCTAATTTCTTTCATCTATCAAGACCAAGATGGAATATTTTAAAGGTTTTTTGTTTGAATGCTCTCCAAACACCAAGTCATCACATGAGATTGATTTTTCCCTAATGAGATCAGGTACTATGTCTAGTGGGCCCTAGCCTAAAACTAATGTATGATATGAGGCATCCTTGAAAATAATAAGTGGACCCTATCTTGGATCCAGTGATAGTACTATCATGTCCTTCATAACATCTCTAGACTATAGCTTATCTTCTTCCTACCCATTGCTCATATTCAAAATTATCCTTTTAGTCTTTCACCTTCAGTTATGAGATTTTTTCTTAATCATTATCTTATCCTTATTATATTTATATTAGTTATGACTAAGACTCTAAAGTTTTTTTTCAATCTTTTTTTAGACCATTTTTTAAACATTAATGTTTAGTTTCTCTATTTTTTATTGAGTAGGGATTTTTATTTATCTTTCATCAATGTTTTTTACATTTCTATTATTTTTCCATCTTTGTTTTAGTATGGATTGTTACTTCTCTTACATTAATGTTGGTTCCATTATTTCAGCTTTATGTGTCCTTGGTTTGAATGGGTTTGTTATTTTTCTTACTCATGGTGCATTTGTTGGGTTTTTCAATCATTTAATATCCTTGGATTTTTAGTTACTTGACTTAATCTCATTTTAATTATGTTACTTGGTCTTTTAGTTCTAACTTAGCATTTATCACCTTGGCTTACCAATTTTACAAGTGACTTATTTAGTTATGAATGTGTTCCTTTACTTTTATTTCTTTACGATTGTTCATTTTTTCTCTTTAGCCTTGTATCCTTAGGTTTTATCCAAATAATTCAATGTGCCATCCATGATCTAGACTACAAAAATAATAGACAATAATTCAAGGATAAAGGTAATTCAAGGTATCTATATGGAACTTTTAATTATTTCTAAGCATTCCTTGTTTTCATTTATTTCCTGCCTTATACTATAATTTGTTAGCTTAGTTCTTCTGTGTTTCTATGTTATTTCTCAAAGCATCAACCTATGTTACAATTACATGACATGTGATGAACTTCAAATGGGGCATATGTATACACACAATATTAAAAAAATTATCATTTAATGATGCTTTCTCTCTTATAGGAATATATTGATCTTCAATCTCTCTAAGTGCATGCCTTAAATGTTACATTAAGAAAGGGGCGGGTATGCCTTTGGTGATTCATAATATTATTAGTCCCTATATAATTTCTTAAACTTCATAGGCAATTAAATCCCATTTATCCACTTATCTAAGTAATTCCCCTTAAAAATATCCCCTAACTAAGAAGACACCATTTTTATTCATTTTCTTACTTAGTCGAGTTGGTCTTGTTATAATGAATTAAATGCATAATATATAACTAAATCATCCAACCTGACCTAGTTTGAGACCTAATGGCTATTTTTCCCACCTAAAAAACTTGAGTTGGTCGATCATGTTGACTAAATTTTTAAAAGGGTTTAAGGTCAATCCTTGGATATAAATACCACCTTCACTTCAATATAATAAAGAGTAACATTCATTTTTCATTGTTACATATCATAATTCTACACATGAAGAGTCATTACTTAGGGTTTTACTTTAAAAGGAAAGAATCTTGTCTTGTGGGAAAGTCTTGGATGCAAAGTAGGGTTCTTTTAACCTAAGGCTAATTTATATAGTTTGATTCTTATAAGTCCACAACAAATTATTTCAAAGCACCATTATCCAAGGGAGATATTAAGGCTCGATAGGTTCATTCAAGGTAAATATTCCTAACTCTTACTCTTTCATTTTGCTAGATAGATATTGCACAAAGTAATAGATTGAATGTTTTACTCTTTGCTTAGAATTAATTATACATTGACTTGAGTAGATTTTTCCTTTGCATGTTATGTTTTATTTGTTTAACTATCCCCCGTATGACATAAACATTTATTGAGCACTAAATTAGATTTATTTTATGTATTGTAGACCTAGCTAGGGTTATTATGTGGTATTACTTGACTAGAGGCTTTAAAACCCTCTTTAATGGTATTGTGTGATAATATATTCCTTAGGTAGGTTGAGTGGATTCAAATTGGTCATGTCCTTATATAAATTACTATGCAATGAGTTTTTGGCAATAATACCTTCTCTGAGCTTAGAATTCACTATGTAAGATAAGTTGCAGACCTATCCTAATTATGTGCATACACTTTCCTCTTCACTATATTATTCACTATTTTACCCATCATATTTATTTTTTCTAGTTTAACCATTCTCATAATCATAATAATGTTATTTATTGGCATAATAAGCATTATAAAGTATGTAAGTTTGATATTTAGTTCATTGAATATCATAAGTAGAAGTTGTAAAATTGTTAGAGAGGAGGAAATACAAAGGATGAACACTAATTGGCATTTTATATTGAGAATATATTTTATATTTTTTGACCCAAAATATAAAAAATAAGATTAATGTTATCAAATAATCAAGCATACTAAGAAATAAATAATGTCAAAAGGTGTAACTAGGCAAGGTGTGTTTGCTTTATTGGATCTTAGATATACTAATCTCAATTATAAATAGTGAACATGGCCTAAAGGTAACTAATTATGGATGACTACATCATCATATAGCCACACTATCATGTATCTAGGGTATATTGAGAGTAACTTATTGGGGCTAACAAATTACCAATACACTAAAATAACAAATGATTGAAGGATTATTATGGCTGAAAAATAAAACTCTAGGGCCTTAAAATATATTATAAGTTATATAAAAACTAAAATCCATATATAGTGCTATCTAATTTCTTGATTATTTAGTTATTACTTCTCACAACATGGCTCATGTAAAATTGTATACTATTTTTCCTCAAATGACAAATACTATGAGTTTTAAAATTTTCAAAACATATTTTCTAGGAAAGTAAGGAAAAAAATTACATGGAAATTGAAAACCAAATAAGAAGAAAATATTTTGTGTATAAAAAATTGAAAATAATATGAAAACCTAGGATAAAAATAAAAAAGTAATGTACAAATAATGTATGTGTTCATAAATATGTTTTACCCTATTTTTAATTTTACAATAATATGGTGTTCTAATAGATGTAAATGTAGATATATATCATAATGTTAAAAATGTATAATAATTAATAGTTTAGATTTTTGAAATTCACAAATATTAAAAATTATTATTTTGAAAACACTAAGAAGAAATATACTTATCTCAAATTAGTATTTCTATCAATTATTTCAAATATTTGAAAATGGAAGCCAACAAAATATATGATTTTATGACTTTTTCTAGACATGTCTATACCATTTAGATAGAATTGTAGGTCATTCGAGGCCATTGACTACATTCTTGTCCCAGTTGGATATAACTAATGAATGGTAGGATAATATATAAAGAGTATAATTTTGATAGTGATATATTAAAGGTAGAATCTAAGAATGTTTTTGGATGAGATCACTTTTTTTGAATAACAATGCAATCTATTTGTGATAATTGATTATAGACTTGTCTACATTTATTTTGATGAAAATATGATTGTTGAACCTTATACACTTATGTCTATTGAGTACATTTATATGTTAATATTACTATTATACCACACACAAAAAAATTGGTAGTATAAACTCTACTTGGTCACCTTTAAATCATAAAACTTGAAAAAAAAAGAGAGGGGAGTGTAATGGTTTGAGTTGACCCTAATCACCCCTTGATGATTTATCACTACCTACATATCTAATATTCCAAGGAGGGAAATAATCCCATGTAGTTCCCCCACTTATAGTGATTCTAAAATTCTTATTCTTAATTATGTGTATGCAACTAGAAATATAGATTTTTACTTGAAAATGACAAATCTTGACTTTTTTTGAGATGCTATAGAATTGGCTTATGGCTACTCACTCTAAGTGATCTTGAATTTTTAAATAATAGGTTAATTTTTCTCAATGTTAAATAGTTTGTAAGCTTAGAACCAATTGATAGCCAAGTTCAGATAATGAATGACCTTTTATGTGTATTTATAGGAAAACCCATTGATAATTTATTTTAGCTAACCTTATGAAATGTGCAGGAAGACCTAAAATATTTTTTATAAATTAAAAAAATATTTTTTATTTGGCATAGGATATGATCATTTTAGGTGGATAGACCTATGACAATGGTCATATTTTATATTGTGGACATGTCCCAAAAAATTAAGGATAGTTGTATTAATATGGAAATAATATGAGGGTCGTATGAAGCATGTTGAGAATTTGACTTGGAAATTTTTATGTAACAATGATAACAAACAAAGGGTTAAGCCCTCATAAATATAAATGGATTAAATTAATGGTGAATAAGAGTCATATATTTGGTCCCAAGTCACATGGTTTAGGATATGTCAAGAATTAGCATTATCAAACACATATGACTAGATTTATGTGTCTACAAAGTTAAGTAATAATGATTCATGTGTTTTAGTCAAAAACATGAGTCCTTTATGATGATATTGCTACCAAAGTTCCTTGATTATTATCAAATAAACTATAAACAAGCATAAAATGGTGTTATATGTACCATTAGCATATTTACTCATAATGAATGAAAAGGTACATATTCTCTTTTTAATGAGTATGAATTTATAAGGACTTGATCCCCATGGTTAGCATAACCCTATACCAAGTGTGGGGATTATTGATGGATGATTACATAAATACATTAGGTAAAATGAGGGTTTTTTTATACATTGTTTACAATAAATATTAATATTTAATTAAATAATTTTTATTTTTTTTTAAATTCTAAGTTTATGAATGAGCTAGGATGACCTAAAACTATCTTCTTTCTCTCAATAGACTATGACTCTAATAAGGTTAATTACATAGAGCCTAAAATACTTGGATGATTGAGTAAGGACCACTTAATTCTATAGATATAGTAGAGAGTTACCTAAAATTTGAATGTAAATAGGAAAGGGTTCCAAATCCTAAGCCTTTAGCACAAGGATGTAGATAATACCTCAAAAAAGATATAACAGGGTTTTACAACAAATTATTATAATAGACTAAACTAAGGATGCGTTAAAATTATTTTAAAGGAGAAAGGTTCCATGGTAAACTAAATGGGGGTCTAGGTAACATAAATTAATTTATGTAAATTCCAATCAATATTATAGCCACACTACCTTGTTTTGTTTGGAAAAGGCCTAAATAAGGATACACATACATATATTTACAAATCAATAAGAAACATCTAATATATTAAGTAATTAAATGAAATAGTGTATGGATATAATATACTTAACTTTGATTAGATCCACCAACTCTTTAATCTCCCCTTGGCTAAAGTGGAGCTTTATAAGATATGTTTTAGGTTGAAGAACTCAATTATTTAGATGAAGACCTATTATATCCTCAACTAGGAACTCCCAATGAATCATATTATTGAGCTTTAAAGACACCACAATACAATACTCCTCAATACATTTTTTAAGCCAATAATTATCTAAAATGTACATAGGGTAGAAGTGTGATAGATATTAGAGTGAATAAAGTGTATATGATATTTTATGAATGAAAAATGACCCCTATATACACTGATCAAATACCCAAAACCAACCCTAAACACTAAGTTAATTTTATTGACCTAGTTGATATAATTGAAAGAAGTTAACTAATATAAAATGGTATCATCTAGGTCGATATAATACATATGTTAGTATACAAACTTGAAACTATATTGGGTTGGATGATACACTATAGGAAAGGTGAAAGCATAAAACAAATAATATTTGTTGGGCTGATACTATAGTATATAGGGAAGCTATAAAATATATACAAGATACAAATATGATAGGTAGACACTTAGGGGAAGTAAAAATTATAATAAAAATTGTGTAATTAGTATAGAAGAGAAACATCTCTCATAAATTAATATAAGCCTTTCCCACCCCATTCCTAATGCACCTTTTAAGACAAGCACTCAGGGATATTTATGTGTCGACAATCTATTGCAAGAGAAAGCATCAATAAATGAGAAATTAAAAAATATTATGTGTATACATATACCCCACCTAAAGATCATTACATGTCACAATATTTTAATGAAGGATGGTGCTTTGGGAAAGAAACATAACAACACACTAAAGAACATAACTTAAAATAAATGTTGAAAAAAATGAAAGTGAATGAAATTAAATAAATGAAAATACATACCTTCAATTAGCATTTTGATTTTATAAAATGTTTCATTAATCAAAGGTGATAGAAGGAAACCAATGATAATAACAAGAGGCAGACCTAGAAAATAATATATAAATTTGAATCTTTGAAAAAAGATTTTTTTGGCACCTAAATTTTTTCAATATCAATAAGATTTTAAGAGTTCTTTAAATTTTTAATAAATACCTATGAAAACAAAAATAAGGGTAAAAAAAATAAAGTGTCATGGTAATTAACTGAAAGCTTCAAATTTTTAAATTTTGAAGATGTATGTAATTTGATGTATGTCTTATTCTTTTCTAGAAAAAGTGAACAAATTCATGGTCAAAAATAACAAAATATAAGATGATGAGAATGAATGTAAAACACACTAAATATTTTGAAACAACATGTAAAACATTTTAAATAGAATGAAAATATCCAATGTAATAAAAATTCAAAATAAAATCAAATAAGGATATGTATGAAAAATAGTGTTATACCATGTAAGATATATAAAAATAACTTAAATCAAACATTAAGAAAATAAAAATGATTGTATAACAATTCCATCCAAATTTAAGACAATTAAAGTCAACTTTAAATAAAACATAATAAAAAACATGAAAATTATTGTAAATAATTTCCTATGAGGTAAGTGAAATCCATAAAAATCAAACAAAAACATGATGGAAAAACAATAATCAAAAGACTCTAATGAATGAAAATTACAAATACTTGCTTGTTCTCAAACATGATATAAGGGAGCACAACCATCTAATGACATAAATATTATGATAAATATGGTGTGGATATGAATATTTAAGGGAATTTTTTAATAATTCCTAGTTTATTCCCTAAGGTCTTACAATGCAACTCACAAACTAAAAATATAAGTGGTATTGTAATGTTGAAAAGATAAATATATAGTCAAATAAGATGTATGATAAACTACAAGATATATACATCAAGGGGATATAAAGGATAATAAAATATAATTATGGATGCAATAAACCACACATTTTATTTATAAATCCTTATCAAATATGAAACACTCTAAACAAGTGGGAAATACTAAGAACTATCCACATCAAGGACCTAGGAAACTTTATCTAACAAGTACAAAATTGGGATAACAAGTGAAGTACATAGATCATCCCATGAAGAATATATGCATGAAAAATAAAATAATCTTACCTTACCTATTACTTAAGGCCCCTTGGATAGTTGTCAACCTACTATGAATATTGGGTGCTTTTGTGAGAATATATGTGGCACTAAAATGTAGGAAGATATAATGATATAAGACCTCCTACCCCAATCTAATATAATGTTGCACTGGACCTCAAATGTATCATGAAGCCAACTATCGAGTTTGAGCTTTGACTAGAATTAGAGATGTGCCAAATAAATATCATGTCTTTTGGTGTTATCTAAATTTTAATATTTTATTTTTACTTTTGATTTTAACTCTCTTGTATTTTTATATTCCTCCTACATATGGATTTAGAAAAAAACATGTGGGTGATATACAAAAACAAAACAAGATATATTGCACTCAGATACTATAAAGGAGAACTTAAATACCATGATGCTTAAAAGAGGCCTATAATTTCCCACATGGAAGTATGCAATATCTAAACTGACATAATTTTACCTCAAGTGAAAAGGAACAAGGGATATGGATGGAGATCATGATATACATTTATACATAAAAATAGGGTGATACAATAATGAATATGCTTATAGCTAACCATAAATAGGGAAACTAATGCTTCAAATATAATTAGGCTCTATAGTGAATGATGATAATCATGTCACTAAATAATCTATGTTAAGCTACATGAGATATTACACACACATTGATTTAAAAAGGCATCCTAAAATAGGTGGAAGATATAAATGCACTAAATAATCAAAAGGATATTAAGGTAAATTCATACAAAATGTGATTTAAGTGATATAAATAACCTAAAGGTGATACCGAATATTCACAAGTGAAATAAATAATAATTGTATTAAAGATATAAAACCTGAATTTGATACTTAATATCCACTATGGAAATAAAGTCTAACTATAAAATGTTATAAAACCTAAAGGTGATACCTAAATCCAATAGGGAAACAAAGGTTGGTTGTAAAAGTACCAAAGAACCAAAATGGAAGAAATGGTGTAATAAAAATGATGGTAAGGTAAAAAAAATCATAAAAGCAAAGAAAAATGAGATAGATTAACAAACAAAATCTATGTTAATGACCATATCAAAGAAGAGCATGTGAAATGCAAGTATATTTATCTCAAAACGTTTTTTGAAGCTAAATTTATTTTTATATAAGATATGAAAGGTTCTTGTTGCTACCTTATGTTATGGATGATATTTTAAGAATATAATAGAATTAATATGTGCATCATAATATTCCCCCAAATAATTCATAAGGTAAAGTATAAGAATCATAAGATGCCCGAAATTTTGAATTATGGGTAGTGTAAGGTGCCCCAATATGTGTAATAAAAAAAGATGGGCATCAAAAGATACCATGACATGTGTGATAATAATAAGATGGGATTTTAAATATACCCTAACCAATGGGATATAGGTGTATCTAGGTTAACCTTAAAATTGAAAAATCTAATAATGATTTCAAAATGTATGTAAATCCATGTTACAGTAGGAAATGTATCATCTATGGAAATGTCAAGATATTTGGGAGGTGGTAACACATTTTTATGTATGGTACTTGATAGGTTGATGAATTTTTTAGAAACAAAAATATGTTTAACCATTTTTAAGTTTGTATTTAAGGCTTAAAGGTTAACATATCCTATACACAAGGATGAATAAAAGTATTCTAGAATAGGCTGATTAATTGAAAACTTGAATAAATGAATATTCTAAATTAAAATGTTGAGTTATACTAAATATAAAAAGTAAATTCAAAATAGTTAATTGGATTAGATAAAAACTAGGAAGAGATCATAATTAGATTATTTATAAATGCACAAGAAGATCTAAGATATTTAGAGGTAGAAATAAGTAGGGACAAGATCAATATCCAATCACTAGGTTATGGAAATATTGTTTTTGGAGGCTTAGAAACCTATGGCAGCCTTGGGACATTTGCATCTATAAATGTGTCTTGATGTAAATATATATGTCTAGTATGTAATTCTCACTTTATTTTAGAGTGACCACTTGAAGCATTCTAGGTTTTCTATCACCTTTCTATTGATGTATGTTATTCATGTGCATAGGTTTTAGATTATTGTATGTGGATCAAACCCTAGCTCTTCACCTTAGTTATTTATATATTTCAAAAAATGGATTAGTGGGCTCATGATGTTGAGCTAACCTCGATTGACCATATGTAAACTAGTACTTCTTACATATCCAATACTTCAAGGAGGTCCTTAGACATATGTAGTTCTTCCCTAAGTGTTGGCTTGTACATGCAAAAAGGTGCCATATACTATATGTAAGGGCATGAAATGATCTATCTTATAACTTGACAAGTATTGATCATAGGTTGTTCTATAACTACTATAGACCTTCAATATGATTGATATGAAAATAATGAACATGAGGGTAGTGTAACTCATGTGTGATATTTATTGAATGAGATTTAATAAGTGCTTGCTTGGTATTTTCTAATGGATAATGAGTAGGCTTAATTTTTATTCATATCACAACTTTTGTAAATATCTCATGGTAGGGTTAAATAAGATAAATAGGCCAACCCATATGTTTTGAAACATTTTCAATTTAGATGACTTTTGAGGACTAAACACTTAGTAATAATTTGGACACTTGCATCAATACAAGTCTCCCTATGTGGGATGTAAGTGTTAAATAGGTTAGAAAGTTATTAAGGATATGAAAATAATAGTGAATGACATATATTGGGTTGTAATGTTTATGTAATGTACAAGATATCTAGGTCATTAGGCATGACAAGGTCATACTAAAATATAATCAATTAAGTAGAATGAGATGGTGAATATGATCCTTTTAGAAATAGTAAGGTATAAAACTTAAGGGTATATCCCTGATAGTTATTTTTTAAGTATACAAGACTGAGATGCTATATAAATCATATTTTAGTATCTATGTACTAAAATGAGTTTTAGCCATTAATTTGATACAATATGATGAAATAAGACTAAAAAGAATGGTATCAATTAGGTCAATATGGTTTGTCAATATAATAGGAGTGAAATGGGTTGTATCAACTAGATCGATATAATATGATGAAATAAGACTAAAATGAAATGTATTGTCTAGGTCAATACAATCTGATGAAACAAGACTAAAGGGTAGTTTCAAAAAGTTGGGTGGGGGGGGTGGGGGTGGGGGTTACTAAAATGGGGAAGATAAATTTTCATTTACAAAGGGTGTATGCCCTTTATGAATAAAATGGTGTGCATTATTTTTTATAATGGCATATGCCCTTTTTTGGTTATAAAATGCATACATACTTTATTAAAAAGGGTGTACACCATTTATAAAAGTTCATTTTCACCAAAAACTTGTATTTTTATTCTCTCACATTAATTCTATAACTAGGAAAACTTTCATGTATTAGAAGACAAAAAAATGGTGTGCATGTTAGAGTATTCCTTTCATCCCATAAAATTTATTGTGCAATTTGATCATGGTCTTAGATAAATTTTGTTATTAAATTTTGATTTTAGGGTTTACATTTATATATATTTTAAATTTTTAGGGTATTCAAAATAAATTTTCATTTCTATCACATTTCCTAAATAAAACAATTATTTTTATAAATATAGATATAAAATTTAATGAACCCATTACCTGAGTAAAATATAAAACATAACCATGATCAAAATTCCCAATATTTTGACTTCACATAATAATAAGCTCAATTATATGAATAAAATAATTTTAAAAAAAATAATTAAAAATTATTATCAATATTTTATATGACTCTTCAAGTCTTGGTGCATGTAATTCACTTACCACTACATTATAGGCCATTTTCAATGAAGTGGGAAATATCACTTCCCAACTTGATGTAATGTTGTACCAAAAAGAGGTGTTGAAATAATATTATTATAATAAGTTATCATATATGAAGACACTAAAAAAATAAGAAGTGAGTGATTTTTTTATTAATCCTAAAACCAATAAACCACCATTAATGAGTTGTAAACACGCTAGTATTGATTAGTGTGTTCATGTGGAGATTTTTAAAAATAGGATAGGTGGTGGATGATGTTTGATGAGCCTCCATGAAATAATAATGAGGTTTGATTATATTTTTTAAGACATTTTTTTGTGTGTTTTTATTACAATAAATTTTAAATTATTTTGACATGAAGGCCTCCCAAACTAGGTAAAGTGGGTCCTCATTTGATAGACCTAGTGCCAGGTAGGACCAAAACCATAAAAATTAAGTTTAGAGAAATAAAAGGACAATACCACATAATTCTATCCCCAAAATATTGCATCATAATACACATATGGACAAATTTTATGATTGACCATGGGATGAATTCATTGAGTATTTATATATAGACTACATTTTGTGGGACATATAGTAGTGTTCATCTTATTATTGGTGCTAGTGTCCTTCCTACTAGTGATGACAAAGCTAGCAGTCATCCTAAATTTTTTGTACATTATTTCACTTATGTGGGATGAATTGTATCTAACCTCTTATTAATGTTATACATACATAGGTTACATATAAAAATACAATAGGCACACATGTGGATACTATATGTACATTTGTACATCACACTAGTACACAAAAGTATATGTCATCTACAATTCCTTCATCATCTCTTCACACTAGTAAAAAAATATATTCCATATTAAATTTCTTTAGCATTTCAAGACACTAGCATGATAGATTATATGTCATATGTAATTGATTCAACACCTCAATAAACTAGCATGATAGAGTATATGAAATTTGCAGTTGCTTCACCACCTCCCATCAACACACAACCAATAATGTAAGGCTTGTTTTCTTCACCATTTATATTTGACACACATGTTGAATTAATTATAGTTATTTTATATATGTAAATAAATATTAATATTATATTTTAGTATGTATTTACCTCATTAATTAATATTTGACTTCTTTCATTTATTGATTTTATAGATGATCATCGATATCTTAGGTACCCCAACTGGATTAAATCATATTAATGAGGCTACAACTAGCACTACAATACCCCACACTTAGGTTGGGAAGGAAAATTGCATTAAGTTTCTATATATTGTTTAAATATTTTATATACATATTAGTTTTAATATATAAGGAATAATATTTTTCTCTTTGTATCCCTCTCCCACTCTATCTTTATGTATAAAAGGAATAATTTTGATTTAAATATATCAAAATAATTTAGTTTTATTTGATCCATAATTAACCTATTCTATTTGTCATTTTTATACATGTTGAGAGATGTTATGGGTACCCTATATGAATTAGAACAAATTTTGATTGATGTTGTATATTCATCTCAAAAATGAGTATCTCCCCAACAACACCTAATTCAAAGATAGAGATTGATGAGAACACATAGTAAAATTATTTTTTTAACTTCAATTAATAATAATTTATGTTATATTTATATTTTTATGCACGTATATATCTAACCCTATATTTATGCTCCATATGATTTTCCATCACAAGTATATTCATGGTTACACAACCCAAGACAATTATTTAGGTGGAATGTATTGAGTACAAAATCACTTTGTTGCAAAATTTTGGTCTAGGAAACTCTATCATTTTACACATATCATTTAAGGAATTAAACTTAATTTTTGATATGTTTTGTAGATGCCACAATGTTTTGAGGTTATGGTAGATATTTTAATCATAAAATATAGAATGAAATCTATCTAAGAAAACATCTACAAATGAATTCTAATCTAAACTATATTAAACTTAACTTTAAATATACCATAGTAACAAATAAGAGAAAAAATACAAATAAACTTATAAAATATGATGAAAGTTCATCAACTTCTTCATTGTGTGATCAATGGTGGATTTTATCTTGTATGTTAATATGTTTACTCAACTCCTTTTAAAATCAAAGAGAATTGGGCAAAGTTTTGGTATACAAGAGGATTTTGATGGATTTGATTAGCTTGGATTCACTTGAAAATTTGATAGCACTTCATTATCTTGAAAGTGATGGATTGCACATCAATTTATATTATTATAGAAGGTTAATCAAACACTAATGATTCTTTTAATTTATGAATTATTTAAATAATAAATGATGAGGAATTAGTCATCATCTATGAGAATGATGCCCAGTTTATGGGTTGAAAAGAAAGAGAAGATGGTTAAGAGAGTTATAAATAATGGGTCGAGTTAGTTGGTTGAGTCAGATTTGAAGTTAAAATGTTTTAAGCTAACTCACAAGGTAGTTGGGGAAGTTAAGGGAGGTGTTGGATGAGTCAACACATAGTTGAGACAAACATGGAGGATATATGGGTGAGGTAGAAAATATGGATATTTTAATTAGTTTTGGAAGAAAATAGGTGTGCATTATTACAATTAATTAATTAATAATTAATCATAAATTTTGGAGAGAAGTGATATTAATTTGAATTTGAATTATGGAAGAGAAAGAGTTAGTATGTCAAAGTTAATTTTAATACTAAATGGTGAAATTTAGATTTTTAAATTTACCCCTCTTTAAAATGGTGTTGTGAAGTAATACCATTTTGAAGAATAGTAAACAAATTATAGCATTGATGATTATGAAGAAGAAAAATGCCCTAGATAAAGGAAATGATCATGATGATTCCCTCTTGAGTGTTCATGTGGGAAATCAAATGAATGATTGAAATTATTTGAAGTAGAAATGATGTGGGTATAAGTAATACCATCAATAAATCAAAGTAATAAAATCAATATAGTATTTTTAATATGAAAATAAGTGTAAAATGATTTACCCCTAGCCATTTAAAAATTAGAGAATAGATCAAAAAAAAATTCCCATTCAATGATTTGCACACTTAGATGGTGCTTAGGACTCAGGGGTTACATGAGTGGATGTGGGAAGGATATATCTAATAATGATAAGTTATGAGCCATAAAATATAAAATATAGAGATTTTATGGTGGATAAATGTTTACAAGATGGATAGTTTGAAAGTAGTGATAAATATTTTAGCACTTTGATCAATTCACTATAGAAAATGTGGATGAAATGACTTGGATGGATGATGGTGGCTGAAATGACCCTAGATATCCCATGTTTCTATGAGTTTCCTACATAATCTTTCATGGACATAATCTATTTGGGGACATTAGGCTCTATGTGGTTCTACCAATTTAGGAAGAGATGTGTTATCATGTAATTTAAGATTAAACCTTGGATGTTATTAACCCATTTGAGTTAATTATTTCATATTTTGACTTGATGGGGTGATGTATTTATTTCCACAAAGAAAAAATATGTGTGAGTAATTTGGAAATGTTATATCCTAAGATAAGTTACTCCCTTTGAGGTGCCACATGAATCAGATTTCATAAGAGTAGATGGGGGAATGATATATCTTAATGATAAAACTATGAACTTGGATTGGATTGATTGATTGAGTTTTATATTGATGGAAAAAGGATGGATGTTGTGATTTCATTAGTCTCAATCAATAGGTGCAAAATATTGAATGGAAATATTATGAAATAATTATGGATGATTGATGTGCAAGTATAAAAAAGGATGTTAAGAAATTACATGGATTAGATATGTATAGATGGAAGAGAGAGATGATTATGGGATGTATGTTGCGATAAATTTGGTTTTGTGTAGCTAAATGCTTAGAAAAGGAGAGGAAAACAAATTCATCATTCTAATAATGGAAAATTTGGCATTGATTATCATGAATTTATTGAAGAGAGTGACAAATTCATTATCAAATGGTGATTTATTTAAAGATAGTGGATAATTCATTAAAGATAGTGGTGAATTATTTTTTAAATTATAGTGTTCATTTTATAAAATCCATAAATTTTGACTCAGGACTTTGTTTTATCTCTTGTTTGTGCCAAAACAAAGGTATCAAAAATAAGAATGCAACCATGTTGAAAAGATCTGTTAGATATAAATTATGAGGTTTAATAAATTGATGTTATTTATTATGGTGTTGTGAATGGTAATGAGTGTGTTTAAGATGAAGGTAAGTCCACACACATACACACACCCAAACATACATACATGTGTGTGTGTGTGTGTGTGTGTGTGTGTGTGTGTGTGTGTGTGTGTGTATATCCATAGTGTTTATTAAAAGTGTGTAAGATAGATGACATGGACTATAACATCTAAAAAATATATGGGTTAGTCTTCTCAGCATGTCATGGCTCCTTTAAGGAGTAAACCACAATGTATTTTTTTAATATGGCACATAGATGCTTCATCTAAGGATGTGAAATGTTTTGATAGTTAATTTTGTTTATTTCATTTGCTTTGAATTCCAATAATATTTCCAACATTAATAGATAATAAGAGTTGAGAAACCTAATTTTTTATATGGCACATGACAATATGCAACAATGGTATGAAAAAACCATGAAGAATATTGTGTTATACGCATAAATATTGATAGATTCATAAGTGTAAGACTTAGTGTGTCAGGGTATGGAAGATCATAATAACACCATTTTTAATTATCATAGTGATCTAGACATATAAAGTAATAATGAAAATAAGAGAAAATAAGACAATATGTATCCATGAAAGTAAAAAAGCAATGAAGTACATAAATATTATGGAATTAAATAAGTAGACACATAAGATGTACAAATAAGAAAATAAACAAAAAACAAGTAAACAAATGGCTATGCAAACAAATAAGAAAATGACTTTTTAGATTTATTTGGCTTAAAGTAGAACCCATTAGCATATAAGATCTTTGACAATGTTGAATTTTATAATGAGTAATCTATGTAAGGGATGACTAGGGTACCTAACTAAAGATAAGTATTTTTGTTTGTTTTTCATTTTATTTTATTTTGATATTTTTGGATTTTATGATGTTTTTGGATTTTTTGATTACATGTACAAGGGATACTAGTAAAGGGAAACCCTATTATAGCAAAAAGGAAGGGAGTGGTAATGGATGGAAGGGATACATTACGGATAAATTATGGATGTATAGGAATGGATGTGAATTAATAAGATAACTACAAGGAACACGTGATATAAGAGCCAAGTGTCTAGTCATCAAACACGCATTGTAAGTATACACTAGGATGTTTATAATAACATGTCTCAAGATGTTTCCACTTCCTTATCAAGGTAAAAATTAGAATAAGGATGGTTTTATGATGTAAAATATTGGATTGATAAGTATGTGTTTCGATGGGTTTAGGATTAAATGGATAAGGATAGTTAAGGATGGATTTTGGATTAAATGGATAAGGATGGGTTTAGAGAGATAAGAATTTTTAAAGATAAATTTATGATGATGAAGGATGGGTTTATGGTAGGTTTAGATAGGTAAAATATATTTTATGATAGATGTAGGATGGGTAAGGATGGAGGGATGATTTAGAATAAATTTGATGGAAAAGGTTTTCCTCTAAGTGTAGTGTATTTGTAGATGGCTAATTATTTATGCATGACACTAGAAATTGATTTCTATCATGTTACTTTCCCAAAATGCCATAAGAATGGTTTTCAATTTTGGATAGATTATTTCTCTTTTTTCTTTTTTTCTTTTTTTCTTTTTTTCCCATTTTTGATCTTTTTTGGCATCTCAATTATGGTAGGGTTTGAGATGTGTGATGTTTTCCCCTATTGATATTTCAAGTATTCACTACAAACATGTCTTTAGTAACTTTTTTTATTTCTAAGTTAGCTTCTTACAAATTTATCAAGATATTTTCATAGCCCCTATGACAGAGGGTGTTGCCAAATAAGGTGAAGCAAAAGATGTGTTGAATGAAGGATGTGGTTTAAGTGTATGAAATATTTGGAGGGATGGAATGATAGTTGAGATAAGTATAGGTGTCATGATGTGAAGGGTGACTTATATATTTATCAAGATTAGGAGTAACCTCAAATTGGATGATTTGGGGATGCACTTTTATATTAATGGGGTGTTCAATATGTGATGGGGATATATCCTAAAACTATGTTGATGTAGGGCATAGATTAATTTTTTCATACATTGGTGCCTTAAGGTTTCACTAAGGTATTATTCTTGATTATTTTGATTAAGATGCATTATTGGATTTTCCAATAACACCTCAAAGAGGTTTTCACTAAGGGACATGTATTTTTATTTTTTAGATTTTTATTTGAATTTAGATTATAATTGTGATTTTGATTGTCTGATAATGCCTCAAATATGTTTCATTATGGGAATTAAATTTTAGATTTAGATTATAGGATTCATTTTGATTGAGTAACATATGTTGTTCCTCAAAATATTCAGATGTTTCTTGATGCCCTTATGGATGGAGACTAGCTAGGAATTCTAAAATTATTTTATTATCATTAAAAGAAACTAATGGTAGTTAAAATTATTAGTCCCAATCATTGGGTTTAGGAGATTGACTTGCAATATGAGAGGAAAGATTGGAAATGTTTATGAAAGGAGTGACGAAAACATGATCCTCAAAGGGACTATGAATGGATATTGTTTTGATCATGGATGAATTTTCCTTATAAACTACAAAAGTATCACTAACATCGTTAAATTAATTTTCAAATGGTTTGTAGTTGATTCCATGAGGTTCTTGTTTACTTCAAAATGGATGGGTTATAAAATTCCTTGATCATGGATTTTTTTGTCTAAAGTTACCTCTATCACTTGGGGTGTATATGATGGGGTGATGGGGGATTTAATGTGTGATAAGAGGTTGGGTGATTGGCCAAATGGTGATAATTTGTGTTGGATAGAGGAGGATTGGTCCAATATAAGATATTGGTCAAAATAGGCTCTTGTTAAAAGATATTATTTTAAACAAGGGGCTCATCAAATATGGTGATATGGTCATGGATAGGCTCATAAAAAATGGAATTTATCTCATTATAATCAAATATGGGTTCATCAAAAATGGAAGGTAGGCCATGGTGGCTAAATATGGGTTCATTGAAAATGAAAGGTGAGCCATTATGGCCAAATATGGGTTGATTTACTATGGATTTTTTTTAAATGGGTTGGATAAAAATTATGGAAGGTTATGACCTTGAATTGGAAGTAGACTAGCTTGATTATGTTTAGTAAAGACATTTTGGCATACCCCCAAGTTATGATTTTTAGATATGGATACACTTGGATCTGTTTCAATGTGCCTTTTGTCAATAAAATCTTAGATATGATGCTCTATCATCATACAATACTTTTTTTAATGACCTTAGATTATTTTGTGTTCAAAATATTTGTTATCTATATACCACTAATGTTTTAGAACATTTTCCTAAAATTATTTGGTGCTAAAAAATATTATCATATTTCTAGTGACCAAATTTCAAAATACAATGTCATACAGTTCTCTTAAAGTAGTTAATTTATGGCTTTGATTTTATTTAATAGGTTGACCACTAGGCATGATAGTGTTTTTGGTAGGTTGGGTTCTTTTTATTAGTTTTGGCTTTGGGGGTGGAGTGATACTAGATGCTAGGGGTGATAGAATTTGGTTCCCTTTATTAGTATGATAAGGGATGTTAGAATCAAGGCTATAACTAGTGGATCAAATACTTGGTTAATTTTAGATAATACATTTACTAATGGTAGGCTGATGTTTATGTGGAATGTTTGGGGTTCCCTATTAATTATGGAGGCTAGAGAAGTGGCTTGGTTTTGGGTAAATGGTGTGGATTTCTTCCTAGAGAGTAAATGATGTAAGGCCTTGGGGTCAATATTAGGGGGAATCTTGGATCCTAGACTTATATCTTGTAGAGATACCTCATTATTGTTGGATAAAATATACTCTATGATTTGAGAATTGGGGAAATGGATCTAGGGATATGTTCCTCATCTTCAACATTGTCCTTGATCTCAATATGGTTTTCTTGATTTCCAAAGTGAAAAATGGAATTACTAAAAGGATACTCTCTCAACCTAGGATTGTTCAATAAGGTCATTTAAATTATGATTGGATATATAGATAAAAATTAATTTAATCTAAAATAAAAATGTGAAATACCAAATGAATAGAAAGTTAAAGGGATTGACAACATGTTACTTTGAGTTTTGACTTTAGGACTAAGATTTATGATTGTTAAAGATTTTTTATTATGACTTGATTTATTATTTTTAATAATCAAAATATTTTTTGTTTCAATAAAGTATTTAAATGTGTGTTATATCAAAATGAAGTAAAAAAACAAGTTCTACTCTAAACATACATGCATTACACAAAAAATGATAAAATTTAGGCAAAGGGACTTGAATAACCTATAGACTTTCTGTGCCACTTATTTATCCATTTCATTAGTTGAAATATTTATTTTAAGGTAATAACCATGGAGTATCTTTCCATTCCCATATCCCACTAACCTCAATTCTAGTGCATGGAATGTATCTTCCTAATTCTAACTACTAATCAATGTACTATAAGTTAGATTGTAAGAATGGATTTCTTAGGCTTAAAGTTTGAATAAGATTATCTAAGTGAGTCTTATACATATATTTTATTAAAATTATGCCCAACATTGTGGAATAATTTGGTTTGATGGATGCATATAAATAGGTCTAGTCCTAATGTACCTAACACAACCATAAGATTTCAATGTGTTGACATAAAAAAAATCAAACTTTGAGTCATGTTTTCTAAGGCCTAGGTATTAGAGGATTAAAATCCTTCACTTCATGACAATCATAAAACACAACACTGCTTAACCAATAACAACAATTCTAACTCAATTTATATACCCCATCAATACATGAGGTTGGCTTATCGAATGCTGGTGAAATATACAATTGATAGAGATCCTAATAAAATATAAAATAAAATAAGTCCAAAACTTGCCTCTAATTCTTAATTATTACCACTAATGTGACACCAATAGAAAAATATACACATAAGTGAGTCTTAGATTAAAAAAATTGCAAATGTTGTTTCTAATTTTATGAGTATCATCACCAATGTAATGCCATGGAAAAGAGCATCCACAAAAAGAGCAATATAAATAAATTTCTTGAAATGGAAAGATTGGCTAAATCCAAAAATTAAAATTTTAACTAATTATTACTAAAATAAAAATGTAAAAAATGACTAAATTAATATGGTTAACAACTTTGAAATAAAAGGAAAAAGTTTAGTCCAAAAATTAAAAATGAAAAATAATATTAAGAGAAATTGATTGTATTGGACTAACAATATTAAAAAAGTGTTTGAAGTCTTTTCAAAGATGGAAGAACAAGAAAATATACAAATTTATCCAAGAACGAAAGTTAAAAAAGATAGAAAATGTTAGCCTCTAGAATGATTTCACTATTACATAGTTAGAGAAAATAGTGAATTCATTCACAAGATTAAAAAACACATAAAATTTTTAAAATAAAAAAACAAGGACTTACAGAGTGATTTCACTATTCTTAAATGATTTATTTGATGATAATGATGATTTGATTGACAATAATGATGATTTACCTAATGTTAGAACTTTGGAATTTTTTTTAAGTGTTCAAAACTTCAATATTTTTTCATGGGTAAATTATTCTTTTTTATACCTTCATCTTGGAGTAAATGATACCTCAAAAAAAGTCCCAAGTTAAAATTTATGGCCTTTGAAAGATGACCACTACAAGTGCAAAATAAATTTGCCACTATATGTTATGATTCACCAATACATGTTAAAAAATTTCCACTATATGCTATGATTTCACCACTAATTCTATGTATTTTCCACTGCATGCTATGATTTCACCTCTACATGTTATGATTTCATTGTTATATAGAATGACTAACAATAGAAAAGATAAGTTAAAAAGGGAAATCAAAATTGAGACAAAATATGGTTAAACAATAAAAACAAACACATAAATTATTAGAAAGAAAAGAAATTAAAAAAAAATAAGAATGAAAAAGGCCCCAAAATGATCTCTATTTACTCTAATGAATTCATTGATGATGTATCTCAATATGTTGTTGTGTAGTTACACATACATAGACTAGAAAAGTTAGAACATAGACTTGTATTTGTAGATAAAAACTTCCATGACCAATATTAAACAAATGTGTAGAATAAAAACAATAAAAAATAATCAAATTATGATCCTAAATACACATATGATGTCTATGAATTTCAAGATGAGTGAGTGGTCCGACCAAGTGTGCTAAATTTTAAGGGTAAAATATAAAATACAAGCTAGCTAAGAAAACATATACAAATTAATTCTAATCTAAACTATAATAAACTTAACTTGAAATATAGAGTAACAACAAATAATATAAAAACTACAAAGAAACTTATAAAATATGATGTAAGTTCATTACCTTATCCATTATGTATCAATGGTGGATTTGATCTTAAATGTTAATGTGGTTGCTCAACTCCTTTCCAATTAAAATATAATTGGGTAGAATTTCGATATGCAAGAGGATTTGATTCACTTGGATTCACTTGACAATTTTATAACACTTCATTATCTTGAAGGTGTATAATTGAAAGTGATGGATTGCATGTCAATTTATAGGACTAGGGGAGGTCAATCATATTGTTGAGGATTATTTTAATTTTTTAAATAATTTGAATAATAAATAATGAATAATTAGTATCCATCCATGAGGATGATAACCAATATTATGGGTTCAAAAGAAAGAGGAGTTGATTGAGTGAGTCAGCAAGAATGGGTCAAGTTAGTTGGTTAAGTCAACTTGAAAGTTGAAAAGTTATAAGATGACTCAAAGAGTAGTTGGGGAAGTTGAGTAAGATGTTGGATGAGTCAACACATGGTTGATAAAAATGTGGAGGATGTTTGGGTGAGGTGAAAAATATAAAAAAATTAATTAGTTTTGGAGGAAAATAGGTGTGCATGATTATAATTAATTAATTAAGAATTAATCAATTATTTGAATTTTGTTAATTTGAATTTGAATTGTCTAAGAGGAAGGGTTAGCATGTCAAAGTTAATTTAAACACTAAATGGTGAAATTTAGGTGTCTATAGAGATATTTGGTCCTTCACATGCTGACAGGAGAGTTTACCCCCATAATTAGTCATGCAACACCCTTAGTTCCACATCATGGTGATGAGGCATAATTTATTTAAAGGAAATGAGTGGAATAAGAGCCATTTATTATGCTAGGGTTAATTTTAGGCACAATATATTTTATATGCCAATATGGCCCACATCGTATGCTTATATGGCACATTTTATATATGTATAACATTCTCTAGATTGTATCCCATATGGCCTATTTTTTATGTGATTATGAAATAATTTGGATACATATGCATGATATTTGACATGTCTATGGGAATCATACACTATTATTCTTTGTGTATACATATTTATTTCTCATATATTTCATTATTATTATTTTTTGTTACATACATTTTATTCTTCTCAAAATTATTCATAAATGAATAAGTTTTAAAGCATGGTTGTGTCAATGAATGGATAGTTCAAATATTTATGTTTCATGAAATTGATGTAATTCAATGTTATAATGAACATAATTAAGCTATTTTGTTCTACACACTTGTATGCTATGATTTTGGATCTATGTGATTGTTTCTTATAATTATATTAAATTTCATTAAAGAAATAAAGAAAGAAAGAAATTATATTAATGTCCACAAATGACTAAAATAGCATCAATGGGGATTAAGGAAACAACCATTAGCAATAGAAAATTATCATAAGATCAAAGTAAATAAATAAAGTACAAATACATATTTCTTTTTTATATCATTGGAATAACTTTCAATTATGCAATTTACTATTCATACAATCAATATATCACCTATTAATCATATCTAGTTAAACTAATAGAATACTCACCATACTGGCATATCACTTAAACATTCTTGAGTGATATAATAAAGATACCTTATCCCTTATTATAATAAATAGAAATGAATATCATTCTTAAATATAATTCTATAAACAAATTGTGGCATTCAACAAGATTCAAAACCTGACACACATAATTAACAAGAAGGAATATCAACTCATAACATAAGCTTAGATTCATCAAAATTGTAGATATCTTGTGTATTTATAACATGTGCATATAAATATTAAAATTTTCATTATATGAACATTCATTACTAAATAATAACTAACTATCATCTTCCTTTCTCAAGAGATATAAATATTACACTTTTCATTATACAAACCTTCATTAATAAATAATAACCAAATCCCAACTATGAAAATATCCCTCTGGGAGGGGAGATTTAAATGCATATTTTAGTTTTATATAAATATCTATCTACTTACTTTGCCTTATATCATGTTTCTAGTTTGATATATTATAAAATATTCTATAATAATTGGACTTTCTATATCAATATGCACGTCTAAGAGGATCTCTCCTAATCATAAATTATATATTATGAATATCCACTTTCCAATCTTCCATGGAGTTCCTCTTTGTCAGTGACTTGTGCATGAGTTAATATGAGTGACCTTGTCAAGAGAACAAATTTATTTAGTGTAAGTACCATATGATATGTGTATGTTCCTTCTATGCAGTACCATTTTTAGTCAAAAACCAATGATTGTATCTTAATGTGCATAAATTTGGGGTTAACACTCCACCATACTAAATTTTTATTTGTCATCAAACATGATTAGGATAGATACATTCTCAATTTTTCTACCTTCATGTGTAGTCAAATTTATATGACATTATTTAAGATCTTTCTAAAAATTATCCCATTACTCAAATGCTATGATTATATTTGTCTTCATTTCCTAATAATTCTCAATCAAAACCTAAAGTATCCCTAATTCCTTTAGATTATATTCATATTTCTTGGAAAGGTAAAATAAAGAAATGAATCCAAATAAAAAAACAAAATCCCTAAGATCACATGTTCCAATGAAGACTGGAGGTAAATCTCATTGAATGTCTTTATTTATGCCTAATTTTAAGGAATAATGTCTTTTAATTTCCTCTCTTTCCCTCTCACTCTAAAATAAATTTAAATTATTGTTATCTTGTTTTCTTATAGTTGGAAATATCTCCCATACCAACTTACTTATTTATCTAACTTATGTGGGAATTATAATAGAATCATGAGGGGAATATGCGGGACATTAAATCCTATATTTGTATGGGTGAGTCCTATAAGCACCCCATAGAGGATTTTGTGTCACTCATGATGAGGGAGACACAATGACACATTTTATCTTGTAGTCAAATGTCTCTTAAAGACCCTAAAGTTGGTTAGTGGGTAGTTAATATTTTGACTCACTATCCCAATCAATAAATAATCTATGCATACATGTTTGGATGGGTATGTAAATTTTGGATTATCCCTTGTTTGTTCTCTATCTAGCCTATGGATTGAAATTTTTGGGTGGCTAGATACATCCCTCAAGAGAATCTTCTTATCCTTGAGTGTAGAAACTAAGAAAACTTCAATAAATTGTAGGAGAACCATGAGAGGTAGAGACAAACCATAAACTCCTATAGTTTCATGGGTGAGTCATTTTATCACCCCCTAGACAATTTAGTGCCATTTGGGATACAAGAGACATAACATCTCATCTTATCTCACATATAAATGTATCTTAAGGGAGAAAACATTAGTTAGAGGATCATGTATATTTTAACTCGCTATCCCAGTTGATGAACCATATATATAGACACATCTATATGGGAGTATAAATGTTATAATGGCCCCTATATATTTTCCATCAAGCCCTAGGGTTGAAATTTATGGGTATTTAAACACATTCCTAAAGAGAATATTCTCATCCCTAAGTGTATAAATTGAGAGAACTTTAGGTGATCATTACATGAGGACCATTAGGGTTATAGATGAATATTTAACTCCTCAATTTTCAAGGAAGATTTATATGATCATCCCAAGATTATTCTCTCCCATTCATGATGAGGGAGACATGGAAATGAGTTTTATCTCACAATGAAATGTCTCTTGAGGGACCAAAAGTTGGTCAGTGGGTCATGTATCATTTGAATCACTAGCCCAATAGATTATATCTACATGGACACATATAAATGGGAATATAATGCTATAATAGATTAATCTGCTCTTTATTAGGCACTAAGGTAAAAATTTATAGGTTTCCAAATGCATCCCCTAAGAGAATATTTTCATCCATGATAATATAAGTTGAGCAAGATTTAGGCATGTGTTTCAAGAGAATGATGATGGGTAGAGATGAAACATTGGATCCTATTATTACATGGGTGATTCTTATAAGTACCCCATATATTTTTATCTCCCACATGGGATGAGGAAGACATAAAAACAAGTTTTATCTCATAGTAAAATGTATTTTAAGGGACTAATAGGTTATTATTGGGTCATGTATCTTTTGACTCAATATCCCAATAGTTGAACCATACATGTGGACATGTTTGGATGGGCATATAAATTATATAATATACCTCATCCACTCTCTATTAGACCCTAAGGTTAAAATTTTCATGCATTTTGATGCATCACTTAAAATAATTTTCTCATCCATGAGTGTAAAAATTGAGATAAATTTAGATGAGTGTTGTAGGAGAACCGTGAGGGGTACATATGAATCATCATATTTTATAGTTTCATGGTAAATATCTATGACCACCCCTATATATTATTTTCCCACTCATATGAGGGAGACATGGAAATGAGTCTCATCTCATAATCAAATGTCTCTTAAGGGACCAAATTCTTGTTAGTGATCATGTCTCTTTTGACTCATTATCCAAATCGATTAAGAATCTATGAGGATGGGTCTAGATATGTGTATAATCACTACAATATCCCTCATATACTCTCCTTAAATCCACAGGGTATAAATTTTGAGGTTTATAGATGCATCCCTTAAGATAATATTATCTTCCATGAGTGTAAAAACTAAGTGAAATTTATTTTAGCATTGTAAGAGAACCATGAGAGGTAGAGATAAACCATCAAATCCTATAGTTTTATAGGAAATTAATATAATCACCTCTCAAGTTATTATATCCCATTTAGTATGAGGTAAATATTTTAATGAGTTTATTTTCTAGCCAAATGTTCCTTGAGGGACTAAAATTTAGTGATTGGGTCGCATCTATTTTAACTCATTATCCCAATCGATGAACCATATTCAAGGATGCATATTAATGTGCATATAAATAATGGATATCCCTAATATACTCTTTTTTAGGACCTAGGGTCTAAAACTATAGGTGGTAAGATGTTTCCCTTAAGAGAATATTCTATTCCATGATTGCATAAACTGAGTGAACTTTAGATGAGCATTGTAGGAAAACTTAGAGGGGTAGAGATCAACCGTCAACTCCTAAAATTATATGGGAAAGTAATATAATAAAACCCTATAGTAATAACTCCCACTCGGTATGAGGGAAACATGACAATGATTTTCATCTCATAGTTAAATTTCTTTTAAAAGACAAAAAGTTGGTCAGTGGGTCACATATCATTTGACTTATTATCCTAATTGATGAACCATATATGCAGTTACTTTTGAATGGGAATATAAAAATTAGAATATCCCTATTTCAATCTCTATCATTCCCCAACACTAAAATTTTTAATCATCCAAATGAATCCCTTGATATAATCTTCTTGTCCCTAAGTATAGAAACTGAGTGAACTTTAGGTGAGTGGTATAGAGGAATCATGAGGGTAGAGACAAGTTATCACATCTTAAAGTTGCATGGGAGAGTCCTATAAGTACCCCCTATAGGATTTTATTTCAAGTGATATTAAGGAGACATGGAAATCAATTTTATTTGAAAACCAAATGTCTCTTAAGGGATAAAATTTTGGTTGGTGGGTCATATATATTTTGATCGTTAACCTAATAAATGGACCATCTTTGAAAATTCATCTATATGGGTGTATAAATGTTAGAATTATCCAAATATACTCTTGATTAGGCCCTAGTATTAAATTTTTTTGGTATTCATACTCATCCCTTAATATAAGCTTCTCATCCCTAAGTGTATAAATAGAGTGAAATTGGAGCAAGTATTACAAGAGAACCATGATGGGTAGATATGAATTATCAGATCTTATATTTGCATGGATGAGTCTAATGAGCACACTGTATAGGATTATCTTCTAATTGGTATGCCAGTGAGTTTTATTTTGTATCTAAATCTCTCTTAATGGACCAAAATTTGGTCAGTGGGAGGTGTATCTTTTGACTTGCTAGCCCAATCAAAAAACTATCTTCATAAACTCATTTAGATGGTCATATAAACACTAAAAGTTCCCAAACCACTCTATTTTTCCCAAAGGTATAGATTTATATGGATTCAGATGTATCCCTTAAGATAATAATCTCATCCCTGAGTGTAAAAATTGGTCAAAATTTAGACAAGCATTATAAGATACTAGTGAAGGGTAGAGACAAATTTTCAACTCCTACAATTGCTTGAGAAAGTTCTCTAAGCACCACCAAGAATATTATATCCCAATTAGGATGAGGGAGACACAAAAATGAGTTTTCTCTTACAGGCAACCAAATCTCTATTAAGGGACCAAAATTTAGTCATTAGGAGGTGTATCTTTTTACTCACTACCCAAACTAATGAACCATGTTTGTGAACACATCTAGATGGAAATATAAATGGTGGGATTTCACCACTTCACTTTCACGTAGAACCCAAGGTTAAATTTTATAGGTGGTTGAGTGCATCCTTTAAGATAATATTCTCATCCCTAAGTGTATAAACTGAGGGAACTTTAGGTGAGCATTGTAAGAGAACCATGAGGGATAGAGACAAACCATAAACTCCTAAAATTACATGGGAGATTCCTATGAGAACCACATATAGGATTGTCTACCATTCAAGAGGAGGGAAACATGGAAATAATTTTTATCTCATAGATAAATATCTCTTAAGGGACCAAAAGTTGGTTAGTGGGTCGCATATATTTTTAATCACTATCCCAATTGATGAATCATATTTGAAAATACATATTCATGGATAGAGATGAACCATAAAATCATATATTTATAAAAGTTAATTCTATGAACTACCCCCCCCAACAACAGGATTCTCTACCACTTGGGATGAGGAAGAAACGTATCTACTTAACAGGTATTATTATTTAGGTTTATATTTGTTTCAATAATATAGTCATATCTACTCATGACACCAACCACATGAAAGTGGTAGATCATCTGGTACCACTAACCTATATTCAATTGTTTATAAAAAATTAAAACATAAATAAACACAATGACAAAATAACTCAAAATTAAAATACACTAAATCAAATAAGTTAACTTTAGTAATTTGAAATTTTTGATGCATTGAATATTAACCTTTCTAAGTAAATCCAATGTAACTTCAAGATAATATCTACTTTTAAGTTTTTTAATAATAACTTCGTGCTTGGATACATGAACTTTCCAAATAAATTGTTGTGAGGCTTTCCACTAAATTTGATCATTTGAGTATTTATACTGATAACCAAATTTGAATAATTAATCACCACCATATGTGTTTCAAAGTAATTAAATAAACATTTATTTAATTTTTTATGAAATTATATATAAATCCAAGTTCATTTAACCACCACAGATCCAATGAGATAAACTAGGTCTTCCCCATCCATGATAATTGTGGTTAAAATTTTTTACCTCTACATAATGAGACAAGTAGTAATATGTTCACTCATCATTGTGCTTAGGTGAAATAACTATAAAAAATTTCCCTAAATTTAAATTATAATAAATATTTAAGGACATGTAAAAAAATGTAAGATATCACTGATAGTTTTAAGGCTATATTTAAATTATAAATAAATTGTATCTAGTTATATAAGATCTGAAATATCATCAAAGTTAACTGATGATGCCATTTCATAATCCCTTAGTGGTTGGAATGAATATATAGTATCCATAGGCATTAGTGGTATATAATACCATTCATCAACCCATTATTTTGACTCACAGTCATTCTAATTAAATTCCATACAATCCAAACAAAATCATGCCATATCACTAGTATAAATAGTCCATGAAATAGAATTTGAGCTTTGAATGGAGTGGAAAACACTCAATATAGATATTTTACTAAAATATTCATACATTACCTTATCTTATTTTGAATTTTCCAAAATAATATTCACACATGATAATATTTATTTGATCCATGAGAAAAAAATCATTACACCAAATCACAGTACTTATTGCATCAATCAAAATAGTATCATCCTTATGATTTACCTACTTTTTTTAAAAGGATATTTTTACACATGTATCTACACCATCATGTTCTCCTTTTCCATGCACATACTCAAGGAAAATACAAATATTTTTAACCTCATTCTTATTATGCATTGTGCTTAACTAGTAAAATATTATAGAATTTTAAAACCATCCTACATAATTATCTAACTAAATGTAGTGTGTATTGAGCATTATTTAGTTTGAATTATTATTTATGTAAAATATCTAAAAATAACCTTAGAAAAACTTTGGAAAATGTGAATTTACATCACTCATATAAAATTGTACTCCCTCAAAATATATTTTTTGTCCTTTGTGATATCAAATACATGTCTAATGTAATATGTATGAAAATTCCAAATTGAATTGAATTATAGTATTGATATTGAACCTCTTTTTTTGGTTTTAGAGTGTGTTTTTTATAAAATTTCACAACTAAAATAATGGTCCCAACTAAGAAGTTGTCCTTATAGAGATTGAATTGATTATTTAACCATTTTTCACTATGTATGTCTTACATATTGGTAAATAATATTCTTATTGAATTCAAACATGAAATCAGATATAGATACTTGGGTCATAACCAACTCACATATTGATGACTCTTATCCATATTTTAATACATACTTTACATATTTTTACTTCTTAAAATCAACTATTTGATTCATGTATATAGTTGTTCATATGAAATTTATTCACAAATTAAAGTGCAATTTATTAAATTATATAGTTGTTCATATGTGATAAACCACCACAAGTGTTACATATTAAATTTAAAAATTCTTTGTCTACAAAAAATTATCCCTCAAGTACATGAAAAAAATACTTGGGAATAATTCTCGTGAAATTTTAGGTGGGGAAGCCACCATACATTCCTTCATAATCTCATTAGTATATAAAGTATAATGTATAAGATTTTAAAAAAAACATCAAAAAACATAGAAAATTTAACATAGATAAAACAATAACATGTGGTGTATGTTTGGTTAATTCTAATGTAAAAAGGCTTGCACATCTAAAATGACCTTTGGATAATTATCAAATGTCTGTTAAAATTTTCAATTAACATTTTGTAAATTTTGTTTGTGTCATGTCTAAGAAATGTTTTGCACATGGCTCACATTTTTTTAACCTTTTCTTCTTTTAATAAAATATTTTATATTAGATTAGACCTTTATGTTTTCATGCCAAAAAAAATCAATAAAATGTCTTTATTATTCAACTAATACCTTATATTTTCATGTAAAGCTACCACGAAATGCCAAACAATCTATGAGTAAAGGGTCATCAAGCATTGATCTTATTTTTATGCCATTTTTTAGAGTTATTATAATAATGTCCAGGGATGTACTTGTTTGACTAAGAATTCAAGCTCTAGATGTTGACTTACTATATATTCTAATATTATTTGTCTTTCCACTACTATTTTTTGAGTTATATTACCTATTTCATTAAATGCACTAAATATATTACTTACTATTAAATTATTTCTTCCATTTGTATTTCTTGTTATTAAACCTAAATTATTCATCATGGAGCACATTTTTTGCATTTTCATTAATTGAGCAAATAGTTGAATTTTTTTGTATGGTTTTTCTTCTCAAATGCATAATTCTATACACAATGATCATGACATAGAACTGATCTTATTTACATTTTACCTTCCACAATTTTATTTTAATCAAATACCTTGGTGTTCATTATATTATCCTTAGAGGTGTGGTTTTAGGAGATACATTTATTATTAAATTAGATGGTATTAGAAATCCAATCATAGAAGGGATATTAGAGTGTTGGTTAACATTAGACCCTATATGTGAAGTGAATTCATTTTCATTAGGAGAGAGATGAATTTGGGTCATTGCATGATGTTGATTATCATCATGCTCAAAAAAATTATTATGGATGGATGTTTCATCATATTTTATTTCTCTTTGTGTTTCATCTCTCAATGCAAATACATTGGTTACATGTTCTAAATTTTGAATTTCATCATTCGACAAGAATTGATTAGGTTCTCTTATCTCATTTGAAGACATTTCTAAAAAAAATCCATGGAATTTCACATGTTATTTTCATTTTAAATATTTCTTCATGTGGAGGAAGTACCTTCACCTTGCCCAAAAGTTCTTATGGATTATCTCCTATCTACTTATCCTTTTTTTTAATTTTCTCTCTTGACTTCAATTTCCTCATTTGTTAGCTCCTTAATTTATATTTTTTGTGAATACTCAACTCCATTATTTATCTTTCCTAAAATAAGTCCAAATCTAGGATATAAATTGAATAATTTATAGTGTTTGAGATGAATTAAATAGATAATTTATACAATTTCTAGTGTCAACAGTAAAAATCAACTCAAAAATTTTAAAATTTAAAATAAATGAGTGAATTTTGTCGGCAAAGAATCAAAATTCATGAACTACAAAGAGCATGCACCCTTTTGAAAAGTAGGAAAATCCTATTTGGAAGTAGTTCCAAATATTAAATAACATTTGATGAGGTGTTTTGACTTCAAAAGGGTGCACACCATTCATAAAAGGGAAAACTCCCTTTGTAAAGGGTGTAGACCCTTGAAAAAGGGTGTATGCCCTTTAAAAATGGAATACATGATTTTTATAGGTTGTACACCCTATAATAAGGATGTTCACCCTTATATAAAGGCTATACACCCTTTTAAGATATCTAAGATCTGAATTTTTCACTTTCCCTCCAAAATTAGTTCATTTTAAGGCTTGGGGGGTCATGAACCTAGTCTAAACCTTATCATGGACCAATCTACATGATTTTTAAGAAATTTATGTGTATTTTCTATATTTTTTGACACATCTAATAAGGTATCTTGTATTATTTAAAATACATTATATGGTTTTGTAGAGGTAAAATTTTATATTTTGAATATATAATATTTTTAATGTTAAACTATTATTTTTAATTATTACTCAATTTATACACAACATACCTCATTATGGACTATATACATATCATTAAACAATACATTTATAAAAAAATTTACAATTAATTGAAAGTTTATAAATCTTATATCTTAATAATTTACACATCATTGACTATACTTTTAAAAAAATGATTTTCATGAAGTTAAGGTTAAAATTTTGTGTTTGTACACTTGTAGTGTCAATGTTATAGTTATATTTACTTCTTTTTTTTTTTTTTTTTTTTTTTTTTTTTTGTGTGTGTGTGTGTGTGTGTGTATTAAAAAATTAATAAAAATATTCTCAAAAATATTTGACATTTCATCTATCCATTTAAGAAATTTCATACAATAATTAATTCATTTATTCAAAAAAAGTGTTCATACACATGTAAAATCTTTATATTTTCATAAAAAAGTACCAAAACATTGTCATAAATTCATCAATTTATCACACTTTTATCATTTAGGTATTGAAAAAATTATATATTTAGAAACTACATTCATAATTCCATAATTCATATTCTTATGTTATTGTCATATTGTTTTCCAAGTGTCTCTAAAATCCTCTCCAAGTTCAACTATTTTTATTTGTTTATTTTAAAAGTGGCACTTTAAGCCCCACTTTGTCTCCCATTGTCCTACATCTACCCTAAAATCTATTATATCAACCAAGTTAATATAATCTGATGAAACAAGATTGGAATGGATTATATCAACTAGGTCAATACACTCTGGTGAGATAAATTGAAATGTATCAGCACATTTTGGGTCATGGATAATGTAGTTGACTATAGATAAAATAATTATAGAAGAAAATTCTTGGTCATGGCTAGTGTAATTGACTTGACATGGTTATAACTAAATTATCGAGTTGGTTGATACTATTTAAAACAAGTGATTTTGGTGGTGATTTGTGAGAGGTTTAATTCTGATAGTTATGAATGTTCTACTAGGATCGAGGATCAAAATCACGTATAATGGGAAATGTAGAAGGCATTTGGATTATGTGTTCTTCATATGTTAATTAGTTGATAAATTTTCATTGAATGTGACAATAAGTTTTATGATTATCCTTATATGGCCTTCTTAGGTTTGGGTAGAGGGAGAGTAGACATCAAGGAAACCATGCTCATCATACCTTTATTTTTAGTATGGATTTATAAAGATGGTAAATTCATAAGAGGTATTTTTTGTTCATGTCATAGTTGTCATAAATGGGAACATATGCTATCATTATAGGATCTTCACCTCCATTAAAATAATCATTATATGTAAAAAACCTTATATGTATTTTTAAACCATGTGAGAAGTGGCAAAGGTGGGATATTTAAATATTGGGGGACCATATTGATAATATTTGGTCTCACTATAAGTGTCATTATTGGGATTTCCATAGGATATTTGTAAATGGAAAGTCCATATCAATAATATTTGGTCCCACTATAAGTATTATTATTATGACCTTCACCCTAGTAATAAGGATCATTAAGGTCATTGTAAAAATCATCATATTGGTCTTCATCAATGTTAGAAGTGTATGCAATGAATTAAGATGAATTTACAACTTAACCTACTTAGTGTATTCTAAGCTCAAAAAAGGTAAGATTACCAAATGATTCATTACATAGCTATTTATATTGGGACATAATCAATTTGGATATACTAAACCTAACTAAGGTATTTCTTACCACACAACACCAAAGGAGAAGGTTGTAAAGCCTCTAGGTAAATGACATGAAATAACCCTAACTAGGCCTAAAATATATAAAATAAATCTAATCTAGTGCTCACTAAATCTTGTGGCACAAAAGGGGTATACTTAAACAAAATAAAACATAAAAATAGAACTCTACTCAAGTTGATTTACATTTAAACTAGTCAAGGAGTATTGCATGGATCCTTTTACTTTGTGCAACATCTACCTACAAAATGAAAGATTAAAAGTTATGAATACTTACCCTGAATAAAACCTACCATGCCTATATATCTCCCTTGGAAAATGATTGATATAGGACACCACTCTTCACATATTATTCATATTGACAACATGTATGTTATGATCCATATAACTTTTGACATTTTTGGTAGTGGGAGGTTGGTTACAATTAGATTTGTGATTAGGAAGGGGATCCTCATATAACTAAATGAGCATTTGATTGGTTAAGGGATTCATGTTTAGTTTTAGCTTCATGAACCTTAGTTGTTACTTCACAATCTGATTGATGTGTATGTGTGAGTGATTCATGATTAAAATTATGTCCAAGAATATAGTCCATAGTAAATTTTCTTAATTGGTAGCAAGTTTCATGAGAGTGGCCCCAACTTGCATCATACTAATAGAATTTGTGTGGATCATACCAATATTTGGTAGGGTGAGTAGGATCAAGATCTCATGTTTAAGATCAAGGAAGACACTTTTTAATTTCTACTAAGGATAGTGGTTTATGGATATCTACACTATTTACTAGAGAAAGTGTAGAAATAGGATGAGAATTATTGGAAATTGGTGATGAAAGCTTAGGATTTATGGTATTATTTAGATAAATAGATTGAATGTTGTGTATACAATCATAGGTATTTATAAAATCATCATTAGTTGTATGTATATTTTTATCTTTCATAAGCATTAATGTCCCTATTGGAGGGTGTAAATTTGACATTTATCTTGATTGAAGGCTTATTCTAAATATTTTGGAGAAAGAGTCATCAAGTGATATTATAATTTATATTGAATATCATTTATAGATAAATTAAATATATTATCATCATGCATGTTGTGTTTAGCATTTTTAGACTAGGCTTTCCATAATTTTATGAATAATTGTGTTATTTGGGATGCTAATTGTTTGCAATTGATAAAATGAGCCATGCTATTTTTAGGAAGATCACTAGTTTGGAATTCTTGAACCAACGCATTTACTAAGTCTTCCAAGATAGAGATATAATGAGTTTGAATTTGATTATACCAATGTATATCATCTCTTGAAAAGGTTTTAGCTAATATCTTGGTGGTGTAAAAAGTGTTGAGTTTAACACAATCCTTATATAGGTTTATAAATGTCTTCAAATTTAAGGTTTGATTAATGGATCCATTATAATTAATAGTGGTAATTATTCCACCTATGTTAATGTTTATAATTTGAAGAACTAGAGGTTCATTTTATAGGTGTTTAATAGCCATTTTTAAAAGTGGAAATTATGGTAAAAGGTTACCATGTGCATCTATAATAGGGGGTGGGGGACATTAGGGTTTTGCACCCCCATTAAGTAGATCGAGGATGATTTTTTAACTACATCAATTGGTTTTTCATTTGCATCATTCGATTCACACTATTAGTTTGAAATGTATCCATTGGATTTAAAGATTGAAATAACAATTTATTAGTGTTAATGGCATTTTGACTAGTAGAAGAAAAATGGGATGCATTAATGTTATGCAAGGCATTGATAATTTGAGATGCACTAGTAGTTTCATATTTCCTAGTAGTTGTAAAGATTTGAGTATTAATGTGGTTATTTTTAGTAGACCCACTAAAGGTCATGCTTACCATGTTTGTAGCAAATATTGGCATGGAAGATGAAAAATTCATATAAAATGATGTCATGATATTATAGGAAGGAATGAAAGAGGAGAAATATGTGGCATAATTCATATAATAAATTGCCCCAAATATTGTAGCAAAGTTAGGTGAAGATGAATGGATATCTCCAATGTGAGGTCCCATTGAGAGGTTGTAAATGATTATGGGATCCTTACCCTGATGAAGAATATCATTTCAAATATTTCAATGATGAATAAGATCATTTAAATTATATACTAAATATCACTTTAATCCTCTACCATTTTTAGGAATATATGATTAAGAGAACTAAAATAGGCAAGAGTCCCATAGTTGGTGTTTCTAGTAGTAACATGGATATTACTAAGATCAAGATTATCTATCATATGATATGTTAGATGTCTCTTAGAGGTTTTATGAGGATTATTAAGATTCATCATTTTATTTTGATTTTTTATGCATCTTCATCAAATAAATTTTTCATGATGAAAACCTTATCTAGACACCTTAAAAGGGAAATGAAAATTTAGAATTTGAAAATGAATGAGATCTAGTTGGTTGATCTAGTTGGACTAACAAGATAATATAATAATATATAAATAAGAAATATCAAGTTGATAAATATAGTTGCATAAGATTAAAAATATAATATTCAATAAACTGACTACATTGAGTTGGTTGATCTAATTAGAAAAGTAAGAGAATATAACAATTTTTAAACTGACTAGATTGAGTTGGTCGATCTAGTTAAAAAAGTAAGAAAATAGAATAATATGAAAACTAACTAGGTAAAGTGGTTTCTCTAGTTATAAAAGTAGGAAAATATAATGTTTGGTAAACTAATTAGGTCAAGCTAGTAATTCTAATTATAAAATTAGGAAAGCATAACACTTTGTAAACTAACTAAGTTGACCTAGTCAACCTAGTTGGAAAGACTAGATAGAAAAGCTGATCAAATAAATATGGTTGATATAATTATATATTATGAGAAATTTTTGAAATTTCCTTAAGTTTGGATGATTTATTTTTTAAATATATAAATAATGATGAACACACATGTAACTAGGTTGATCTGGATGATCTAATTGAAACACACAACATAGAACGTGTATCAACCTTGGCTAATATAGTCTGAAATATAACATAGAATAAAAAATATAAATAAGTAAGAATTTAATTTATATTATAACTAATTATATAAAAATAAGATCATTAAATTATACTAAAGGTTGTGTTTGATAATTTAGACTTCCAAAGATACTAGTTTGTCTATTGTCGGCCTAATATTTCATAGCATTGACCTTGGAGGAAGTGCCATTCTCATATCCCACTAAATATAGTTTTAATATTAAGATAGAAGTAAATTTTCATATCTAAAAAATAATATATGCACCACACAATCAAACATATGGATTAATTCCTGAGGTTCAATACAAAGAAATATCCTAGGCAATTCTGAAATATTGTGAGGTATGTGGAAACTAAAGACCATGTTTAGCTTTATACTATGGCTATGATTATTGGGTCAATCCCCTCATGCCATTATATCTATAAATAATATATAAATACCATAAACATAATATCATGAAGCCATTCACTATAGTAGCTAAGTAGTTGTAAAACTATCAGTACATAGTATTTAGGGAAAACCAAGCAAGATGAAAATAAAGGCGAAAATAAATTTTGTCAAAAACCAAGTTGTAATTTTTGAAAGTAAATAAACAATAAATTAGTTGAATATTAAAATTGATTGTAATCACTATGAAATTAGAGTTTAATTTCATTTTATTTTTAAATAAATTTGAAACATGCATAACAAGATAGAGCAATTCGATCTAGTTGATAAAATAATGCACAATAGAATCAAGCTGGTCAAATAGGTCTATTACAAAACAAACCCAAACAAAAGAAACCAACCAAGTTAACTTATTTTAATGGTATAAAATAGGAATAAAAATAAATCAAGCCTATTTATCTATTTTAATATGTAGACAAAACTAAAAATTGAGAAAAACTAGTACATAATTTGAATATTTAACTAAAAGGCAAGAAATGAAATTTAGTTAAAATTTGATCAAATAAAAATACTAAGCTATTTAGAATGAACCTAGATGATATAAAAAGATCAACCAGGCTGATTTAATATTTTTCTAAGAATTCTATTTTTTTTTTATTGGGTTGTTCAGGCAAGTTTTTGATCTAAAACTAAAATAATGAAATGAAGAAAATTGAGTTGATCAATTTATTTAGGTGTAGAGGGTAAAATAAATGATTAGATATATAAATTATTTGAAACTAAAAACCCTATGAAAATAGAATAGAATATGATAAATAAGGTCAATGAAATTTGAAACATGTGCACAAAATATATAATGAGATCAATAGGCTCCATCTTTTTCATAGCCTATACACAAAATATAAAACTGGATCGACAATCTCGACCTAGTTGAAAGCCTATGCACATATTATAAAATTGGATAGATAGGCTTGATCCAGTTGACTATAATTAAAAATTAAAAATTTTAAGGGTTAGATTTCATGTTGGGTTAACCAAAATGTATGGAAATAATTAGGATGGATCTGTAACTTGTCATACATAGGGGATTCCAAACTCAAAGAAGGTAATCTTACCAAACTATTCATTACATATTTATTTATATCAGGACATGACTAATTCAGATCTATTAAACCTAACTAAGGGATATCTCACCACACAACACCAAATGAGAAGGTTCTAAATCCTCTAGGCAAATTACATTATGCAATAACCCTAGCTAGGCCTAAAATACATAAAATAAATCTAATCCAGTAGTCACTAAACCTTATGGTATAAAATTAGGATAGTTAAAAAAAAACATGAAAAGAAAACTCTACTCAAGTAAATGTAGGGCTAAACTAAATGATGAGTGAAACATTCATCCTATTACTTTTTTAAATATCTATCTAACAAATGAAAGAGTAAAAGTTAGGAATATTTACCTTAAAATGAACCTGATGACACTCAATTCTCCCTTAGATAATGGTGTTTTGAAATAAGTTGTTTTGTCTTTGTAAGGATCACACTATATAAATTAACTCTAGGATAAAAGACTCCTACTTTACTTCTAATAGTTTTCCACAAGACAAGATTCTTTCCCTCCAAGACAAAACCCTAATCAATGACTCCTAAAGTATAGAAATAGCAAAATTGTAAGTTGTATCAATGTGAAAATGAATTTTCCTCTCAATTAGATTAAAGTGAAGGGTTATTTATAGCCAAATATTGACCCTAGACCCTCCCAATAATTTATCTAACAATATTGAGTAACTCAATCTTATTAGGAAATAAATATAGATGGTAGGTCTCAAACTAGGTTGGTTAGTCTGACATAGTTCCATAACATGTGCTCAATCCCTAATAAGATCGACCTAGTTGACATATTAATAAAATGAAGAAAAGGGGTGTATGCTTAGTCAGGAGATATTTAAGAAGGTTAATTACTTAGAGGAGTGGATAAATGGGTTTTAATTAATTAAGGAGTTAGATAAAAGTAACTTATAGTGGTTTTAGGTAATGGTATAGAGACTAACAATCTTATAAAACACCAAAGGTATAACCAACCCTTTCTTGGTGCACCTTTTAAGTCTTGCACTTATAGAGATTGAAAATTGATAGGTTCTTACAAGAGATAAAGCATCAGTAAATAAAAAGTTTGAAAATATTATTTGTATACATATACACCACTCAAAGCTAATCATTTTTCACACAATTGTAACATGGGATGGTGCTTCAAGAAATGACATAGCAATGTGTTGTCCCCCAAAAGTAGCATTCATTTTTGGGACAACATTTGAATTATTTTGGTCTTACAGACCAAAATTGTCTCTTCCATTTTAAAAAAAAATTGTCCTAGACATTCATATTCCTCATTTTCCAAGCTTCTCAAAAAATCTACATACCTTGTAGGTCAAGTTCAATGGGTTTTACATGTTGATTTCTATAGACTTTCTTTCTACAAACTCTACAGGCAAGTTTATTTATATAGGTTCAAAGGCTTCTGCAAGTGGTTTCAGTCAAAAGAATTAGTTTCCAAACACTTGGTCATTTTTTAGGATAGGTTTAGAGCTTCAGTTTAATCAAAAATTTCCATCAACAAGCATCTGAGTGCAAAAAGAGACTTGAACCATTGAACCATTTTGGTTCAAAGGTTCAACGGGTTCAAGGTTTAACAAGTTCAATGTCTTTGGCAAGAGTTAACCACTTCATCAAGGTTCAAAGTTTAGTCACTTAAATTGGTTCATCAACTTCAAGACACTTGGCCAAATCAAGGCAGCTTGATCCATTGAACCATTGAACCATTTTGGTTCAAAGGTTCAACAGGTTTAAGGTTCAATGGCAGGTTCAACCAAAGGAATAGTTCAATGGATCAGTTCAACCAAGTGGTTAACCTCTTTATTTCACTTAGTTGGTTCATTCTTTCATTTCATCCTTTGGTTCAACGTCTACAGGTTCAATAGTAGGTTCGAAGACATTTTTCAAAGCTTTATTTGAACCGTTGAACCAAAACTTGGTTCAATGTATTGGTTTAATGAATAGGTTCATTTAATGGCTTGGTTCATATAGTTGGTTCATTCAATTAAACCATTAATTTGAACCATTGGCTTGAACCATTTTGGTTCAAAGCCTTGGTTCAACCGATTGGTTCAACGTCAAAGTTCCTGTTGGTTCAAAGGCAAATTCATTATGTTTGATTCAATGTTTAGTTCATCAGCTTATTTAATTCATTGAACCATTGGCTTGAACCATTTTTGGTTTAACCAATTGGTTTAACATAAAAATTCAAAGGGGTGGTCCAATGCAAAAGGATACTTCTTGAAGGACAAGTGCCCTTGCGAAGGACACTTCATCAATAAAAGCACCCTTCAAAAGGGTCATTTTTCAAGGAAGCCAAAAGGTAATTCTTTCAAATTTGTTTAAGGCATTTGAAAATTGGATAACACTTAATTATTTTGGACTTCTATCTAAAGTAATTCCTTTAGACAAAAATTCTGAAAGAATTCTAAGTGGCTACAGGCTCAAAAGATCCGAAGACCAGTCAAAGACTTTGCAGAACAAATTTCTGTAGACTTTTGTCCATGGGAATTTTCCCAGGGCAAATTATCCATTAGAATTTTTTGTGGGACAAATGTCCATGGAAATTACCCATGGGAGAAAACACCTAGGAATTTGCCCAAAGGATAGTTCACATGAAGCCTTAGCCTGGGGATTAGTCTGCGAGAACTGCCAAGGCAAAGGGCTGCCAAAGGATCCCAAAGGGCAAGTGCCCTTGCAGGGGACTCTCAGAAACCAAAGTAAAAGGCTATTCTGACTCGACATAGGTCATTTCTCAAGACCCAAAAGGGCAAGTCCAATCTAGAAGGGCAAATCTAAAAGCTGAAAGAAGACCAAGGGGTGACACCCTTGAAGACGTCAAATTCAAGACAGTGAACTAGCCGTTGAGAGCACATTGATGGGCATGTAAACATCAATTTTAAAGCCCATGAAATAGCCATTGATCCTTTGGATTTATAGACTCGAATGCATTCCCAAAATTTAAGACCAAAACTAGCTGAAAGCAAGGAAAGACAGAATAATGAATGAATCCAGGACTCGATTCAATTAACTAGAAAAGGAGGAATGATGAAGACAAGATCAAACCACCAGGTGGACATTGAAAGTTGTAATATTTCAATAACATGACTTTTTCATCGACATTAAGAAGATCAAATAGGTAAAAAGCCCCAAAGTTCTAGCCTATCTTTCTAACAGTTCCCACTGCATCATGATGTATTACTATTCCTGAGTCCTTCAAGTGGCTATATAAGGGACTTTCTTTCATTGTAATTGGATCTCTTATTTGATAATCTAAATAAAACTCTACCCAAATTGAGAGTCATCATTGAGACTTTGTGCTCAGTCTATTGATCATATTTTGTAATTGGAATAAGAAAGCAAGGGACTTTTTTAGACTTTGTGCTATGATATCTTTTGTTGTTGAGGAAACTATTCTTATGTTTGTTTCCTAGATATATTTTCTATTCCGTTAACTTAACAAGCAAGATTAGTAAAATTAGTCAGGAAGGTGTCATGAAGAATCAACTGTGGAGAGACTTTGTGCCCCCATAGGTGCCTTCAGTGTGTTTTCTTTTAATTTCTATGTAAAGGACTTTGAGAAGACTTTGTGCCCTCTTTGTCCTTATTATATTACTCTTAAACATTTCTAGTGTAGACTTTGTGTTGTGCCTCGATTTGCCGGTTACCATACCTTCAGTTATGTTTTGCTTTTATTTCTAGGAGTATTCTTTTGGCTAGCTGAATAGTTCTTCTGAAAGAAGAGGAGTGATGTCTGTCATTCTCTTGAGTTTTTCCTTTGTTTTATACACATCATCTCTGAAGAAAGAGAGATGGATGTCTTGTCTTACCCTTGAGTATTATTTTCTATTTATACATATATATAGCATATCCACAGGGAACCTCCCCTTGATGAGAGGAGAGAGCAGTCTCCTTCTGATGTAATAAACATACACATTTGGACTACTAATCTTCTTACTTTGGCTGATAAGACCTATTTTGTTTACCAGTACGCTGATAGACAAAATATTCAACCAACACAATGCACAATACTAAGCTAATAAATTGCTATAAAAATTTTAAAAAAATGAAAGTAAATAATTGAAAAATACATACCTTCACTTACATTGTTTTCTAATATAAGTTTCATGTGAAGTAGATAGAAGAGGTATCTAATGTATGGGGCATTAGGTGGAATTGAAAAATAAACTAAAAATCAAACTTATTAAAAAAATATGGGTAAGTATAGAAAAAATCTATTTATTATCAGGATTCAATAACTTTTTATAGTTTAAAAAATGGAAACATAGTTATGAGAAAAATATGGAATTTTTTAGTAAATAACCGTTAGCTAAATAATTTTTAAATTTTAACTATTCTATTATAATTTTACTATTTTTAGAAACTAAAGCTTTGTGCGACCTAGAGGAGAAATGAGAGAGACCATGGCATGGAGGTGATGAGCATGAGGTGGAGGATGTATAGCAACTATTGTGAGTATGATCCAAGTATGGTATGTATTAAATTCAAATTTTTATCATTTTTCATTATAAACTAAGTTATATTTGAAAAATCTAGGTACCAAGGCAAATCTATGTTACATAATCTACCCCAAGAACATTTAAGGGAGAGTAGGAATTTTTAAAAAATAGTATGGGTCAAAGAAGGTCATTAATTACAAATGTGTAAAAATCACCATGATAAATGAACAAGATTGGCTTGGCCAACATAGTTTTAAATTAATAGGTTAATGATAGTTATCAATTGCATAGTATCATATTGATCTAGTTAATAAATAGTTGATTAATAGTGTGTATTTGATGGATGGATAATTATGTGTATGTGGGATGATATAGTCTAATAGTGCATAGGTATCTGACAATGTACAGCATGGTCGATTGAGTAATGTATTTAAGTGGTTGATATAGTTTTATTAAATGGTCAAATTCATATGGAGTGGCCAATGCAGTAGAGTTGTCTAGTTGATTGTGTATTGAGTGGCTGATGTATTTATGTTAGTTCGATGGCTTCATAGAAATTAACCAATTTAGTTTTATTTTAACAATGGCCAGCATAGTTAGATACATGGAAGACTTAGAATAAAATGTATTCTTGGTTGACATAGTTAGTTATGTGGCTAATATAGTATAAATTGTTTGATAAAATGATAGAATAGCTTGATGAAGTAGTTAATTTTGATGTAAATTCCTATATTTTATTGTGATTTAATTTTATGATTATTTTATATCAAGGATTGATTCATTCTTTATTATTTAATATTTTTTAGAGACAATGGAGACTTTAATGATTGGTGAATGCAATTTAATTTCTAGATTTATTAGATAGATTGATAGCGAATGATCATGCAAAATTGAAAATATTGGGTTTTCGACGTATTATGCATATATGTCATATTCCCTTGAGTTTTGACTTGGTCACCATGTTCTTAGGGACATGGGAGTGATTAACAAACACTTTTAGGTGGGTGATGGATGGAGATACCATTGACATGGCTATCACCCTGGAGGATGTTCATGTGATCTTAATACTTCCTATTATAGGTACTCATGTTATTTGTGATACTATTGACATGTATGTTGAGAGATGAGCCTTAGCCTTATGGGAGACCAAATTAGAGAAATATTTTGATGGTTTTCAAGTGCATTTATTTAAAGCCTATGTGTCATCCATTTTAGATATGTGTAAGGTTATTATTGGACTTATGATACCTCATGTGATCTATCACAAGTCATATGGGAAGGTACCACTATATGTGGTGAAATTTTATCATTTTATATTAGAGTAGGGTACTATTTATGACCTAGGGTTAGTGATTTGGGTGTAGTTAGTACATCTTATATATAATATTCTATCATGAAGGCAGATGATTATGTGCCCTATGATATTATTGAGTAGTTTTATTTATGATAGGTTTCTTATGTATCACCTTGTGGGGTTGCCCCATGTGATAGATGATATTTTACCTCATGTTATAAGATGGATATATTACCATGTGTTATGGGTTGTACCTCATGCCCTAATATTGTAGAATGTCACCAAGGGAGATATTTTTTTGTGGTTATATGTAGTTATTGTATCTAGTTAGCCTTATTGGCCAACTATTTTTCAAGGATTGGTCTGTGTTCATATTGCAAGTCAGTATATGTGGTGGATGGAGCTACATCCTATTATTAAGTCATTTGGGATTTCCACCTCTATCAACACCTATAGTAGTCCCTACATATTAGGCATGTCATGCTAAGGAGTGTAGGGGTAGTGGAGGTGGAAGAGCACATGTGTATGTGCCTATTATTTAGACACATTAATCAATACCTTGGAAAAGATGATGATGGTAGTAGTAGAGAGAGGAGAGAGTGGTGGAAGAAGAGGTATAGATGGTTGTGGTATAGTATGTGAAGGTGGATATTATTGCACCATAGGAGGATTTGTATTTATATAAAGATTTATAACTACCACCATGGCCACCATGATGGTGTAGATAGAGATAAGTGTAGGTGTAGGTACATGTGGATGAGGATCTACATGTATAGGTAGTAGAGCATAGAGATACTATAACACTGTTAGGTTGTGGAGCTAAAAGCTTCAACTATGTAAACATGGAGAGGTTGTTGAGTTCTAGAAGTACCAGCGTCGGTAGTGTAATCGATGTCGGTCACATACAATGCAGAAGGGCAACTGGCATCAACAAGGAGTCAGCCGATGTCGATCATCTCCAGGTAGATAGGGACTGATATCAGTCACTTGTGCGGTTCCAAAACTATTCATTGCATGAACAGTTAGTTCATTGAATCGAGTGTTTACATGTAAAAGGCTATTTTTGGTCTTGAGTTGCGAGTCTAATTATTGTAAATTAGAAGTCTAAGTTATTATTTAAATGTGGGATCTATTTATAGACCTATTGGCATGTATTGTAATTAAGGCAAGAAAAGGATTTCTTCCAGTTGTAGGATCTTGGTCAGTAGGTGTGCAAGGCCACGTTTGAAGATCTACATGTGTAAGTAAGATCATTGGAGATCTACTTGAAGTACTTTGAGTACTTGTGTACCAGCAGGGTTATTACTGATTGGTTGAAGATAAACACCAATTCTGTGTGTGAGTTGTGTGTTGGGACTATTTTTGGTAAGAGAGTGAACTCTTGAAGAAAATTACTGAACACTTGAGGTGTGGGAAGCTTTTGAGAGGTGTGGAGAAGAGGTGGCATCTTCTTTATTGTATTTTATTTCTAGATGAGTATTAATACAAGATTGTGTATTATCTCTCATATTCTGTGTTATTTGTGAATTCTAGTTACTTGTTACTTCTGGTTAATTCTGCATGTTTAATTGCTTGTATTTGGTAATCATATTGTGATCTTTTTGAGGAGCAAGATCCTAACAAGTGGGATCAGAATAGGTGTGTTGTTCTTGATTCCCCAACAACTAGTATTAGAGATTTTGGTTGGGATACTAATACGTTAGATTAGATCTAGTTAGTGTGTGTTGATTACAGGTTACTCACAAGGGTTTCTATTTGAGTGGGAGTAGAGCAATGGTAGAAGAAAGTAAGCTATGAATGGAAAAGTTTAATGGCAAGAACTATCAATTATGGAGGATACAAATTGAAGATTATTTGTATCAAAAAGATGTGTACTTACCATTGGGTGGGGTTGATTGTAAGCCCTAGGATATGAAGGATGAAGAATGGGAGGTTCTTGATCAAAAGGCTCTGGGATTTATAAGGTTGAGTCTTGCATCGTCTGTGATTTCCAACTTATCACATGCTAAGACAATGATAGAGTTGATGGAATATTTGGCAAATTTATATGAAAAACCCTTAGCTTTGAATAAGGTATTTCTTATGAAGCAATTATTTAATTTGCAAATGTTGGAAGGTGGATCTGTATATAGTCATCTTAGTGATTTCCATGGTTTGGTAAACCAATTAAATTCAGTCAATATTGTTTTTGATGATGAAATGAAGGCTCTCTTAATCTTATGCTCATTACCTGAAAGTTGGGAGAGTTTGGTAATGGTAGTTAGCAATACTACGTCTGCTTCAAAAATCTTAAAAGTGGATGATGTTGTGAGTGTAATCTTGAATGAAGAGATTTGCAGGAAAATCACAGGTGAATCATCAAGAAATGCTTTGAGTGTGGAAAGCAGGGGAAGGCAAAGAGAGAAGATCGAGCATGGGAGATCAAGGTTAAAGATAGGCAAGAGATCCAAGTCCAGGTATGCCACAATAACCTACTAGAAATGTGAAAAGCAAGGGCACTTAAAGAGAGATTGTTGGTTGGGTGAAGATCAGCATGAAGGACATGAAGAAGAAGCAAATGTTGCAGATTATGTTGCACAAGATGCTCTGGTATGTTCCTTAGATAAAGTAGAATCTTGGGTTTTAGATTTTGGTGCCTCTTTTCATGCATCCCCAAATAGGGAATTTTTTCGTGAGTATGTCCAGGGAGACTTTGGAGAAATTTGTTTAGGGGATGGTAAGCCTTGTTAGATGGTTGGCAAAGGAAAAGTGAAGCTAAAATTATAGACAGGTAACACATGGGTGTTGAAGGAGGTCATGCATGTCCCAGTTCTGGAGCAGAATTTGACTTTTGTAAGAAGTTTGGGTGATGGGGGTTACACAGTAACTCTCACAGTGGACTCTTGGAAGGTTACCAAGGGTGCACTTATTGTAGCAAGAGGTAAGAAAGTAGGTATGCTTTATCTATCTACTTGTATTACTGATTCTCTTTCTAGGTTATCTACTTCAGCTATAGATTCAAAGATGTGGCTTAATAGGCTTGGTCACATGAATAAGAAGGAGATGCATGTTCTTGAGTCAAAGGATATGCTTTCGGATTTGAAGAGCATGGATCAAGATTTTTGTATGTAGAGGAAGAAAGTGACATTTCTTGAGGGATCCGATGTTAATGACAAGAATAAGAAAGCCTTGGTTTTCAAGGAGAAAATGACGGACATAGATCAACAGAAGGGGCTAAAGAATTCTGAGTAGAGCAAGGGTGATTTGGACAGGGTTTTGATCCAAAAGGAGCTCGCAAGTAGAAGTCATTTCTCACAAGAAAAACATAGAGACTGATGTCAGTTAGAAAACTGATGTCGACGTCTAGATAGGGACTGATGTTGGCTATGTGTAGCCCGACATTGGTGACTCAAGGACAGATAAACACCAGCATCAGTCAGGGGGAACTGACGTCAGTGATGAGGCAGTCACATGGAATTGACGTCAATCAGGTGCAGACTGAGATGTGACTGACATCGGTCACTGAGATGGATTTTGGGTGGATAGCAAGCTGTCAAGGAGTCTCAAGCACCCATATGGAGGACTTAAAGGGTAAGTAAGCCTCAAATTCATCATTTCCCTTCTTTACACTACTTGTTGCTCACTGATTGTAAAGAACTAGGAAGTTATTAAAGAAGTAGAGTAGGTAGATCTAGGAAATAGTGGGAGCTTGGCATGGATGAAGGATGTGATTCCTTGGAGAAGAACCAAATGGGAGTTTTGGGTGGAGTTTCCCGCTAAAAGAAAGCACTGAGAGACGAATGGATGTTCAAGATGAAGAAGAGTGAGAATGGACACGTGAGACAGAAGGCTAGGGTATAGGTCTTGAATAAGCTGCAAGACAATGGAGGTTTGACCATTGTGTTTCTCTTTACCAGGTTGGATAATATTAACTACATTATCCTATTACTGTATTGTGTGCTTATTGCAGGGTTACACTTACATGGAGTTGTTGAACTAAAGGTAAAGCTAGTTCAGAGGTGTGTCATGAGGAATCTAGGAGCATCAAGATTCTTTGGCATGAGTGTGTTCTAGGGACATGGAAGGTCACAGGTTGACTTTGTTTTAGGATGATTGTGTGAGACCGGTTAGCATGCTGATGGTTGGACAATTCTATGAATAGTGTCTTGATTCACATAATGAGGTTGAGTACATGTGTACTAAACCTGAGATTTCCCAAGCAGTGGGAGTTGTCACAAGTTTGGAGCCAATCTGACAAAGAAGCATTGGAGGGCAGTTCAGTGGATTCTTAGAGGGACCAATATTAGGTGCACATGCTATGCAGGGTCAAGTTATTTTCTACATGGGTTTGTAGATGTGGATGTGGCAGGTGATTTGGATGACAGGTGTTGCACCATAAGATTTGTGGTGGTTGGTCTTCAAGAGTGATCTTGAAGAGGGATACAAAGCCAAGGGAACAAACTAGATGATGTACAGGTACAGGTATAGTTATAGCTCTTTATCTCCAAGTGGGAGATTATTAGGTTGTGGAGCTAAAAGATTCAACTATGTAGATATGGAGAGGTTATTGAGTTCTAGAAGTACCGGCATCGATAGTGTAACTGACGTCGATCACATACAGTGGAGAAGGGCAACCAACATCAGTAGAGAGTCAGCTGATGTCGGTCATCTCCAGGTAGATAGGGACTGACATCGATCGCTTGTGGGGTTCCAAAACTATTCATGGCACGAATAGTGAGTTTGTTGAACCGAGTGTTTGCATGTAAAAGGCTATTTTTGGTCTTGAGTTGTGAGTCTAATTATTGTAAATTAGAAGTCTAAGTTATTGTTTAAGTGTGGGATCTATTTATAGACCTATTGGCATGTATTGTAATTAAGACAAGAAAAGGATTTCTTCCAATTATAGGATCTTGGTCAGTAGGTGTGCAAGGCCACGTTTGAAGATCTACATGTGTAAGTAAGATCATTGGAGATCTACTTGAAGTACTTTGAGTACTTGTGTACTGGTAGGGTTATTACTGACTGGTTGGAGGTGAACTCCAATTTTGTGTGTGAGTTGTGTTTTGGGACCATTTTTGGTAGGAGAGTGAACTCTTGAAGAAAATTACTAAACACTTGAGGTGTGGGAAGCTTCCAAGAGGTGTGGAGAAGAGGTGGCATCTTCTTTATTGTATTTTCTTTCTGGATGAGTATTAATACAAGATTCTATATTGTCTCTCATATTTTGTGTTATTTGTGAATTCTAGTTACTTGTTACTTTTGGTTAATTCTGCATGTTTAATTGCTTTATTTGGTAATCATATTGTGCTCTTTTTGAGGAGCAAGATCCTAACAAGTGGGATCAGAACAGGTGTGTTGTTCTTGATTCCCCAACAAACACATCATAAAAATATCTATTCTATAGAGTGGAAAATTTATAATGGATCACATCATGTTCATGTTCTCCAACCTAATTTTGTATCACCTCAAAGACATGCTCTAGTCAAGGTACTCAGTGGTTGAGCTGATGGAGATATAGTTGTTGGTGAGTGATTTATGTTTTGATATGTATTTGATGTTTATTATGTTGTGGATAGTTATATATAGAACATAATAAACATCAAATACATATCAAAACATAAATCACTCACCAACAACTATATCTCCATCAGCTCAACCACTGAGTACCTCCACTAGAGCATGTCTCTGAGATGATACAAAACTAGGTTTGAGAACATGAACATGATGTGATCCAAGGTACTCAGTGCTTGAGCTGATGGAGATATAGTTGTTGGTGAGTGATTTATGTTTTGATATGTATTTGATGTTTATTATGTTGTGGATAGATTATATATATATATATATATATATATATAGGATTTTAATAGATATGTATATGTGTGTGTATGAGATCTAATGTACATTTGGTTTGTGTTTTTTAGATATTTTTGAAGAGTTTAAATGGTTTGTGGTAGTTTAGGCAACACATCATGATATTTTGGATTATGTGTTATTACATCATGATACTACCAATATGATTGATCCTATTATACCTTCTACTCCTTATGTTAGTTGGTTTTGATTGGTCAATGAGGCAATGTAAGAGATATAGATACAATGAGGTACAACATAGGTGGAGTTCCCATTAGGAGTGTGAAAGGGAGGCTTTTGATCATGATAAACACTGGCCGAGGAATGATCCACTCATTTAGTTACATGTAGAGAGTTGGCATGTGTACAAGGTTAGGTGACCAATTTACATGGATAGATTGAGGTTTTTCATACATAAACAAAGTCACTTTAGCACACCATTCAAAGGGTTAAATCTTAGATATCGATGGGTAGTGTATCCTATCCACCATATGGGCAAGGTGGACCAAAGCTATAGAGTTGATATTATATTATGTTTATATCATGTTATTTTATTGTATCAAACACTGGATCCATTAATATATATAGATGTATATTTTTTGTTATGACTCATGGATAGTATGGATGTATGTATTTTATTTTTATCACATGTGTTGATGTATTTATTATTCTTTTCTATCATTTGTTAACAAATTCATGGTTAAAAAGAATGATAGAAAAAAATATAAAATGTAAGAAGGTAAAGTAAAATATATTAGGTCTCATGAAAAAATGAAATGTACAACACACTAAATAAAGTTGAGAAGCATGTAAAAAATAAAGGATAATAATGGAATAAATTGTATAACACATTAAATCAAGTTGAGAAGAATGTAAAATGTTAATAAATAATGTAAAACACAATAAATTAAGTTAAAAAGTGTGTAAAACATAAAATAAGTAAATTATAATAATGAAAATATAAAACACACTAAATTAAGTTGGGAAGCACGTAAAATGTAAATGAATTTTAATTATAAAATGTATAATGCACTAAATCAAGTTTGGAATCATGTAAAAATTAAATAAATGAGATATAAGTAAAGATGGAAAGTGGAATGACAAGTAGATTTGTGTTAATCACTTGTTTAGAAAAAGTATAGTTATTTTGTGACTAGTAATGTTATGAATCTTAAGGATACTTTGTGAGGAAATTTTTTTACTATAAAATGTCTTCCATTACAACTCATAAAATTTAAACCAATGAGGTAAATGATAATAGTTGGAAATACTTATAGAGGGTAAGGAAATGTTTGTGATGAAGGCTTGGTCCTATGCAAGGTCTTATATTACAACTCACAAAAGGAGAACCAAATGGGTATGATTATCTAACAAATATTATTCATCAAGTAATAATTCTGAGAAACTCATAATGAAAGAGTAAATGGAAAAATCATGACATAGGCATTTTTAATAAACCTTAGTAGGCATGAGACATACTAAGTAAATAGGTAGGTGCTAAGAATTTATTAGATGCCAAATTCAAAAGATATTTATTCATAATAAACACATAAATTTATATGTAAATAAATTTAGTACTAAGATCATCTCATGAAGGTTAAATATACAAGAAAATTAAAATGGGCCTACCTTCTCATAGTGTGTTCCCTATTCCTCAGGACCCCTTATAGAGTTGTTAGTCTATTTTAAATATTAGGTATTTGCATGCAAAAGTAGGTAGTACAATAGAAAAGTTTGAGAACTCTTATCCCATTCTATTAGTATTTTGCACCCCAATGTACCTTGGCTCTATCATGAATCCTACTATGGATTTTGATCTTAAACTAGGAATATGGTATGTGTTAATATATGAATCATGTCTTTTATTGTGATTTTGACTTTTAAATATTTATTTTTTCCTTTTTATCATTTCATTTTATTTAAATGATTTGGATTTTAAATTTTTATGGATTTTTATACTCCTACTCCATGTGGATTTAAAATAACCAAACATGAGTGATAAAAGTGGAAAACATATATAAGCTTTAGACATCGGTTATATGATACAAAATACCTATAGATTTTTTTAGCTTGCTAAATAATTAGGATTGCCCATAAACAAGTATGTGATCTCAAGACCAACCATATGCATGATTAGTATGAAAGGAAAATAAGTGGAAATGGAGATCAAATAGATCTATATATGTAGATATACAATGATAAATATGCTTGTTAATTGATCATATGGTAAAGATATTATATTAAAGGGTGTGGATTTAGAACCATGTTACAATAATAACTATCATATTTGAAAACATGACATAATAAACATAAAAATAAATCATCCTAAATAAAAATAAGGGAAAAATAAATGAAAATTAAATTAATACATGAAACATTTTCAAGTGATAATTAAAACATAAGATCAATATATGCTCATAAATCAAATCCAAGTCATATGACATTGTAATAAATAATGTGATGAAACACCATGATGTGTTCACAAGTATTGATAAATTTTGTGGAAAATATAATCCATAACATATAATACATACTTGTGTAACTATACTCTAACTTTAATCAAAATATAATTAATCTTTGTAGAGAGTTGTGAAAATATTGCCTTGTGTATTGTCTTAACTAAAAAATTGGGTATGCTACAAGAAGAATATGCTCATGGGATAGTTCCTACAAGAGATAGTAAATAAAAGGAACTGATGTCAAATTGTGATGAAAATATTTGGATTTATGAGTAAATATGGGATTAAAAGAAGGATAATCCTTTATTCATGGATTTTCTATAGTATGAGGCCAAACTAATGAAGGCATGGGTCATGTAAAATCAAAAAATTGCTACTTTAGTACTCAACAATTATCTATATGATGTGTAGTAAATTAATGCCAAAAATAGTAAAATTACCCATACTTAAGTATGTATTCTATAATTATATTAAGAGGATGTACGTTTTTATTTTTATATTGTGCCTTCTTTAGAATAAGTGTATCAATGTACTATTAAATCTATTGATAATGAGTAGAATAATGCATGCATGTTCCATGAAAGTAACAAGTACATTAAGGAGTAGGACATGAAAGTTAACTATCTATGGTAGAAGTAGATCCTAAGGCTTTTTGTTTTTGATGTGCATGACAATCCTTGGCCCAATGATCAAAAACTCTATGAATCTCACAATATGTCTCATCTACCCATCATGTTGATACAGGTTCAAGCTTAGCCAAAGGTAATATTCCATCACCAATAAAAGGAGAGATCAAAATATGATAAGGACTAAGCTAGGATAATTTCTTAGATGAGCTTAAAGTGGGTCAATGTAATATATCCAACATCTCTAGAGGAATTAAGCTAGAAGGATCATAGTTTATAGAGAACCAATAAGGTCGTGTCATAACATGGTCAAGAAGCATCAACAATGACTAAAGGAGTAGTAGTGTGTGTGTGTGTGTGTGTGTTTCATCTCATACCTATGAACATGAGAAGAAGAAGAAGAACTAATATTAGGTAATATAGAATGAGAAATAACTACATGAATATAACTAAGAGAATGTTATAAATAAGAATGGTAATTGTCTCTAGATTTTTAACTTGAAAAAATCTAGCTAAAAAGGGATCATATAAATATTATCCATCATCATAATAAAGAGTGTGAATGTTAGTAGTGCATGAATTTATGATTTTATCAATCGAAGAGGCATGATGAATGGAATGTTTATTTTTTTAGAGTGATTGGATTTTCATCTAATGGTTTTTTATGGGACTAATGTCATATAGAAGGAGGTAATTCAGCAATTATTCAAGGAGAGAGATCAAAAGTTTTGATTATCAAACTGATCTCATCTAGTTCATCATCATTTGAATCTAAGATATTAGGTGGTATGTTTCCTATTAATTCAGGGTGACCATTATAACCTCTAATAGAGTTTATAGGGTAATTAAAGCATTGTGACTCATGAAATGGTATGATAGGTAAGGTTTAAGGGTGGGTATTTTAAAAATACCTCATTGTTGAAATTGTTTAAAACTCTAAGGATTAGTATCTCCTTGAATCTTGTATATAGAACCATTATAGGTAAACTTAACACGTTGCAATATTGATGAGGTGAATGCTCTCATGTGGTGTGTCTAAGGTCAATCAATTAAAATGTTATAAGTAAGTGAGAAGTTCATATCATGATTTTGGCATGCACTATGATAGGAATCCAAACACACCCTAAAGGAGACATTTGTCTTCTATCATATCCTTGACATGTAATTTGAATAGACTTGAGATTACATTCAAAATATCCAAGTATTTTAATGAAATCAATGGAAGCCACACAAGTGCATGAACCTTCATCAATTAATGTGCATTTAACTTGGATATCTCCTATTTGGATGCTAATGAACAATGGAGGATCATCTACATGAAGTAATAGCTCATCAAGAATCATTGAAAAGATATGGAATTTGAGTGAAAAATAAGTATCTAGAGTTTCATCAATGTGTACAAAATTTTCTTCACATTGTTTAAGGATATTATCTTCAGAGCATGACAAAGTGGCTTCTTTATCGATAGGTGGGGGATAAGGGATGTTCATTTCTAATAAATTTTTCATTAGATGATTATGATGATGAGGATAAGTTCATGAGTTTTATAAATGGATATGAGATGGAAGATGTTAAATTTCATCTATAATATCCCATTCATCATATCTTATTAGAATTTTGTCAGATAATGGTGCATAGTGTTTAAGTAAATCCTTTGAGAGTGTAGCAGAAGTACATTAAAATTAATGTTGGTAAGGGGTATTTTATTGAGTTTTAGTTAATGTGGGTTGACCAATTATATTTGATTATGTTGTTTTAGATGACTTTATTGAATTATTGATTATTTCTTATGTATTAGAGGAAGAAGTAGCAATTCTAGAAGATTTTGTGATTTATGAGTGAGGTGTCTTAGTTAAAGGATTAGAATTTATATAGATAGTATGTGAGTTATATTCTAACTATATCATCAAATTTGATATTTTTGGGTTTTTTGAATTTATGGGGATTAGTTTTGATTACCCCAATTCCATGAGATGGGTTGGTTAAGAATATTGAATAGTATGGAGCTTCGATAAATTATTATAGTTTGAATCTAAGTAATGATTGATATAGGGCACTGCTCTCTAAATATTATTCATATTAAAAACATTCTCATCATATATGTAAGAATCCATAGAAATTTTGACATTATTAGTAGTGGGAGGTTGGTTAGAATTAGCTATATTATTAGGAAGGTGATCCTTGTAAATAGATAAATAATAATTTACTTGGTTAAGGGATTAATGTTTAGTTTTAGTTTCATTAGTCATAGTTTCTACTTCATAATGTTTTTGACATGTACTTATGAGTGATTCATGTCAAAATTAGGTCTAAGAAGATAGTCCATAGTAAAGTTTCTTAATTTATGGTAAGTTTCATGAGAGTGGGCCCAAATTTCATGATACCAATAGAATTTTTGTGGCTCATACTAATATTTGGTAGGGTGATTAGGATAAATATCTCATGGAGAAGGTCAAGGAAGACACATTTGAATTTTTTCTAAGGAAAGTGGTTTAAGGATATTTACATTATTTACTTGAGAAAATGTAGAACTAGGATGAGAATTATTAGAAATTAATGATGAAATAATAGGCTCTATGGGATTATTTGGAGAAATTTATTGAATGTTATGTATAGAATCATAAGTATATGTAAATGTTGGTGATCTAGATTTGCACCCTTGCTGAGTAAGGGGATTTTTCAAATATTCCTAATCAAATCTAGTCTAACATAGAATTGATCCTAGGTTGTGGTATCCTAATAATGAATTATACCTCTAGAGAAGGCCAACTTCCTTCTAGATAGAGAGATAAAAATAATATAAGAAAACATTTAAAATGGGGTGATGGACTAATAATTAGAATACTTATACTTTACACAAGACAAACTATGAGACACATTAAAGACTAAAGAAGATTAGTCCCACATGAATATTTCATAATAAGGAATGAATTAGTTATTAAACTAACAAGAGAGGGTAGAAATCCACTTTTAAGCTAAATAACAAATGGAAAATTTCACTTATAATGACCTATGAAAACTACCAAACACTTCATGAAGATGAGAAAACTAGAACATAAAAAAGGAAAATACATTCACTTAACTACAGTACAGGAATTCATAGAACACACTTCAATCTATATTGCAAAATGGTGGAATTTAGTCTTTATTACATCAAAAGTTGTTACAATGCAAATGTTGGCATAGCCTAATCAAGACAAATCATAAGAGTCTATTTCTTTAAAAATTGTCAGAGATTTATTTCTAAAAACTTTCATAGAGTTATACATGTGGTAGAAGTTGGAACATATATATATATAAGAAGAAGAGAGAGAGAAATGTGATGTATTATCATGAGTTTAAGGATGCTAACTCATAACCTTATCAACAAGGAAAAAATTCTATAAAATAATTAAATGCCCATTACCCTTATCCAACTACCAGGTTCCCTTCCTAGAACTCCATGTCATTATCTATCTAATTTGGTGATGAGGAACACGTCTTGAAATTAATATAATTATGCCACATCTACTTTAGATGGCCAAATGTACCTATTTATCAAAAATGTGATCTTAATGATAGGTGAGACACCTCTTCATGATCACATTTACATCTATATTTGCTTTAATATCAAACACAGATCTATTATAGGTGAAAACCAATTCAACTATTGGTTTTCACATAGTCATAATATCTATGGAAACCTATAAACTACTTGAATTTGATTTACAATCATTGGTCTATATTCAATCTCTATATTAGGTCATAAGAGACATATTATTCATTTCAAACCTATAAGAGCTGACATGGATCCTCCTAAAAGTAATGAACATGTCAAGGGAATGACCCTATAATCTGGTTGACAGGTTCCAAGTTATCAATCAGAGGTCTTGTTTAACTTCAATGGTGACTAAGCCTTATCCTTAACCATCTTTCCTATATGAACTATCTATTATTTACTAAGATCTAATGATGATATGGATCCTTAATATTTTTTCCACCTAGGTCAAAAAACTAGTTCTTTGACCTTCAATGGAAGCTCTTTGTATTTGATCTTTGTTCATTGGTCATCAATTACCAACTTAGATCATTTATATTGTGACCATTACTTTATTATTATTGGTACCATAGATTATAATAACTTATTTTACTCCTTATGAATTTTTATATCTAGATGTACGAATGCTTATGATTCCTTGAGTTCTTGTCAACCAAGATCCTTTAACATTTTGACTTGATCTTATACTGTCAATCTAAATGTATGAACTCACACACACCATAGATCTCATTGGGCCCATTTTCTTATTAGTTCCTACACATCATTGATATAAATATATTATTGCACATTGGTCATTGATCTAGCTCAGACCCACCCTTTCATTAGTGAATGTGCACCATCAGATATTGGCTTGATTGATGCACATCATCAGATCATGTCTAGCTTATATCTCTTTAAGGAATTTAACCTAGGGACCTATTGATTTGTTTGAATTCAGCATATACTATTAGATCATATGTGTTAGTATGTGATCTCATGTAGGCCATTATATCTTGATCAAATTTAAACTTTTTAAGGGTTTTTGAACCCCAATAGTTACTTTATGGAGATCAACTTTGACATTTGTGAAAACATTTTATGTTGTAGGTCTATCTTTGAGCACTTAGATCTTGAGGTAGAAATATCACACAAACATGAAATTTATAGAGCATTTTCTTGGCATAATGGACTTAATGGTGCTTCAAATATATGGCTCATGAGAGTTCTTGAGGTGCATTTATTAAATGCATAAGTGAACTAGTTTATTCCCTTTTTGGATGGCATTCTGGTGATAGTTTGGTTCTCTAAGCTTGCATGATCCATATTTTGCTCAATATTTGACATCTACGATGATTTTATAAGGCTTATGAAACCTAGTTAATTATCTTTGACTACTTTAGACACCATAATACTTATTTGGACCCTTCATCTACTATTATAGACCTATTTCTTAAAGATCAATTAGATCACACTTTAAGCCTACTTAAAATATTTCAAAAGATTTACAAAAGTTATATGATCTCCACTTGAGGTTTATCTACTCCTTGTGACATTGGGTCACTCTTCAATTAGGATCCTTCTTAGCAACTAAACTCTTAGACTAGGCACATTTTTAGTATGTAGACCAAATTTGGTCAACATCTTTGGTGACTTTGTTGGGCAGCATGCTTTTTATGCTCAAGAACTCAGACCAGATACATAACTCTTACATGATATATGGACCATTTAAATTTGACTACAAGACATCCTCTTGACTTGTACAAACACATAATTCCAATAAATATGGAAAAAAATAAACTTAAAAGGGAAACTAACCTAATAAAGCAAAGGCAACTAATCTACTAAAAAACTATGCAAACAAAGCACTTATTTGGGATAAGACAAAAATTAAATAATGTGTTAGAATAACACTTAGGTAAAATATATAACAACTAACTATGTATAAAGAACTTAGCTTCCTTAATAATAGGGCTTAAGATGTATCCCATTGAGTGCGATAGGAAGCTCTTCACCATTCATCCATGTGAGTTGGAAAGCATTATGGGATTTGCAGTTAGAGACTATATATGGACCACTCCATAGAGAATTAAATTTTGTGTGCCTTCTTGGCTTATCTCTATCATCATCCCATTTGAGGACCAAATCTCCTTCTTACAAACTTCTTAAATAATCTCCTTTATCAAATGATCTCTTTACCATTTCTTGATAGGCCTCTATAGCCATCATAGACTGATACCTTGTATCTTCTAGCTCCATGAGCTTAGCATATCTAATTTCCATTGGCTCATTCTCCAAAATCTCAAGTTCATGCATTAGTTCCAAAGCATGGAATTCAAGAGAAATAGGCATTCTTGCTTATTTACCATATACTAGCTTATACAAAGAATTGGCTATTGACCTTTTATAGGTGATCCTATTAGCCCATAGAGGAATTCAATTTGAGATTTCATGACTTCTGATTATCTTTAGTTATCCTCCTAATGATCCTCAACAAATTCTTTTTAGTGGATTTAGCAAGGTCATTACCTTGTGGATAATAGTTTGATGAAGTACTAATAAAAACACTATGTTGAACTACCCATTGACTGATCCTAGACCCCAAAAAAGCCATAACATTATCAAAAATTATAGTTGAAGGGACCACAAATGGGGTAGTCAAACCTTCATATAAGTCTAAAACATTGGTTTCATTGGCTTCGTTTAATGTCATTACCTATGTTTATCTAGTAAAATAATATGTGGCAATTAGGATCCAGTTGTTTCTTGAGCTTGAAAGGGGGTTAATAAGACCAATAAATTCCAATTCCCATTGTACAAAGGGTTGATTCACTAAAATTGGTTGGAGATGTAAGGCTATAATCTTAACCTTTGTAATAAACATAGTACATTGTTTACATTTCTTGGTCCATACATGAAATCACCAAATAAACTTGGATAATAATACCCACTTCTCATTATCTTGTAGGTTGTGATCCTTGCTGAATAATGACCTCCACCATATCCATCATGGAATTTCTCAAGTAACATTTTTTTTTGACCCAGTTATATGCACCTTAGTAACATGCCATTGATATCTTTTTTAAACAACACATTATCAACAAGAATAAAATGAATTGACTATAATCTAAAATATCTCCTCTTTGAAGGGGTCAAATGAGAAGGATAAACACCATATTATAAGTATCTTACCATATTTTGGAACTAGCTGGAAGATGAGGTCTGATTAGTTATAACTTCATCATTTGACACCATAACCACCCCATTGGACTCTTACAAATCTTATGTTAGATGTTCACAAAGTCATTTTCATCTAACCAGCTTTATGACCTTGATATCAACATCATATTCTATTACTTTTGTTATCCAACTAGCTCTCTTGTCATTTATATCCTTGTTCAGAAGGAAATCTTTGACACTTAGATGTGCAACCATCAAATTTATCTTAATATTGGACAATAAGTACCTAAAATTTTTAAGAGACTTTATGATTGAAAGTACATGATTCTCAATAAAATAATACCTTATTTTATATTCTTCTAAACCTTGATTGAAGAAGGATATTGGTTACTCTAAAGTCTCTTTATTTTGTTGCATGAGAATACCTAAAATTATGTCAATGTTAGGATAGGTGTATAAGAAGAAATTTTTTATGAAGTCAAGGTTCAAGAGTGTAGGAGAATTGGCTATAGCTTTCTTGATTTCTTCAAAACTTCTTACTCTTTTAGACCAAATGAAACTCTAACCCTTATTTAGCATGGTTGTGAGTGACCTAGCTAAAGTAGAAAAATTTAAAATGTATCTCGTTATGAAATTGATCTTGCCTAAAAAAAATTTCAAGGATTTCTTGTGTTTAGGTAAGGAAAGTGAAAGAATTAAGTCTATTTTATTAGGATATATGCTCGTACCATTTTTGAAATTACATGTCCAAGAATCCTACCTTCATGGATAGAGAAAACACACTTTTTGGGATTCAAAGACACTCCAAATTGTCTACATATTTCAAACACTTGTCTAAGGTGAATAATATGCTCATCTACACTATTAGACAACATTATTATATCATCCAAATAAACAAGTATAAAATTGTTAAAGAGAACTTGAAATTTCATATCCATAGCTTTCAAGAAAGTTGCTCTAGCATTAGATAAACCAAATGGAATTTTTTTGTATGTAAATGTCCCCCACTTTATGGTGAAGGTTATTTTAAACTAGTCTTCTTCTTTGACCAAAATCTAATTATAACCACTATAGCCATCCAACAAGGAAAACCTTTTTGAACCTATAACTAGCTATAGAATTTGTTCCATCGATGGTAATGGGTAGTGGTCTTCAAGAGAGGCCTTTTTTAAGTCACAAAAGTTAAGACATAGCCTTATTTAACCATTATTTTCTATACCAAAATAAGGTTTGCAACCCAAGTTGAGTGTTTAATTGGAAATATTATAATTGACTCAATGAGCTTATGTAGTTCAACTCACATCAAAGGTTCAAGCTTTGGGTTAATAGTCTTTTGTCTCTATCTAACTAGCTTATTCTCATATTCTAACTTAATGGTATGTTGAGATAGACTTGAATCAAATCCTTTGAGGTCACTCTAATACCATGCAAAGACATTTGCAAAACATGAATATAACAAAATTTTCTTTCTCTGAAGATGTGCAAACTTTGCCCAACTTTAAAGTCTTGCCAGTTATAATCTCTACATTTATATAGTGATCTTCCTTTGTTGATAAAGCAAACTTTTCCTTTCTCAATTCATCATCTCTGTTGAATATGTTTTCAAGGGTGACCAACCCTTTAGGTAACTTATTTGTCTTTAATTTCACATTTTGGTCACCATACTATTACAAATGTTTCTCTGGGTTTCTTGAGGAGAATAATCTTGTAACATGTTTTTTAGATCACCAATATCATTATCTTGTTTAAGAGGGGATACAACTTGTATTTTTGTTAATGGAAAAAGAGATATAGATGGAATCCAGGGAACTTGAGGAGGAGGAACAAGTTGTAATTCTAAGAATATAGGCATTATAGGCCTTGGATAAATTTTACTAGCTTGTATTAATCTATTTTCTACTCTTATTGCATTTTCATAGGTATTTGGCAAGGTATTACCACCCATATACTATATCATGACACTTATATCAGATTTAAGAGCCTTAATATAGTATGAAAATGCATACTCTATAGGTGGTCTAACAAATGCAAGGATCCTAGTTCATGTTTATTGGAATCTAAGGTTAAAATTAGACATAAACTTAAGTGGGTGCCTTTGTATGGAAGTTAGTTGTTTAACCAAAGATAGATGATCATACTTGTCTTTAAATTACCTAACTAATGTTGCACCTAGCTCATCCCAAGTAGTAATGGAAGTCAAAGGGAGGTTCCTATACTATTGTAATGCTTTTCCTTTGAAGGAGGCAACAAGTAGACTGATGGCCACACTATCTTGAGTAACATTATGAATAGAACGTAGATTGGAAACATCTTAGATATGCTCAATAAAAATAGTTTTATCCCATTCTCCTAAGAATAAAGGGATAAGTTTTAGGTAATACATAGGGATGTCATCATATTGGGCCAAATTTATGGGACTGCCCCTATTAAATGGAATAAAACTTGATTATTTGTAGCCATTTGGGCAAAAGGGCTTTGGGTAATGGGGATAATAGATATTTCTCTAAAAATTTATAGATATTTATTTCTAAAAACTTTTAGAGAGTTCTACATGTGGTAAAAGTTGAAACATATATAGAAAAAAGGAAGAGAGAGAGGGAATTATGATGTATTAGCACAAGTTCAAGGATTTTGACTCATAACCTTATCAATAAGGAACAAATTTTGTAAAATAATTAAGTGCCCATTACCCTTATCTAGCCACCATGTCCCATTTATATAACTTCATGTCATTATCTATCTAATCTACTAATGAGGACCATGCCTTGGAATTGATAGAATTATGCCACATCTACTTTGGATGGCTAACTATACCTATTTATTGAAAATGTGATCCTAATGATAGTTGAAACACCTCTTCATGATCATGTTTATATTTTTATTTGCTTTAATATTGAACACATGTCCATTATAATTGAAAACCAATTCAACTATTGGTTTTCACATAGTCACAATATCTATGGAAATCTACAAACTACTTGACTTTGCTTTAAAATCATTGGTCTATCTTATATCTCTATATTAGGTCATAAAAGACTTGTTCTGAATTTAAAACATATAAGAGCCAACATGGATCCTCCATCTAAAATTAATAAACATGTCAATGGAATGACCCTACAATAGGGTCAATAGGCTCCAAGTTATCGACTAGAGGTCCTATTTAACTTCAATGGGGATAGAGCTTTGTCCTTAACCATCTTACCTATATGAAAATGTCTACTATTGATTAAGATCTAATGGTAATGTGGATCCTTAATATTTTGTTTGTTTGGGTCAAAAAACTAGTTCTTCGACCTTCAATGAAAGCTCTTTGTATTTTCTCTTTATTTATTGGTTATCAATTACCAACTTGAACCATTTATATTATGCCCAACTACTTTATTCTTATTAGTCCTATAGATTCTTATGACTTATTTGACTCCTTACACATCATCATACATAGATGTATGAATGCATGCAAGTCCTTTATTTCCTACTAGCCAAGATATTTTGACATTTTGACTTGATCTCATACCATCAATCTAAATGTATGAGCTCACATGCATCATAGATCTCACTGGGTCCACTTTTTTTATCAATTATTATGTACCATCAATCTAAATATATGATTATGTACTAGTTGTTGATATATCTTAGACCCACCCTTTTGTTAGTGAATGCACATCATCAAAACTTAGCTTGATTGATCCACACCATCAGATCATGTTTAACTTATAACTCTTTAGGGGATTTAACCCAAGGACCTTTTGACTCATTTGACTCCAACATGGACTATTAGATCATATGTGTTAGTATGTGATCTTACATAGAATGTTATATATTGATAAACTTTAAACTTGTTAAGGGTTTTTGAACCTAAATAATTAATTTATGGAGCTCAACTTTGATATTTACATAAATATCTTATATTGTAGGTCTATCTTTGAACACTTAGATCTTGAGGTAGAAAGCTCGCATAGACATGAAATTTATAGAGCATTTCCTTAGCATAATGGACTTCATGATGTTATAACTATTTAGATCATGAGAGTTCCTAAGGTGAATTTATTAAATGCATAAGTGAACTAGTTTGTTCCCTTTTTAGATGATGTCCTGGCAATGGTCTAGTTCTCTAAGCTTGCATGGTTCATATTTTGCTCAATCTTTGATGTCTGTCATGATCTTCTAATGTTTATGTAACCTAGTTCATGCTCTTTGACTACTTTAGACACCATGAAACTTTCTTGGAACCTTTATCTACTATTTTAGACCTATTTCTTGAAGACTGATTAGATCACACTTTAATCCTACTTAAAGTGTTTTAAAATATTTTCAAAAGATATATGATCTTTACTTGAGGTCTGTCTACTCCTTGTGACATTGGGTCACTCTTCAATCAGGATCCTTCTTAGCTTTTGGACTCTTGGACTAGGCACATTTTTAGTATGTAGACCAAATTTAGTCAACAATAACACCATCATTAGTTTCATGTCTATTTTTAGCTTTCATAGGCATTTGGGTCTCTATTGGAGGATTCAAAGCTTCAAATTATCATATAATGAAATATTGATATTTATCTTAGTCGAGGGTTTCTTCTAAATATTTTGAAGAAAGAGTCCTCACATGATATTGTAATTTGAAGTGAAGAGAAATAGTAAATAAATTAAATAGGTTATCATTAGACATATTATGCTCAACATTTTTTGACAATGCTTTCTATCATTTGATGAATACTTGTGTTTTTTTAGATTCTAATTGTTTTCAATTAATAAAATGAGCTAGGTTGTTTTCAAGAAGATCACTAGTTTGGAATTATTAAACCAATGCATTTACCAAGTCTTCTAGGCTAGAGATATAATGAGTTTTAAGTTGATTATACCAATCTAGATCATCTTTTGAAAAGGTTTTAGCTAATAGTTTGGTGGTAGAAAAAGTGTTTATTTTAACCCAATCCTTGTATAGGTTTCAAAATGTATTCAAATGCAAGGTTGGATCAGTGGATCCATTACAAGTAATAGTGGGAATTATGCCACCTATGTCAATGCTAAAAATTTGAGGAACTATAGGTTCATTTTGTAAGTATTTAATAGCATTGTTAAGAAGTGGTGTTTGAGGTATAAGGTTAACATGTGAATCTCTAAGGAGGGGTGGGGGTAATTAAGGTTTTTCACCCCCATTAGATAGGTTGAGGATGATTTTGTAAATGCATTAATTGGTTTTACATTTTCATCATTTGATTCACACTATTAGTTTGAAATGTATCCATTTGATTTAAAGTTTGAAATAATAATTGATTATTTTTAATGGTATTTTGACTATTAAATAAACATGGTATGCATTAGCATTATACGAGGCATTGAGAATTTGAGATACACTATTAGTTTGATATTCTTTAGTAGTTGTAATTATTTGATTATTAGTGTGGTTATTTTAAGTAAAACCACTAAAGGTCACACCTACCATGTTTGTAGTAATGATTATCATGGATGATGAAGAAGGAATGGAAGACAATGTAATGCTAGTCTAGGAAGGCATGATAGAGGATAAATATATGGTAGAATTCATATAATAACTTGCCCCAAATATTGTAGTAAATCTAAGTAAGGATGAATGGATTTATCCAATGTGAGGTCCCATCATGAGATTATAAATGACTATGGGATCTTATCCTAATGTTGAGGGATTTAAATGATGAAGAGGATCATTTGATTCATATACTCAATATAAATTTCATCCTTTACCATTTTGAGTAATATAGGATTAAGATAATTAGAATATGGAGGAGTCCCATAGTTGGTGGTTCTAGTAGTAACATAGATATTGTTAAGATCATGATTATCTACCCCATGATATGGTAGATGTGTCTTATAGGTTTTATGAGGATCAGTAAGATTCATTATGTTATTTTGATTTTATTATGTATATTTTTCAAATATATGTTTCATGATGAAAAGTTTATCTAGACACTTTTTAGGGAAATGAAAATCTAGCAATTGAAAATGAATGAGATCTAGTTAGACTAACAAGATAATATAAGAATATGAAAATAGATGACATCAAATTGATATATCTAGTTAGACTATCTAAAAAATATAACATTATATAAACTAACTAGGCTGAGTTGGTCGATCTAGTTGGAAAAGTAAAAAAATAGAATAGTTTGTAAAATGACTAGATTGAGTTGGTTGATCTAATTAGAAAGTAAAGAAATGGAATAGTGTATAAAATAACTAGGTTTATTTATTTGATCTAGTTGGAAAAATACTAAAATAAAATAGTTGTTAAACTAACTAGGTCAAGTTGGTTAATCTAGTTGGAAAAATAGGAAAATAGAAGTCTATAAAGTGAATAGGTCGATTTAGTTGATCTAGTTAGAAAGATAAGATGACAGAAAAGTCCACTAGATCAATTTGGTCAATCTAATTATATATTATAGTAATTTTTTTAAAATACCTTAAGGATGGATTATTTAATTTTTAAATTCATAAATAAATTTGAACACACAGGCAACTAGGTCAAGCTGGTCAATCTAGTTAAAACACACAACATAAAACTTGTATCAATGCAAGCATAAAATTTATAATAAAACATAGAATGAAAATATAAATAATCAATAATTTAATTTAGATGATAAATAATTACCTAAAAACAAGATCATTAAATTATATTAAAGGTTAAATTTAATAATGTAGGATTCCAAAGATATTAGTTTGTTTGTTGGATAGTGTTGGCCTAATGTTTCAAAGTGTTGACTATGGAAGAAGTACCATTTCTATAACCCACTAAACTCAGCTTTAAGGTAAATATATAAGTAATGAATCATAGATAATTTCTAACCGATATACCACATAATCAGACAAATGGATAAATTCCTAAGGTTCAATATAAAGAGAAATCCTAGGCATTTATGAAATACCCTAAGGTATGTGGAAACTAAAGACAGTGTTTAACTCTATATTATAGCTATGAGTATTGAGGTAAGATCCTCATGACATTTTATATATATATATATATATATATGATAGACAAGGATTTTAAATTAAATATCATGAAGCCCTGTATGATAGTAGCTAAGTAGTTTTAAAACTACTGATACATAGTTTCTACGGTACACCAAGTAAGATGAAAATAAAGGTGAAAAATAATTTTATCAAAAACCAAGTTGAAATTTTACAAAGTAAATAAACAAGTATTCATTTGAAGATTAAAAGTGATTGTAATTACTATGAAAATAGAGTTTAATTTCCTTTGGTTATGCTATAGATTTGAAATGTATAAAATGAGATCGAGCAAGTTGATCTATTTGATCAAATAGTGTACAATAGAATGAAGTTGGTCAACTCAATTTATTGAAAAATAATCCCAAATGAAAAAATTTGATCGAGTCAACTTATTTTGATGGTATAAAATAGGCACAAAACTAAAATAATCTAGTTGTTCTAGTTGACTAAGTGGGTACAATTTTATATAATTGTAATTTTTAACTAAAAGGTGGGAATTAAAATTGGGTTAAAATTTGTTAAATTGAAAATACTAAGTTGTTTAAAATTGACCTTGAGGATAGAACAAGATCAACCAGGTTGATTTAATAGTTTTTATAATAATGTTGAATTATTGTTTGATTGGGTCAATCAGGTAAGTTTTTGATCAAAAATTGAAATACATAAATGAACTAAATTGAGTTGGTCAATTTAATTAGGTGTAGAAGGTAGAATAAATGTTAGATCTAGTTGGTTAAAACTAAAAAATATCTACACAGAGATTAAAATTAGATCGATAAGGTCAATGAATTTGGAAACCAATGCACAAAAGATGGAACTAGATCAACAATATCAATCTAGTTGAAATCCTATGCATGTAATATAAAAATGGATAAATAGTCTCATCCTTAGTGAAAACCTATGAACATATTATAAAATTGGATTGACAAGCTTGATCCAATTGACTGTGATTGAAAATTTAAAAATTTTAAGGGTTACATTCATGTCAGATTCACTAGAATGTATGCAATATATTAGGATGGATATACAACTTATCCTACATAGGGGATTCCAATCTCAGAGAAGGAAATCTACCAAAATATTCATTACATAGTTATTTATATTAGGACATGACTAATTTGGATCTTCTAAACCTAACTAAGGGATGTCTTACCACACAACACCAAATGAGAGGGTTACAAAGCCTCTATTAAAATTACATGATGTAATAACCCTAGTTAGTCCTATAATACATAAAATAAATATAATCTAATGCTTACTAAAGTTGGTGGCACAAAATAAGGATAGTTAAACAAAATAAAACATGAAAAGAGAACTCTACTCTAGTTAATGTAGAGGAAAACTAAATAAGGATTGTAATATTCATCTTATTACTTTATAAAATATATATCTATTAAATGAAAGACTAAAATTTAGGAATATTTACCTTAAATTGAACATGTCATGTCTCAATATCTCACTTGGATGATGGTGATTTTTAGAGGTTGTTTTTTATTTGTAAGGTTCACACTATAGAAAACATCTCTAGGCTAAAATACTCCTAATTTACATCCAAGACTTTCCCACAAGACAATATTTTTTCCCTCTAAAGCAAAACCCTGAGCAGTGACTCCTCAAGTGTAGAAATAGTAGAATTGTAAGCTATAATAATGTGAAAATGAATGTTCCCCTCTATTAGATTGAATTGAAGGGATTATTTATATAAAATAATTGACCCTAAACCCTCCCTATAAATTATCCATCAAGATCAACCAACTCGATCTTGTTAAGCAAGAAATATAGTTGTTAGGTCTTAAACTAGGTCAGCTAGGCTAATGTAGTTTTATAACATGCACTCAATCCCTAATAATATCAACCTAGATGACATAGTAGAAAAATGGATAAAATGGGTCTATGCTTAGTTAGGATCTATTTAGGAAGGTTAATTACTTAAATGAGTGGATAAAATGGGTTTTAATTGCTTAGGGAATTATATAAAAGTAACTTGTAGTGGTTTTAGGTAATGGTATAGGGACTAATAATATTACAAAGTACCAAAGGTCTTCCCACCATTTTATTGATGCACCTTATAAGTAATTCACATAGAGAGAATTAAATTCTATAGGTTATTGAAATAGAGAAAGTGTTAGTAAATGATAAAGTTTGAAAATATTATGTGTATACAGGAAGTGTCAAAAGTATTGTCACTAAGATCCTAATGGGGATAGTCATAAATAGGAGGACCATATTGATAATATGTGGTTTCATTATAGGTATCATAATAAGTGTAAATATCATAATTTATATCTTTGGCCATGAGAAAATGTATAGTAGAGTTGAAACATGAGGAATTTCCTTTAATAATGATCATATCAGGTAAAAAGGAGTGACTCATTCAAAAGCATAATGGGTAAAGGATTTAAAGAAATATCTTAAGGGGTTACATCATGGTGAGGAAGATTAAAAATTATATTAAATTAAATATATGATATTAGGACAATCATTTAGGTGTTGCAAATAGACTATATTAGGTTATATAATATAGTTTGGAAAAAAAATTGATATTAGTGGTAGATGGAAAGAAATAACTATATCATAATGGTTGATGAAGTTGGAAAGCTACACATAACTATATTGGGATGTTTTATTTAGTTGATAGATATAAAAATTATATCAAGTTGGTCAGTGTATTTGGAAACACACAAAATTATACCATGTTGGCTAGTGTAGCTAGAAGACACATAAAATTATACTAAACTAGCTAATATAATTGGTGTAAAGGATATATGATGATTTTGATGATGTTGCTAATAATATTAATAGAAAAAAATGAATTTAATTCAACCAAAGGGGGAATAATATTCACATTGGTTTAACCAAAATGTATACACAGGCTAGGATGACCTATAACTATCCTCTTTCTCTCAATATACTATGAATTGACAAAGGTCAATCAAATAGAGCTTTTGATACCTAAAAAATCGAGGACCAAATTAATTTAATATATATAGTAGAGGGATACCTATAACTTGCATGCTAATAGAAAAGGGTTCCAAAGCTTAATCCTATGACACAAGGATGTAGCTCTCACTAAAACTCAACAAAGATATACTAGGGTTGTAAAAAACATGATTGTAATATACTAAACTAAGTATGGGTTAGAATTATTTTTAATGGGAAAAGTGTCATGGATAATTAAATGGGTGTCTAGGCAACCTAAACTAATTTATGGCAAGTTTAATAAATCCCATATCCACACCAACTCATTATGTGTGCAAAATCCCTAAATAAGGAGACACATACATATATTCATGAAGAAACAAGCAACATATAATCTACTAAATAAATAAATGAAATAATGTATGGATAGAATATAATTACCTTTGGGTAGGCCTATTGATGCTTCAACCTCCCCCATGGCTCAAGTGGAGATTTGTAAGATATGTTATACGTTGAATACCTCAAATGGTTGGATGAAGACCTAAAATATCCTCAAGTATGAACTCCCAATTACTTCTCTTATTGAAATCTAAAGACACCACAAGATAAGACTCATCAAGATAAGGTTCTAAGCCACTAACTCTCCTAAATGTAATTAGGGTATAAGTGTGAGTGAAAGTAGATAAAATATGTAATGTTTGGAATCCAAATAACACAAAATAGTTAGTTTATTCTTAGTGAATAAAAAGAGAATTCAAATCAAATAATGTAATGAAAACTAAACCACAATTGTCTAATTACTTGGGTGACATTAACACAATGACCAAAACTACAAATAAAAGACAAAACATAAAATATGTTAACTTCATTGTCAAAACTAGTGTTCAATTATTGGTATAGAGGATTTTCTTGCTCAACTTGTGGGAAATAGAGACTTTGAATAATTCAATTTCCATCTTGGCAGCACTTCTCTAAGACCACATGTGGCTTTTCTTGGCTTGGCATGGCTTGGTATTAATCTTATTGAATCAATTTAGCATTATAACATTGATTGAAAGGCTTATTGAAGGCATTCCCATTAAATAAACTTACACACAAAATCTTGTTTGGTGAGAGTGAAGACACTTGTATTTATAGGTCCTAAAACTAACTTTGACCCTTAGGTGGTTAGGTTTAGTTTTAACTATCGACAAGTTTAACCTCATAGGTCAAATTTTCACCCCTATAGTTTGAAAAATTATTGTCATATCTTTTTATCCCTATTCATAGCTTTTTCATGCATTATAAGGTCATCAAATAACCTTTCTAAAGCCTTATTAGCAAATTTTAAGATTAATTTGTAAAAGTTAAGGTAATGTTGTATCTTGGTCTTATAGTATGTTAGTCATGTCATGGTGCAAAAATTCTTGGCTAAGTGGTGTCATAGGTTATTATGTGCTCCTAAAAGTAATTTCATATCTTCATTATCTTTTATGAACATTTCATGCTTCTTTGGAGAGATTAAATTTCTTTTGCAAACTTTAAGTAAAGTTTGATGAAGAAAAAGATGTTTTTGGCTAACTCCCATGTTAAAGTTAAAGTCATTGAGGGGTGGTGAATCAGTGATGCTAGATAATCCAAAATCAATTCCAAACTCTTAAACATTTAACACATATAATCATGATACATACAAATTAACCATTGCAATGAACAAGGATAATATAAAAAGATCAAGCACATAACACATGATATATGTGGGAAACCCTCTTGGGGGATAAAACCTACTAAAACATAAAAGATATACAATATTCCTATAAAGAAAAGATTCAACATTTAGACTAGCACCAACTGATCAAGGAACACCCATCCCTTAATTTAGTGAGACACCCATCCCACAAGGAAGAACCAACCCCCTAGGCAACCAAGCACCAACCTAGCTACCTTGATTTGATATTTATCTCTAATATGATGTCTTCTACACATGATGATGGACTTATCTTACTTAATTTCTTTCCCCTTTACACTCTCACAAACTTTCACACACAAGCAATGCATCTAAAACACCTTTTTAGATCACTCTTCACTTCTTAGCACATACACAATAAAAAACCTACAAAAAATCTATCACAACATTAGAAACATGATCAATAGGTTATGAACATAATCCTTAACCTACTCTACTCTTCAATCCATCCACTAAGCACACTCACTCAAACATCCTTTAGGGCTTACTCACTCAACTTGACTCTTCTAGGCTCATTAGGTCCAATGACCTATGTGTTTACCTTCATCACCTTGATTAGATAAGCATGAATAATCTTATTCACTCTCTATTGGTTCTCAATGAATTTTACCTTCTCTTTCAAATGTTCTCTCCTTCACTTGGCTTCATTCTCTCTCAACTCAACTCTTTAAACAGATATAATTAGTCTAATTAGACCTTATATTTATACCACTCTCTTCCTTTAACCCATATTAGTTAGCCAATATGATTTACATACTTTTTATACATTTTAAATAGGTCCTCATACACATTACATGGGTAAAACACTCCACTCCATAGGTCAACCATAATCCTTAAGGATCAAATCCTCCATTAGGTCTTAATGAGACCTAAAATAATTAGGCCTTCACATCCATACGTTACATGTGAGACTACTAGGACTACCTTCATATTTTACCAATGCTTATAACACATCAAAACTATCTCCAATATCCCCTTGATCACTCTCATATGGTTTTATGCCACTTGGAACACCAACTCAACTCTTGAACCTACCAATTAGGTTTCCTTGCTCTTGAGATCTTCATACATAGAAAACATAGTCTCAAACTTTTGATGTAACTACTTCAATATTTCACATTTAAATATTATTATATCACATGGGTAAAACCTTTAGGATCTATAAAATTCATTAATGTGCTTTAGATACTTCAACATAATATCTAAGCACTCAAAACAAATCTCTCAAAATGACCACTCAGCTTGGTCACATACAATCAAAATATAGTTATATTATTTTGAATCTCCACATCTTATTATGGGCATATCATGATAACCAGTATCATATCATAAGCCTTAGAGACTTACATAACATCTCCATACTCATTTTATTCATTAACTCTACTTAGAACACCTTTAACTTACCTTTGTAAGATGGTCACTCAAACTATTAGTGTATTCAATAAACATAGTCAACTTCCAATCTTTTGTTCATGTTGAATATGGATTGGTCAAACCTCAAAAATATACATATATGGTGCTCATGGATTCTATAACACTCTATAATAAATATTTCATCTTGAAACACCAAAATACTATCAAGAACAATTCAGATATCCTTCTCTGTTCACTTACAAAACATGGTCAAACACATAGTCAACTTTAAAGATCAATAAATCTAACTTTACAAACATCAAAACATTATAACCAATTTTTATATATGCACATTGAATTCCTTTACAAACTTTCTTTTTAATTCATCATCAAATTTTGTATATATCAAAAGTTATGTCTCAAACACTATAAATTGGTTTTTCCTTTATTAATTTGAATGCCAATGGTCACTAGTTAATGTAAAATCATCTACAAACACGTGTCTTCATCTCATGTTCTTTCATATATTTATATAATTCATTATTTTAATATCCTTATAGGTCTCCTAAACTTTACCTCGTTAACACTGACCATTGATCCTTGACACAAGCTTCCACAATTAAGATACTTAACACGCTCGCATGCCTTTTAAGCACATTGTTGTCAGTCCCCACTCTTGTGTCACTTGGCAGTCCTGCATGCCATTGATCCTTTGTCAAATCATCATTATTTATACACATTTCAATAGTGCAATAAATATCAATAACCTTTGACATATTATTTTACATGCATCATTGGATCACAATCTGGATGATGAACACTCACCATTAGATCTATCTTGACTATTTGACCCCAGACTTCAATGTAGTTAAACTTTATGATCTCTGACACGTCATAGTTTACAAGAAATTTTTTTAAGGTTTATAACTTTAGCTATAAAACACTTCAAGAGTTCAAATATTCAAGGTACCATCTTGGCACTATAGACAACATCTACATGAAAACCTTTGACCACTATTAAATTTTTTAGTACCTATATTAATATACACAAACTTACTGGATCACTCATATCTGCATGATGTGTAGTGTCAAATATATAATATGCATGTTTCTCTATCCAAATGATCAAATTACACACCAAAATTTTACCAAGACATCTATGGATGCCTCATAACTTATTTTTTGTCCTTATAGACCTGCACATGTGCCATATCTCTTCAAGTTATCAAACACAACTTCTTTGTCATCCATGTACTAGTACCACATGTTATCTTTGACATCAATGACAACCTAAGACATCAATAGCCACTCAAATTAATTCCTTTCACTTTCATAATCACTCCAAGCACTCAAAACACCCCATAGGGTCTATGTAACATGACCATACCATTAATAACATCTATCATCTACCTATCCAGTCAAACACTGAAGAACTATGAAAGAACACTGAAGCACACTTTATCATTATCATTATAGCACACATGAAACCTCATCAACAACCTTTGTCACATTTAAAACATCATTGATAAACCTATAACAATATCTCCCTTTGTTATTTATGTTAAACACTAATACAAAGCTTATACTTAGACTCTATCTTTCTCTTTAAGTACTTACTCCCACTTTGACACAATGACAAAGTGGGCTCATCTTCTGATCTTGGGGAACTAAAAATACTTTAAAGACCAATAATAGGAAAGGACCACCTCTAATATATTATACAAACTCCCCCTAACATTTTGCATACCTCTTCTTACCTTGAGCTTCTCAAACATGCTCCATGACCACACTCTTCTTTGATCATACATAACTTCTATGAAGACAAAACATACATGAACATTAAAAACTGCATGAACTTTCATTAAAAACATGAATATGGACTCCCCCTAAGTCACCTAAACTTAGTCAACATTTTGATCATCTTCAGACCATTTCCAACAATGATGAATCAACATAATTGCCTTCATACTTTCTCTCTCAAATTTTACTACATAATCCTCTGATCCTAGGACCTAACCATTTGCAAAGGTCCCCCATTTTTTTTGCAAGAGGATTTAATAGATTTTCAAAGAACCTAAATTATTTTTATCAATTCATCATATCAACATGCTTTAATTCACAATTATAGCAGACTTCTTCATACTAGCCTTGCTTAAAGGCCATGTAACCTTACCTGGATCTTGTAGAGTCCATAACTTTGTATGTATGAAATTTCATATCTGGATCATTCTCATATGCCCCCTCATGCATGCAAAAAATCAACACTCAGCTCTTTCTCTACAACATACTTCTTTCACAAACCTAGTAGCCAATTAACCCTCCATTTGCACAAATCCTCCTCCTTGGAACCAACCATACACTTCTAGAATACTATGAAAGATTTTTTGATCACACATTTGGCCATTTCAACTAATTAAGTATAATTAGATCTCAAATCATTAGGAAAAACATTTTAATAACATGAGTAAAAACACTAGGTTTATAAGAGAAACTCGATCAACCCACCACCTTCTGGTTAACACCCATCTCTAAAAATTTTCTCACACTAGGAGGTCATTAATAAATACTTCTAGACCAAATTTTGTGCTCAAACTCCTTTGGGAACCCATGATTCCTATTCCATGGTTTTTTTGACCTACATACCCTTAAGCACAAACTGAGAAACCTGAGAGCAAAGAAAATTCTCCAATTGCACACAAAAGACCTAAAAAACTTTAAATCACCTAGAAATATCCATACCTAGCTTGAAGACCTTACACACACTAGTCAACATGAAAAAAACACCATAAATTGATCATGATAACATTCTAACATCACCAAACCACCTCATCCACTTTCATAAACTAAACTCAGTTGATCTCAACTCTCTTTCGTCTTCTAAGACCCAAAAAATTCATCAATTTTGCAATATTAACACTCACTAGGCAATAAACACTAAAAAAAATGTTCAAACTCAATAAATTACCATAATTGACTCTTTTAACCAAACAAATACATGAAACCTCATGTATTACACTTGTGTCTATCCTATTCACACTCCATAGAAACCTTGCCTTTAGTCTTCATCATTTTGACCAATCAATTTAAGAAACAAAAATTGACCAAGTTCTTACCTTCAGAACCATAAACCATGAACACACCTTGAGCAAACTAGAATGGGATTAGCATATCTTTCTATGCAATAAAATATCTTGACAACTCATCATCCTTGATCAAATACCTATAACCTTTTATTCCCTACTTTTAGACCTTGCATATATAGCTTCATTTTTTACCATATTGACCAACTAGACTATCCATCAAATATTGACTAAAATTTTAACTTTAGGATCATTGTCCATGAATATTTATTCTAAATCATTCCATCAAAATGCTTTGGAGAAGTTACATAAAACTCATTGTTCCCTCTTAACCAAGAATATCTTCTCAAGACCTTTCTTATCATGTAATATTAGCCAAAACTCAACTAACATCCACTACACTTCTTTTTCTGACAAATATCTCCTTGAATCCTAGAGACAGATACCCATTTAACATAGTGAGACTAAAAGTCCCAAAACTTAGGAGACCCCTATATCTTCATACTCCAATTTGACTTGTAGTCATACTTCATCATCAAATTGACTTTGAATGGATCCTTGACTTCATTCTTTACTTTAGACTTGTCAATAAATGTAGACAAAAGAAACTCTTGACTTTCCTTCATGTCTATCATGGAAAACAAACCATCTTTGGTCTCAAAATGATATCTTATAACAAAATTAGGTCTCCATAGCCATGTGTGACCTCTTCCTTGAACACTAGGATCTCTATACACCCTATTTTTCTTTGAAAAATCATTCAACTTGTTCTTAAAATATCTAGCAATGTGACCAACTCTATGACATATGAAACAAACAAGATCATTCATACCTTTTGGTTGATGATGATTGTGATCTTCCTTTGAGTGACTGCTTCTCCTTTTGCATTCTCTATTAATATGTCCAAACTAATTACATGCATAACAATGATCCTGAGATGAATATCTCTTTGCATTGGTTTGTTTAACTGGTCTTCTATCTTGCTCTCTAGGAGACTGATTGAACTTATCTTTACTAAATGGTCTTTGCTTGTAGAACTTATCAATGTGACTAATTCTTTGACAACTATCACAATTTATTTCATACCTTTTACTTGAATATGAAAATTATATCCCTTTAACTAATTATTTCTTCTTATATAGTCCTTTGCTCTATGACCAACAAGATGACAAACAAAACAATGGCCCATAAAATATTTCACATACCTTGAAGCATTTGGTTGTCTAATTGGTTTATTCATTTTGATCTTGATGCCATCTATCTTCTTAAATTTCAATCTACTAACCTCTTTATTTTATCCTAATTTATTTTGATCTTCTTAAAGCTTGCTTATCTTGACTATGAACTTTTTATGCTCATCCTTTAAGGAAACAAGATTAGTCTTCAATTGAACACATTCATCTTCTTTAGCTCTCATTCTAATTGAATTGTAAGATGTTTTATGGTCTCCTTATCCTCCTTATCTTCTTTAGCCATGTCATACTTCAATCTACATGCTTTCTCTTCCATAGATTTGATTAGTTATTTATTCTCCTTTTCCTCTCTCATGGACTTGCCTGACAAACTCCCTTCAAGACACCTAACTTGTGCTTCAAGACCTTTGATCATATTCTTCATTTTATGATTCCTCTTCTTTTGCTCCTTCATTTCACCAAGTGTACCCATGAGTTTAGCTTCTAGATCAACTTCTTCTTCACTATCATAAAACACTTTTTATTATATAATATCATGGCAAAATTATTCATCATCAATGATGTTATTTTCTTTTGAAAAACTTTCATTTTTACCCATATTATACCTTATATCACCTTTAAGTTGTTAAACTTGAAATGAAGGTCCTAATCTGATACCTAGTGCTAGAGGTACAATCACTAAGAGGGGGTGAATTAGTGATGCCAGATAATCCAATTCAATTCCCAACTCTTAAACATATAATCATGATGCATAGAAATTAACCATTGAAATTAATAAGGAAGATATTTAAATATCAAGTATATAACACATGATATATGTGGGAAACCCTCTTAGGTAATAAAACCCATTGAACCCTTCAAGATGGACTATAGTCCTATAAAGATAATATTCAACATTTAGACCAGCACCAATTATTCAAGGAACACCCATCCCTTAATTTAGTGAGACACCCATCCCACAAGGAGGAACTAACCCCTAGGAAACTAAGAACCAACCCATCTACCTTGATATGATCTTCACCTCTGATTTGATGTCTTCTACACCTAATGATGGACTTCTCTTACTTGCTTTCTTTCCCTTTTACACTCTCATAAACTTACACACATAAGTAATGTATATAAAACACCCTTTTGGATCACTCTTCACTTCTTAGCACATAAATAATCAAAAAACCTAAAAAAACTCTATCACAACATCAACAAAATTACCTATAGGTCATGCACACAATCCTCAAACCTACTCTGACCTTCAATCTATCCACTAAGCACACTCACTCAATCTGCGTCTTTTATGCTCATTAGGTCCAATGACCTATGTGTTCACCTTCATCACCTTGATCAAATGAGCATGAATGATCCTCTTCACTCTTTATTGGTCCTCAATGACCTATTCCTTTTATTTCAAAGTTTTTCTCCTTCACTTGGCTTCACTCTCTCTCAACACAACTTTTTTAACAAACATATTTAGTCCAATTAGACCTTATATTTATAGCACTCTCTTCCTTTAACCTATCTTGGTCAGATAATATGCTTTACATAATTTTTATACCTTTAAAATAAGTATTAATACACATTAAATTGGTAAAAAACTCCACTACATAAGTTAGCCATAGTCCTTAAGACTCAAATCCTCCAATAGGTCTTAATGAGACCCAAAACAATTAGGCTTTCACATCCATACATTACATGTGAGACTACTTGGACCAACTTCATATTTTACCAATGTTTAAAACACATCAAACATGTCTCTAATATCTCCTTTCATATTCTCATAAGGATTCATGCCACCTAGAACACCAACTCAACACTTGAACCTACCTATTAGGTCATCTTACTCTTCAAGTCTATAACTTTTGATGTAATCACTCAAATATTTCTCATATCCATATGATTATATCCAATGAGTGAAACCTTAAATACCTATAAAAACACCTTCATGTTCTTTATATACCTCAACACAAGCTCTAATCACTCAAAATAACTCTCTTAAAATGACCACTCAGGTTGGTCACACACAATCAAAATATAGTTATACTATTTTGACTCTCTATATCTAATCAGGAACATATCATGACAAAAAATTCCTTTTAATAATCCTTAGAGACCTATATAACATATCCATACTCATTTTATTCCTTAAACCTACTTAGAACACCTTAAACCTACCTCTGGAAGATGGTCATTCAAACTGTTAGTGTATTTAATAAACATAGTCAACTTCCAAGCGTTTGTTCATACTAAAAATGGATTGGTAAAACATAAAAAATATACATATATGATCCTCATGGAGTCTAAAACACTCTAAAATATATATTTCATATTTAAACATCAAAATATTATCAAGAATAACTCAAATATCCTTCTTTGGTCACTTACAAAACATGGTCAAACACATAGTCAACTTTGAAGCTTAGTACCTACAATTATACAAACATTAAAACCTTATAACCAATTTTTTTGGATGAAAATTGAAGTCATTTATAAATTTTATTTTTAATTTATCATAAAATTATACATATATCAAAATTTATGGCTCAAACACTACAAACTAGCTTTTTTTTGTTAATTTGAATGCCAACGGTTACTAGTTAATGAAAAATCATCTATAGGCACGTGTCTTCATATCGTGTCCTCACAAAACTTTATAAAATGCACTCCATAAATATCCTTATAATTCTATTGAATTTTAACTCTTTAATATTATACATTTGTCCTTGATATAGGCTTTTATGATTAAGACACTTGACACCCCCACGTGCCTTCTAAGCACATTGATGTCAGTCCCCACTCTTGCACCACTTGGTAGTACTGTATGCCATTACTATTATATCAATTCATCATGATTGAGACACATGTCACTAAAATTTTCAATCTCAAGAATATCTTACATATTAAATTCATGTGTGTCATTAGATCATAATCTAGATGATGAAAGCTCATAGTTAGATTTATCTTGACTATTTGACCCCAGACTTCAACATAGTTAAACTTGATCATCTCTAGCACATCACAGTCTACAAGAGCAACTTTAAATTATTATAACTTGATCTAGAAAAAAATTAAAGATTAAAAATATCTAGGGTACCTTCTTGACACTATATACAACATCTCCATGAAAATTTTTTACCATTGTTGACTTTATGAGTACTTGTACTAAAATTCACAAACTTGTTGGATCACTCATATCTGCATGATGTGTAGTGACAATCTGGCTTCTCTTGAGCTAGAATATGTAAGTTTATCTCTCCAAATGATCAAATAACACACTATTACTTAACCAAGACATCTATGGATGACTCATAACTTCTTTTTTGTCCTTATAGACCTGTACATGTGCCATCTCTTCAAGTTATCAAACACAACTTTTATTTCATTCATGCATTAGTACCACATGCTCTCTTTACAGTCAATGATAACCTAAGACATCAATGACAAATTTTATAAATTTAGTTCACTTCAAAAATTACTCAAAACACCCCATAGGGTCTTTTAAACATGACCATACCATCAATAACATCCATCATCTACCTATCCAAGTCGAACACTAAAGAACTATGCAAGAACATTGAAGCACACTTTGTCATTTTCATTATAGCACACATGACACCTCATCAACATCCTTGGTCACCTTGGAGAAATAATTAAAAAAATTAAAATATCCCACATGTGTCAAATCTAAATAAGGTGATTGATCCATAAATGAAACTTATCTAATATTTTAAAATAGTTTATAACGTGTGTATTGCAGTTACAAGTTAGAGAGTGATCTGATTCTTGTATTTCAATACTTAAGAGGTAGTTTAAAGTTATTTTTATGGACTTGGCATATCCACTTCCAAGTCAAAATGTTTAATAGTTTTATATTGGGATTATATATGTCAAAACCATGTTTATATTATAGGTATATGTCTTAAAATTCAAAAAAATATTCCTTCTCTCCATTGCTCCATTGGCAAGCTTACAAAGGTAGTTTTCATATGGATGGTATAGCCAGGAGAGAGACATAGATTTAGGGTCTGATATTTTTGATATAGGAGGGGGTCCTGGTAATATTTAATTTTTTTTCATTGGTTTTTAGATACATTCCCTCTTCTTTATGAATAATCATTAAGACTCTAGGGTACTCCAAAACTACCTTAAAACACCACAGGCTCATTTTTCTTTTTTGAAATTGAAATTTGAAATAATTTGAATACATAAGGGAAATTTAGGGATATTTTTATTGTCTTTAAAATCATATCACACGTTTTTCAAAGCCCCATTTGGCACATGTGGGCCCAAAAGGGCAAAAAAACTCCATTTTTAAATGCAAGCTGATAGTCATTATTTTTTGATTGTCGTAGGGTTTTCAAAAGTCAAAGAAGATGGATTAAGGTTTGAAATATTTTTTTCACTCCTACCAATTCTCTATAGATCCATCATGATACTCCATTTTTATTCCAACATCATTTTCTCCAAACAACATGTAGTTTTCTCATTTTTAAGACTGTGTGTGTAAGTTGTCTATAATAATGGAGTAATGAGATCTTATTTTGCATTGTTCAGAGATGTGAAATGTTCTTAACATAATTAATAAGTTTAATTATTTAATTAAATAACATTTTAAATTTTAAAATAGGATTAATACTTGTATCAATATAAGGCCTAAAGTATAAAACTGTAGACCTACAGGTCTGCAGACCTATAAGTTTATATTTCATGAGGAATGCTAATGAAATGTGCACTAAATCCTAATTTTAAAGAACAAAAAATGTATCTAATTCAATGATTGTATGATTGGATTTTTTTAAATAAAAAGAGTATAATGTTTCAAGACCTAATGTATAAGACGGTCAATTCATCATCTACATGCAGAATAGTAATTGTTAATGTTTTTGAGACCTTGAGTTAGTATGAAAAGTGTCTGAGACATACATGTGAGATTTGATGGATAAAAAGAGATCCATTTAGTTAAATCTAACCTATCACAATGCTCTCATATAAGAACTAATGTATTGAGAAAGCAAGGAACCCAAATAGACCTATAGGTAGGGCAAAGGAAGCATACATGACTAATCCAATAGAAGAAAGTGATAATAGATCCAAAATAGGTCAAGTTGAATGTGAAGGATCCCTCATGAAGTTTAATTACCTTCAGGTTCTAATGGTATTTTTTTAAAGGGTAGTTTTTAGGGCTTAACACTCATAAAATCCCAATCACCCCTACAGTCAGGCCTACTGAGAATTCTAACTTACCTTAAAATGTCCTATAAGAATATATAGTGTTTTGGAATGGTGTTTTATATAAATTAATAGCTCCTAGGAAAAAAAATTGTGATCTTATATTCAATTAATGAAGTCAGTTTCAAATTAGAGAACTCATCCAAGCCTAGTAAGCCTAAAGTGTCACACAGGCCTATGCATATGTGTTGAATTTAAGATGTGAATTGGTAGGTAGAGAAGATGAAAGAGTTTAAAGATATATTTAATGGTTGTTAAGGATATATAATTTTATAAACTCATGAAGTAAAGTTATATCTTTAAAAGGTATTCATGAGAGCATTAGGTCTCATATAGGCACCTACAAAACTATTTGAGTGACCTAAGTGGGTTTTCAAACTTGAAAAACATAAGTGAGACTTGTATTCATTAGAGTTGGAGCTTATATAGATGGATAGAGTGTATAGAGCCACTAAAAGTCTAATAAATCAAGATTTGTAACTTTAAATCTAGCATACACACAGGCCTATATATGAGTTTAAGAATAAGGATGTTGTTTAAGGTGAAATCAAAACCAAAATAACTCTAAGAAGTGATGATGGATTTATTGAAGCATTTATGAGGTCTCAAAACTCCTTTACGAATGAGAAAATGATAACTTTTATGCTAAGAAACACACACAAATTTCCACTTGTAGTCATATAATTAGCTTGACACCTAAAGGCCTGTGTGTGTCAATTACATAGAAGAAAAATAATGAGAGTTGGGTTTGAGTGAATGGAAATATTAAATGAAGACATGAAGATGAGTTACATGGTGATTTGGTAGCATTGGTAAAGAGAATAACCCTTATGTTAGAGCCATTCTTATTTTTAAACCTTCTTGAATACCTATAGGAAGAGTAAGGTGTCATACATGTATGAATTTTATGAGGAAATGAATAACATGGTTGTAAAGAGGTAATTTTTAATGTTAAAGGGGTTCCAATGAGTTTCAAACTTAAAAGTGGGAAGGATAAGTTTCAAATCCTAACATGCAAGGATTCTCAACTCATCTCTTACAGTCATACAATGAATAATGATAACATAATTAGGCCTATTGAAAACATTAAAGTGAATGTTGTTGAGGTCAACATACCCTAATTTCTAAAAAAAAGGGACCCTTGTCTTAAATTGTGCAAATTTATACCCTAAATATGAAAATTCATTTGATTAGAGTATCACTAGAGTGTTTTGCACTTTATCTTTATTTTAAGGTCATCCACACCTAATCTAGTTGGCTAATTTATTCATTATTTTGATTCAATTTTGCTTAAAGTTTCTAACATTTTATCTTTATGTTTCAAGTCACGAATCTAATAGATTCCATTTAAAATGAGAAATATCTAGGTTATATGATTTAATAATAATTTGATATTTTTCTAACCTTTGATCTGTTGAAATCAAATTGAACACATGTCTAATAAGCTTAAAACCCTAACTCTAGTTACCCTAACTTGTGCCCTTTGAATTGAATTCAAAATTGGAGGGAACATTTTCACAAGAACACTATAATTTGACTTAGTTTATATTTTATCATAAGGCTTTAGTCATGTTTATTAACATGAACAAGACCTTAGTCCAAAATCTTAATCCTAAGTTCTTCATGTACCAAGCCCCACTTTTTTCCTTTTTATTTTAGCATGGCCTAATTAAATGTGGGGTCCCTTTTATTATGCCTTGGAATTAGTTCTATTTTTATCCTAAGGTTTAGTCATGTTTATTAATATGACCAAACCTTAGTCTAAAAATTTTACCTTTGGTCTCTTTATTTTCCTAAGCCCTCTTTGGTCCATTTTATTTCTATGTGGTCTAACTAACCACTGGTACCTTTTGTCATGTCTATAGACTTAGCCTAAAGGCCTTGTCCTAAGACTATATGCTATGTCTTTGATTATTCATGGGGTACCCTTTATTATGTTTCAAACTTAGCTTAAGACTTTATCCTAAATATTTATTTATGTTTATTAATATGAATGAAAACATTAGTCTAAGACTTTAGCTTAAATTTTATGTTCCCTGAGCATTAACTTAAACATCATTGTTATTCATAGGATTAATGATCTATGTTTGCATAGATTATTTAGATCAATGATGCAAGATTAAAGTTGAAAGGTTAAAGACCCTAACCCTAAGTTGAATCTCGAGCATATTCAAAATATCAATGACATACATTTTCTTGGGCCAAATTGATCCAATAATTTGTATCAAGTCAAAGCTTCAATGGAGCCCCAAGATAAGTGAAAAGGTAACAAGTGTCATAATCTCAGCCAAAGGACACTCAATAGCTAAAGGAATTTGAACTCAAATATCATGATCTAATAGACCATGTTTTTTTAGATAAGGATGATCCAATAATGTAATATAAATGTTGAAAAGTTAAGGTGAATGAAAAAATGACAAGTGGCATAGCTGCCAGCCATAAATTAAAGTTTGAGCATATTATAGAGATCAACGATACACATTTGATTGTACACATTTAGATCAATGATCTATGGAGTAGGAGGGAAAATTAAATAAATCAAGATTAATGGATCATAATTTATCTATGTAATTGAGATAAATAATGCCTAGTAAATGTTGAAAAGTCAAGGTGAATGTAGAAGTGACAAGTGTTGTAATCATGGGGAATATAGTGAGAAGCCAATGGCATTCAAGTTCTTAGATCAAGATCAATGGTCCACATTTATCTATGAAAGGGGGATCCAATGATTTGAATTCAAGTAGCAATTTTAAAAGGCAACGGTCTTTTTTTTTAATGAACAAAATTTCACATGGGTGCCATGGTGATGACACATCAGAGCCACATTAGTATAATGTGCCAAATGGAAAAGCACACAGTCCAATTAATCTAAGTAATAAATCTCATGAAATTTTAGGTATCTTCCATCATTAGAGTACATTAAAAACCTTTAAAAATTCCTAAGCACATATAGGAGCCCTGGTTCAGCCCTGTATTCACCATAGTCAAGCCTAAGAAGCTGAATCATCATCTGTGTAAGGGTGATTTGATCCAAAATCAAACTGTAGACCACTAGTTATAAATTTGAACAAATCCATATCCATGGTAGCTTTAAAGGATGTTTCAAGAAAGGATATAAAGCTCTATCTGACTTCAAATATAGAAGAGAGGGTTTTCAAGATGCACAATTTGATGCCATAAGGGATAGAAATTAGTTGAGATTGTTTTGAGTCATTGAAAACTAGTAGTCTATCATAATGAAGAGCATGTATATAAGGAGATTATACTAGAATGATCAAGGGAATCTTATAATAAAATAAATTTAGAAGAGACTTCCATCATGTCAAATTAAGAATACAGACTCTATATATGTAAGGACATCATAATCGACTTGTTTAATTCCTTAAAATTTGTTAGAGCTAGGTAAGAATCAGTGAATAAATGAAGTAGAATGGTTACAATCCAAGTTGTCCAGTGGAAAAAATCAAGCTACCAAGTCAAGAATTTAATCAAGGTCTTGAATACAAAATCATCAAATCCCTAAGTTATCAGTTCAAGCATAGAAATTCTCACTTCAAATAGGAGAATCAAGGTCAAGGGAAGATAGAGGATAAAGAAAAGATCAAGCAAAGATAGAAACATCAAAAAGGCATTAAGAAGGGAAGATAAAGACCACAAGAGCTTAGTAGGTCAAAAGAAGGATATCTTCATGAAACCAATGGTTAACCATGAGCTAATTGAAGACCAATATGATAGAATGAAGATCTTACTCAAGAGATAAAATAACATCAAAGTATAATGAGGAACTTACAATAGCAATAGGGGACTTCAGTAGCACCAGGCTCCCAAATCATAGTTGAATTAAGAATATTCTTCCTACATCTAAGCATTGCATATTTTTAAAGTGGAATATTTTTTTGTAAAGGCATATGTATCTTGTAAAACACATTACCTATAGATCAGCATTTAGGGAAAGTCTAGTGTATTCTAGAAAATTTGTAGAAAGGATATTTGTTCTAACACTTGTACTTTTATAATTGGATATGACTAATTGACATGCTTCCTTGCATCCTATAAAATGAGCATTATCAATTGTAAAATGGGGAGAGTTACTAGATCCAAAATCCAATTGTAACTTTTGAGTAATTAATATAAGCAAGGAATTCTACAAAGTTTTTCCAAATTTGCTTGTGTCTTTGTTATCCTATCTTTTCTCTCACTTGTATATTCTAATTTCTAGATTTGAATGGTTATTGTGAATTTTTGGTGTGTACATTTGAATACATAGCTATTAACTTGTGTTAATGCTAAATTAATTGAAAGTGCTTAAGATAATTTTGTTTTCTTACTCTTATTGCATTTTGGCTAATGTTGTTTGCTTACAAGGGTGAATATTTAAAGTGAACTTGGTTATTATTTGAATTATTTCACACCATACTTATATGTTTGCCTGATGTCTGATAAGATTTGAGCTTATGCTACTTCATGTCATACATTGGTTAAGTGCATGCCTGAATGATATTTGAACTTTGTCATGATATTTGGAATGAAGATCAACAACATCTCTTTTATGTCTTACATTTCCTTTTGCTCCTTTTTTAACCAAATCACTCTAGCTTAATTTTCATTATAAATATCTATCTTAGATTATTATATAGTTTATCTCTTGATCATAATTCATAGTTCTTAGCATAACATACTTCATATTTTGTATAGATCAACTATTTGGTCATGGTGGCTCCCATCCACTAAAAATTATAACATTGTGAAACAATACACTTGATTTGAATATATTTCATCAACAAATAACAATATTATCACAACCTATAACTCATGTACTAAATTCTTAGAATTATAAAATGAGAAGTGTTCTTGAACACTCTCGGCCCCTATAATACACATTAAAACATCAACAAATGTGTGCATCAAGGTGAGAGATAAAGTGAGTATATTAGTGTATGAATTCATACAATTATAAGAAGACTTAAAGAGTATTATAATATAACAATGAATCAAATTTAATTTAGATATTATACTCACATAATCTAAAAGAGCAAGCACAATCAAGCTTGTTTGGCTAGATGAGAAAGATATATTTACTTTGAAGGACAAAAATTTGCATGTTTTGAAGGAAATTTTGAAGGTAAATATTTATTAAGATGAGAATGGATTTATATTTATCTCATAATAATTTAACTAACTAGGCAATAAAGAGAAATGATCACACAGTCAGCTAGGGTCAAAAGTGCATGATGTGCTTCAAACCCTCAATACATGAAACATGAAGTTATAGAGCTCATAAAGGGAGATTAACCATTGGGGTTGATTTAAAAACATGGAATGAGGTGTTTCAAACATAAAAAAGTCATTTAAAAATCCAAACAAGTGTCAAGACATTATCTTCAAGCCCAAATATCTCTTGACCTCATAAAATGCATAGTTGCAACTTGAGAGGCTACCAACTTATGCTCAAATATTTAATGATAATTTTCATGGGATATCAAGCCCACAAGGGATGTTAGATGGGTATCCCTAATTAAAAAAAAAATTATTTGTTTTAGTATTAACCCCTGTGCTTTATGAACCATTGTTAAGATGGTAAGCTCCAAAAACCCTTGTTAAAACCTCATAAATGATCCAATTAGAGAGTAGGTTATTCTAATGCATTAAGATGGAATGATTCAACCTCCAAATGATCTTGGTGGCCTCTACATGTCTCATGAACACCTAAATATAATATTTTATGGTACATTTGTAGGTACATGTGTACAGAATAGGCCTAAAAGCATGGTTATAGGTGTGTTTATAAGTGTGTAGGGTAAGAATTGGTTTCCAAATTAGGGAAAGAGGTATATCAAGACTAAATAAATGTTTAAACACCTTATAATCACCTCTTAAATCCTATTAAGAATTTATATGAGCTCTAAAAGTTAGCAACTTGGTCAAGATGAGAAGAATATACTATTTTACAAGCCAAAAGGCCTATATACAAGCTTATAAAGTACTTTAAAAGACCTATCCTTAGAATATTGAGTTTTAATAAGGTGTTTTAGACCTCAATAAACCTCCTCCAAGCATCAAAACTAGTAAATGTCATGAAAAAATCATTACAAATGTCTCTTCAGTAGGCACAAGTGCTTAGGTTAGGGTTTTAGCCTTTTCATGGTTCACATATTTGTAAAATGTTAAAAAAATTCAAAATTGCATTGGATCATGGTTAGGGAATGGGTAAACTAAATCAAATACTTCCTCTAAGTGTCACATGTTTGGGAGTCCCTTTGAGAAAAACTCAATTTTTTAGGCCTAGAGGCCTAATTAGGGAAGAAGATCATATGAAAAAGTGTACTTCCAATTGATTTTAGGTCCTAAAATTTTACATGTAGATATAAGTGGATACTAGGTCATCAAAACTATCTTCAATTTCCCAAGGCCCTTTGTACATTATTCTACTCAGGTAGGTTTACCTATTTTGAGGGCTACAAAGAATTATGAGAAATGTAAGTTATAAGTGCAAAATTAGATCTTTTGGAGGTTTTGATGGATTAAAGTGACTTTTTTTAGGTATAATATGATGTGGAAAGAACACCCATGGAGATATATTGCTTTCATAAAATCAAAATCAAGTTTTTACCTTCTACACGAATTTGGAGAAGGAGGAGTTCAAGTGGTCAAATCACCAAATTAATGCATAAAATATCTTCAACAATATTTTTCAAGGTGATCTCTTATTTTCCATGCCACTTGGAGAGTAAGAAGAATTAAATATTTAATTTTCAAAAAAGATTCAAATGGTTGAAGGAGTCTTCAACAACTTTAAAGAGACCTTTCCCCTCTCCTATTGATGTTTCAAACTGTTCCACAAGTGCTCTTCGGTATTGATGAGCACTTCTCATTTTAGGATTTGAAAAATCAAAGGCATGAGTTTTAGTTTTTGATAATTCAAAGATGTCTGTGGTGGAATAGAAGTAGAGTATATGAACTGTCCATGATATTTATTTAGTTTAGTGGTTTGGAGCCACCAGGGTTTAAATCTTTGGATTTTTGTGAATTTGATGATTTCTAGACTAATCTAAATGAATATTAACAATGATATTTAAGCTAAAGTGAAACCTGATAAAAATAAGAAAAGAGAAGGGTAAGGTAGAAAGGAAATGTGATTGCAAGTTTTTATCTCAATTATTATGACAAAATTCTAATTACTTTGAGCACACATAAACAAATTTATGATATAAAATAGCATGAACTTAGATTACATCATAAATTAGGGAAAATTTAGAGGAAATGTATAAATAATAAGAATCAAGTTTACATTAAATATTTACTACTGTGGTCTGAATAGCCTAAGCACATCCAAATGTAGAGTAAATAAAATGAAGTATACTTGAGATCTTTACAATTAATCTAGAATTAACACAAATTAACAACCCTATGATAGAGAATGTGACTCAAAAAAAGGAAAATCATTTAAATCCAAGATGATCATATGCAATTTAGAGACAACATCGACATTTAACAAACTATCCAGACAATCTTTTAGAATTCCTAAGTTATATTAAATGTTCCTAGTATACAATTGCTCAAAATCCCTCTCTTTAAAAAATGGTAACCACCTGCCTATTTATAGGAAACATAGGTAGTTAACTGGTTAACTTTATCAAGACACAATGTGAAAGGATGTCATGCCAACTTAACAAGAATAATTATATGCTAACAAACTAGCATATATTTTACAAAGAGAATATTCTTTTACAAATTACATTGGTGGGCCCTTCAATTAGCCCTATCTAAGGGAGTCTATCACCTTAGTGTATTTATCTTTGATTAGTTCAAAATCCACTACAGGGTTCATTTGACAATCCTCTTCTTGATTTTCTAACTTGTCAAATTCACTATCAGCATTAGCCATGAGCTCCTTGATACATTATGATTTTGAAATCTAATTCCCTACAGTAATAATGATGTCAAGGATATTCTAATTATCCTTGGTATAATGTCCCTAATTGTCCTTAATACCCTAGATGTGGACACCAACTCTCTACTTGAATTCTTCATCATTGATCAGGTCCATAGCTGTGGTTTGAGAAGGGTTGTCCAATAGGTTCCCCAAAAGTTTCTCTATTTTGGTTACCAGGTCCTTATCTTCCTTTATGAATTTGTCAACATTGTTTCACCAGGTGATAAAATCTTCTTTACTATCCATCAAAACTACCATGAGGTAATCTAAATGTCTAAGCTTGATGATCTTGAAGTCTAGGACCTCCTTTGTCTTATGCACCTTGATGAGTTCTATCATCTGAGCTTAAGAATCTTGACATTAGGTGATTAAGGATTATTCCATCTTATTTTGATAGATTATATCACTTAATCAAAGCTTGATTCTCTTTAAATTCTCAAATGTGTCTAACAAAGATTTATTCATCATTTTTAATATGTCCTTAGGAATTGAAAGTATGACCTGAGCCTCGAAATCTTACTTCTCCTTCTCCAAGTTGAGGATCCTCTACATCATTCCTTAGATTCTAACCAATGTCATTTTTTATTCTTCCATTACCAAACTATCTATATCCTCTTTAAAGATAGGATGTTCTCCTACTGCTTGCCCTTGAATGGGAGTTAAGCCCATAATGGTTTCACCTTTTGAAAGGTGAACACCTTAGTGCCAATAGTAGCCTTCTTTGTCACCACTCTCTCAAGAGTTGATGTGTCTGGATTGAAATGGACCTAAGGGTTAGACTCATTTAACTATAATTTCTCAATAACTTCTACATTTGAACTCCCAAAGGCCCCTGGGGTGTTAATCCCTTAGATTTCCTTGTTGTGAAGGAGTTGGATCCTTCTCTCTGCTTATTTGTTCACAATGTCTTAGATCCATGGCTTGATATTATCTTCAACATATATGACAACTTGATTTAAATCCAATGATGGAGAAAGAGATGGGATTTTCTATAATTTCCCATAAATAAACTAGTTAGGAATGGCTAGTCCATAAATAGGATTCTCATCATTGAAGAGGTTAACTTTAATGGTAGGGTGAGTGAAGGTTAACCTAGGATTATTTCTAGGTGCTATGGGAACCAAGGCCAATTTTTCTTGTCTCTTTCCTCCATCTAGTGGAATTAAGTCCTTACTTGTTTCATTAGAGGGATCCTCCTCCCTATTAGAACCATAGGAAGCTATAATGTCAATAAGGGTGCTTTCCACTATTTCTCTTACCTCCAAGGTAATCATGATAATGCTTTCCACTAGGAAAGAAGACCTATATAGAGATGTTTGGGGTTGAGGACCTTCACCTGGTCTATGCTCTATCCTAAGATCCTCAATCACAACTTTACCCTTTCCTTTTATGTCCTCAAGTTGCCTAACATAGGGTGGCTTTGTTAATTCTACTTGTTGAGTCTCAAAAGATTGCCCTCTAATAGGTGGATCATGATGAGCAATCCAAAATGGTCCTAGTAACAAGTGATAATACATGGGATATAGTTTCCATATCTCTCTTGAGGGCTTATTGTCCCTGACCAGCCTATGCTCTAATTTGATGTTGTAGCCCTTAACCCTAGATATGATTTCTTTAAAGTTTTTTGTCTTTATGTAAATAGCATCTCCCACACCTAGTTAATGTTTATACTCGGTCTTTGGGACCTTTTTATCTTAGATGTGGTTTTCAAATCTATCATTGGGGTCCCATGTCTTAAGTTCATCCAGTTGGAAATCAAAAGAATTCCTATGGATCACCATAATTTCTAAATGCTTCCAATCTTTGATTACAATCCTACCAATGTCTAGTGGAAAGGGGTGGACCTAAGCTTACTTATTTTTATTACATACCCCATCCACTCCTTAGATGATTTGATAAGAAATCTCTTGCTCTAAAAGTTTACTAGGGACATGAATGGGTAATTGGTAGGGTTGAGTCATGATTCCTTCTATCCTTATTATAATGCAATCTAAATAAAACCATACATCCTCCATGGTTTCCACTTGTGTTTTGATTTGAGGGTGGAGTTTTGGCATAGGGACACCATTGATTTCCTCATAAATGGCTGAAAAGACACCATCATAGATAAATTTCATGTGTTTTTTGTATTTTAATATATGCAATTTGGAGTAGTGATGGGAAATAGTGGTTCTACCAGCAGGGGACCAATTTTAGATGTTGAGGAAATCAACAGAGGAAAAAATTGAATCCAAGAGATAAGACATCATAAATAATTGCTTTGAGGTCCTTCTCTTGATGGATGTGAATTTTTTGGCCAATAAAAAGATTATTAGGTCTCAAATGGGAGGAGTTAAGCTCCACTCCAACATACAGTAGATGTAAGATACCTAGACCTTGCTCACATAAGTAGTGGAAGGGGAACCAAAGGATTTGTTCAATAAGTTCATAGCTATCTTGACACCCTCCTTGAATTAGATAATAATAATACCACCATTAAGGGACCTAAAAACATGGAAGCCTTAGATTAACCAAGGTGTGAGGCCTAAATCTAGGTTTTGGGTGTTTGTCCATTCTCACAAGAATGGGAGATCAACATGAGGTAAGGGGATACTATAATAAGTTTTAAAGGCCATAGAGGATATACATGTAACCATATTAGTGCTTCTCTCTTGAATGATCCATTCCCCATATATTCTATAATCAATGAAAATGGGAGCAAGGAACTCGATATAATGCATTACCTCTAGTTTGGCTACAACATGGTGAAGGCCTACCAACTGAATTTAGACTAAGTAATTATATCTTTGGTGTACAATGGTATTTCTCTTTTATTCTTGGGAAATTGGTTGAAATTCCTCCACAAGGAAGAATAACTCAGACTAGTTCTTGATTCCATGCACATTCATGGCTAACAGGTCCAACTTTGTGTCCTTAAAGATCTTTCCTTCACTATCTGAAGTTAGATAAAGCTCTACTTCCATTTTCATCTATTGCGTACCTACCACCATTGATGACACTAAATTATATAAACATAAAAGTTACTATGGGTTTTACTATGGCACTTTCTTCAAGATTCAATTGCACTATTTTGATTATTTTATGATTAATTGAGTTGACTTGGTTCTTCTTTATAAAGGGCTTAGGGCTTTTGAGATTTAATGGTGGAAATATATAGCTCTTAATCTTCTACATTCCTCAGATTTGATGGGACCTTATTCTCATGTTATCTAAATTTTTTAGCTTAGGATATCTTTCATTTTGATCTACCATGCTAATGTGGAGCCTATACAGTGTGGTTCTATGCCTTTCATGGTAAATTTCATAAATGCTAGTTGGAGACTAGCCATTGGCCTTCAAAAGCTTTCTTTATTTCACTCTAAAAATCCAAATCTAGGTCCTTGCATTTCATTGGTCCCTTGATCCTTAAGTTCATTGGTTATTCCATGTTTCAAGCTCTCAAGGCCTTTGAAAAGTCCTCAAGCTCATCTCACCATTGGATCAAATCTAGTGAGCAAGTGAACATCGTTAGATCTTTGTTAGGCCTAAATCATTAACTACATGCCTTTTAGGATTTTTATTGGCCATGCATCGAGCTTGTGAAGCCTTTTGAAAAGTCTTTAGGTTCAACCCACCATTGGATCACATCTAGTGAATGAGTGATCATCATTAGATCCTATAACATGTACACCTTTTAATCAGTTTCATGACTATATAAACTTTAGACTTAAAAATTCTATTCATAAAGTCCTTTTATGTTAAGAAACGCAAAATAACTTCAGTTAAGACCTTTTATACTAAGTTTTCCTACATAAAAATACTAGGAATTCTTTGAAAGGGTCTTTATAAATGCATCCTTTGCTTAGGCTTTGAAAAATTATCCAGGTTAAATTTGAGGGGTTTGGTAATGTCAAATACATCCTCATAGATTTCAAATGATGGGAGCAAACTTTTCAAATTTAATACAATGGAATTGTTCCAATGACTAAGTGCCATGCACCAGGCTTTTAAGGTGAAATTTAGTGGGTTCATTAACATCAAATATATCTTTGCAAACATAAAATGATGAGAGTTAACTTGTCAAATTTAAGATAATGTAATTGCTTTGATCTAATTACTAAGTGCCATGCATCAATATTTCAAGAGCTGTTGAGGCTTTTGGGTTGATGCACACCATCAAATTAAAGCTTCCAAGGTAGTGAGGACTACTAGATCATAATCTAAGTGCTTGACAATGACTGGTTTCCCTTTTAGTGTTGGCTTTGGTTCGCTCCATTGGATCAAATCTCTGATTGAGTGAGAAGTGTTAGATTTAGAAAAGTGCATAAACTTTAAGTTAAGGCTTCATATGTATAAAGGTTTAGCCTAAGGTTTAGACCTTTCAAATTTGTTCATGTTTACAAGCACAAATACCCTTAAGCCTTAATAAGACTGATTTAATCTAAAAAGGCTCTCAAGTTTTAAAAGGGAAAAAGGTCTAAGTCTTGATTTTATATTAACATTTGGTCATGTTAAAAAACATAATCAAAGCTTAATATAAAGTTAGACTTAGGGTTATTTAACTAAAAGGAAATAAAATTTCCTGCTAGATTTTTCTTGTGAATGTTTGAATTCAAACCCCTAGGGTTTACTGCTTAGGAACCCTAACTTTCTCCATGGAACCTACAACTAATCACCTTAAAGATAACTATTAGAAACATTAGTCAATGAAACATAATCATAACTAGATACATCAAGGCTCATATCTTTTTTAATTAAATTACCTTAAAAATTCAAGAGAAAACAATCCTTTCAAATTCAATCCAGAACACAAATTTTTTGAAACATTCACAAGGGTCCTCTTTCAACAAAAATAAGAAAAATGGGGGTATGTTGGTCTCAACAAATGGTGACTCACAGGGGAAACATAGAAATATGTTGGAACTCAGGGCTCTGGTTTAGACTTGTACATAACTTTTTATCCTATTTTGACATATTCCATCTCCTAAATCAATTTTTGGTTGAAACAAGCTTCTTATGTGTAAAATTTAAACCTAGATATTAAAATAAAAATGTGCAGTGTGTGATTTGATTCCACTTACTATTTGTCATGAAAATTCAAGAAACAACATCTAGGTCACATCCTTTTATCCATTGCATTTGACTTTGAACATATTTAAATATTATCTTAGGAACAATTTCTCTTAATTTAGGGGAGGCTTGGGCATTGCTCTGCTACCAGCCAAGAATTTATAGCCCTAACAAAGATACATTTGGCTCCACTCATGGCCCCGCTCCACTGCCAACCAGGCATCCATTGCCCCAGTGGAGATTGCCTAAATCACCTCTGACTTTGCATCTTTTGATTTAGCATTAAGTTTTTCTTCTTTAAATAGAGGTTGAGAGCCAATATATCTAGGTTTAAGGATTTGGTCAAATGTCCTAGCCTTAGGATACGCTCCTTTAGTTGAAACTTTAATCTAAGATAAGGATATGTTTTAAGTGTAAGCATGAATGTGAATTAACAAACTAAATTCACATTAAATACATATGATTTTTCATAAAACCAAGCTTTGATTCAAAATAAGGTTTGAATATTTGTGGTACATTTAGCTCTTATAACTATCTATGCTAATGCCTTTGGTTACACCATGTTGATTTATCACCACCTTATGTTCACTTTTGTAAGATTCATACTCACACTTTTTAAGAAATTCCAAATAAAAGTAGTCTATGAGAATTTACTATAACCAAGGAACATCACCAAGAAAAAAGATGAAACAAAAAAAAATAAAAAAAAGACAAACATAAGCAAACAAATATATACAAGCCCAGCAAGAAAAAACAAAACAAGAAAGGAAACTAACTAGCCTACCTACTCTAACCTTAACAATCTTATAGATTTATTCCATGAAGACCCTTGGTGGGGTAGCAGCAAAGTAATTCTTGAGGTATTTCCATTGGTGGGAAAAGTAAACTTTTCTCCTTGAAGATCCTTCAACCTAAAAGTGTTGTTGCGTAATATTTCTATAATTTGGTATGAGCCAATCCACAAAGGGTTGAACTTACCATGTTTGCCTTTAGGCTTTGATTCCTTATCCCATAAGAGGAATAGGTCTCCCTACCTAGACACCTTCACATTGGACCTTTTATAAAACCATATTTTCATAGTTGATTGGTGTAGACTAAATTTTGTAAATGCCTTTTCCCTAGCATCTTCCATTTAAATGATGTCTAATAGCCTATAATTAGCAAGTTCCTAGCTATCTTCCATGTATTCTTGCATGAATGTGAACATAGGCAACTTCAAGGTGATGGGAAAGATAAGATCTTGACCATTAATAATAAAAATGTTAAAGCCTTGAGGTCTTATTTGATCCTAATTTTATTTGCCCATAATGCAAAATTAAGGAGCTTATGCCATGTTCTGGGTCTATCTTTAGTAGACTTTTTTATATCTTTCATCAGGTTCTTGTTTATGGATTTAGAAAAACCATTTCCCTGAGGATATTTATTGGAGGAAAAATTGAGTGCAATTCCTTGGTCATAAGCCCATTCCATCATTTCAATGGATATGAAGTCAGATCCATTGTCACAAACTAAGGAAATTAGGGTTTCAAATCTAATGCAAATATTTTCCTCTAAGAAATTAATCACCTCTTCTATTATGCATTGTTTAGTGGTTACTACTTCAATCCACCTAGTACAATAGAATATATTAGTTAAGACATATTTATTACCTTTAAAAGAATTGGGGTTGATCACTCCTATAAAGTCTAATCCCCATTGTGTAAAAGGCTTGTCCACCATCATAGGTTGTAAAGACATGGCTACCTTTGGCTCTTTTGTGCTGAGGATTTGGCATAAATAACACTCCCTCACATGTTTGTGTTCATATTTGAAAAGGGTGGGCCAATAATACCTATCCCTAAGAATCTTATGGGTTGTGGTTGTCCCTAAAGGATGTCCATGACCCAACTTTTCATGGAAAGTAGAAATTATTTGAGAGGCCTCTTCTTTTGACACACATCTTAAGTGGGTCCCTTCAAAGTTCTTTTTATAAAGGACTCCATCTTTGAGGAGGTAATGGCATGCTTTAAGCCTTAAATATCTCTTCTATTCTCTAGTGAGTCTTGGGGAAAAACTACCTCTAATAATGCGATGCATTAAATAGTCATACCATTCATTGGGTTGGAAGTTCTGTTGATCCACTTGCATGACATGGAGCTTGGGGTCAATATGAGCAATAATCTGAACTAAGCCTTGAAATTTCACTAATTTTGCAATTTTCATCTCTATATCATACTCTTGTAGGATTTACATCCACTTTCCTCTTCTTTCCTAAAGCTTATTGTGACTCAACATAAGCTTTATGGTTGGGTTAGGTAAAATGGCATGCACCTTGTTTCTAAGGAGGTAATGTCTAAACTTTTTTATTGCCTTTACCAAGGCATAGGCTTGCTTATCAATCATGGAATATTTCATCTCTACATTTTTTAAGTTAGTGATCATAAAGGCTATAGGGTGGTCATTCCCATCAACCTTTTGATTTAAAACAACAACCATGGTATGGTCAAAAGCAAATGAATATAAGAAAAAATCCTTTGAAAAGTTAAGACTTATCAAGACTGGGGCTTGAATGATTACTCATTTAATGTTAGTAAATACTTTTTTAGATTCCTCATTCCAAAAAATCATATCATCTTTCTTAAGCATATCATTCAAGGGTTTGATAATCTTAGCAAAGCCAAAAATAAACTTCCTCACAAAGTTAATCTTGCCAAAGAATGACTTTACTTATTTTCGACTATTAGGCAGCCCAATTTTAGAAATGGCCTCCACTCTATCAAGATATATGGAGATCCCATCTTTGGTAATATCATGCCCCAAAAAATTCCTTTAGTGACACATAATATGCTTTTTTTTGGGTTAAGAGATACACCATACTTCCTACATCTGTCAAATACTTGTCTCAAATACATGAAATGTTCTTCTCTATTCTTAGAGAATATTGTGAGATCATTAATATATATAATGATGCATTTTACCACTAGACCTTGGAAATCATGGTCCATGGCCCTTTTAAAATTTTCCCCTACATTAATTAATCCAAAAGGCATTCTCTTGTATGCATATGTTCCCCATTTAGTAGTAAAATTTGTTTTCATCCTATCTTTTGGAGCAACAAACACCTAGTTATATCTAGAAAATCCATCCAAAAAGGACATCATGGAAGATATTGAAACATTTTGGATAACTTGGTCCAGAGAAGGCAAGGGGTGATTATCCTTTTTAGATGCTCTATTTATATTTCTAAACTATATGCATAATCTTATTTCCCCATTCCTTTTTCTAACTGGGACCAGGTTTTCAACCCAAGTAGAATGCCTAATAGCAAACACAATCTTTACATCCAACAATTTCTTGACCTCCTTAAAGATCATGGGTTCTAAAATAAGATTAACTAGTATTTGCTTCTATCTAAAGAGTTTGCAACACTCCTGGAGAGGTATAATATGAGTAATAACCCTTGGGGAAAATATTTTTAGATCTTCATAGGACCAAGCAATTACATCCTTGTATTTTTTAAGGAGATTTATAGCTTTTCTATTTTCCATTTTAGTGCAAGACTTCACTATATTCACCATTTGGGGTTAATCATGTGGGCCAAGGTTCATTTCATGATAGTCCTTACCACTTACCTTGGGTTGCTCAGGTTCTTTAGAAATATTGTCAAAATCAAAGAGTATTTCCAATGAGATCATCCCTATAGGTATCTTATTGTCACTTAGATTATTTTACCATTAAGTTCCTTCTCAGGAAAATATTCATCAACCTCATCAATAATGTGAGCTTTAAAAGCTCTATAATTAGTCAAGAAATCCTTAATTTATTGATCATCATTGAAAACTTGGAAATAATTGATGTTTTTAGGGACTGAGGGACATGGTACAAGCTCAATATGAAGGTTCTAAGAATCATAATTAGGCATGAGGTTAACTATAGCAGAGGAAAGCTCATCAGCCACTTTATTTTCTTCCCTAGGGATAGATAAGATATTGAAGGCATTGAAAGATTCCACCAAGTCCCAAATTCTAAATTTATACCTCTTAAGGTGAGATAGCTTGCACTGGTACTTTCTCCTTACTTGATTACCTAAAATTTCAAAATATCCATAAAAAAGGAGTTCTTTGACCTTGTACGTGATGGTAAGCTATAATCCTAGGATGAGAGTCTCATACTCAACCAAATTATTGGTGTAGGGGAATTGTAACCTATAAGATGCATGGTACTATTTTTTTGTAGGGTCTATCATTACAATACCAACCCTTTATCCTAATTTACATTTATCACCATCAACATATAACTTCCATACGCCAGGCATTGGAGGAGAGCTCTTGGAACCAGGTTCCTTAATAGTCTCTCAAGTGAAAACTCCTAGATCAAAATCTAGGAAGTTTACCTTTTCATTGACAGCATTATATTTTGTTATTATGTGTTTCATTTTGGGTTCCCTTTATACTCTTATTTAATTTGGCACACCTTTCCAAGGTAATCACAAGTGTGAGAAATTAGTATATATGTACCCATTTAAGGACTTAGTCCATTCTCTACTTAAGATAAATCCATAAGCATTAGGAACATCTACCACTTATATGTCAATGAATTTTTGAACCCTTGGTTCACTAGCTAATTGCATATGCACATTTAATAGTTCCCAAATGACCCTAAATCTAGATTTATCTAATTGAGTAACCACCTTATTAGACTTGATTAGTGTTAACCCAAGTTGTTCACATATCCCATCAGACATGATGTTTTTTGAGGCTCCAAAATATAAAAGACAATTATAAAGATTCTTCCCAAATATCCTAACTATAATAAAAAAGGGTAGGGACTCTACGTTGGTTACTTGCATAGTTACATTTGCACTATCACTCTTAGGGGGCTTGTTAGGTTTCTTGGATAAGGATTCCAAGAGTAATTCTCCTTGTTCTATGATCTAAGTTAGTTCATGTAGAGTGATTTTAGATTTAATATTTTTCATATCTTCCACAATATTGTAACTATTTTTTCTTAAAGGAACAATAGTAGGTTTGGAACAACTTCTTTTGGGAGGTTCAAGATTATTCTTTAATACAATGTCTAGAGGGGTCCCATAATTGTTAGGTGGAGTAGAAGTGGTCAATAGCTACTTTTTCTCCCTATTTCTTAGAGGATATGTCTTCAAGATTTGTTGGAATGATTGAATTTATTTAGGGATATCCTCAGGTTCATTATCTTCTTAAAAAGGGAATTGAAAATTTTCTACCATATGCACTTGGTTACATGGTTTAGATTCAAAAAGACCTGTGGTAACATCTTTGTTTGAAATCACTTCAAATGTGTCAAGTTCTTCTTTGAAAGCTTAAAAGGCTTTGAAAAATTCAATGCAGTCAATCTCACCATGCTTGGAGGTAGCATGCACCCTACAATAGTTTGGTAAGGCAATATCAGTGAGGTTGATATCCATAGTCCTTTTACTAGAGGAAGGCTCATTAGCTTTATTATTATAGAAAATATCATTCTAAAATCTATTTCCATGCCTATTAAACTTTTGGAAAGTTAAGTTCCTTCTAGAGTTGTCATTAGCATTATCAACTTGTTTTTGTAATTGCAAGAAGTTTGTGCTGAGCTTTTAGACCATTTTTAATATAGATTCATTCTCATTCTTTGGAGTATCATATGTTTGACATTGGCTATTTTTAATACCATTAATAGACACTAAATCCTTATGGTCATTAATATGAGATCCATTGGTAGCTTGATGGCTCAAGAAACCTAAGTTCTGATTAGGGGTAGCATGGTTAGTAGATAATACATTCAAAGCAGGGAATTGGTTTAATGTTAGAGTATTTTGGTTATTATTTGGGAAAAGGTTTAATGTAGGCATTTTAGGATTAAAATTTGGGATAAAATAAGCCATCTATCCTTGGGGCTGAATTTGACATTAATAACCATTGCTTCAAAATAAGCTTTAGCCAATGTGATGATAATTAGGAAAGCTCTTTTAAGAAATATAGAAATCATGGGGTCAACAGCATCTTTGTAAACCTCCAAATCTAAAGCTTCATTAGGTTTATATGGATCCATGGTCTGACTAAAAATATTTTGGAACCTAGCATTAAAGGACCTAATAGGTTCACTTATATCTCTATTAATAGTTGTGAATTGATGATAGATGACATAAGGGCTTATGATCTTTCCAAATTGATCAAGAAAGATAGTGTCAAAATTATTCCATGAGATAATAAAATTTGTCAGGTAAATTAAGGAGCCATTCATATGCAACACATTTTAATGTAAATGGGAACAAACTACATGCTACATCTTCATGAATAACATTTAAAAATCTTAATACAACTTTGAAATATTTAACATGTTCCTTTGTAATTGCAATACCAGTTGGACTAAATATTGGCAAATATATTTTAGGATTACATGGTAAGTCATAAACCACACTTGGTATATTTATTGGGACACTTCTAATCCATGCCATATTTGGATGAAGATTGAAAACATGAATCCCTTTCAAGGGTGAAGATGGTAGAGACTTAGACAGCTTACGCCTTCCTTTGTCTTTCCTAGTTCCTCTATGAATTTCTAACTAGAGCAAGGGTTCTCTAGTATCTAAATGTTATATGGTCCTCATATTTTGAAATTCCATCTTGAAGATTAAATATCTTGTTTTAAAATATAATTATTCAATTTAGATCTTCATAGATAATCAATAATCAATTTGTATATCTTATTTTTCAAGGATTTGCTCATAAAAGGAGAAATGGCATCAATCTTTGACTAAATGAGCTCAAAGATGTGTTAAATCTTTAAAATATGAATGATATTTTCAACTTATCATTCAAATAAACTTCTTATTGATAAATAATTATCAATTTTAACTAGAACAAGCCATCTTAATTTTGAATACTAATGAATTCTTAGCACTAGAAACTGTATTTACTAGAATTAAGCATATGTATTCAAAGAATATCAATCCTTGTCTGAGTAAACCAAAATATTGGTATAAAAACATGAAGGTCACTAATATTTACACAATTTATGCTAAAATAAACACAAACATGTAAAATATAGAGTGATCTTTGACCAAATACACCAAAACTAGTAAATATCTTTAAAGATTTGTGGCCCTCCTTTTAGTGCTAGTGGAGCTTCTTGTTGATGCTTCAAAATGTACCATAGGTGATATTTAGTGTTAATGAACACTTCTCATTTTAGGATTTGAAAAATCCAAGGCATGAGTTGTAGTTTATTATAATTTGGTGATGTTTGTGGTGGAATAGAAGCAGAGTATGGGAACTATCCACAATATTTGTTTAGTTTAGTGGTTGGGAGCCACCAGGGTCTAAATATTTGGATATTTGTGAATTTTATGATTTATAAACTAATATAAATGAATATTAACAATGATCTTTATTCTAAAGTGATTCTTGATAAAAATAAGAAAAGAGAAGGGTAAGGTAGAAAAGAAATGTGATTACAAGTTTTTATCTCAAATATTATGACAAAATTCTAATTACTTTAATCACACATGAACCAATTTATGATATAAAATATCATGAGCTTAGATTAAATAATAAATCAATAAAAATTCAAATGAAATGTATAAATAATAAGTAAGAACCAAGTTTACTGTAAATGTTTGCTATTATAGTATGAATAGCCTAAGCACATCCAAATGCAGAGTAAATAAAATGAAGAATACTTGAGATCTTTATAGTTAATCTATAATTAGCACAAATCAATAGCCCTATGATAGAGAATGTGACTCAAAAACAAAGAGAATCATTCATATTCAAGATTATCATATGCAATTTAGAGATAGCATAGACATTTAACAAACTATCTAGATAATATTTTTAGAATTTCTTAGTTATATTAAATGCTCCTAGTATATAATTGCTCAAAATCTTTCTTTACAAAATGGTAACCACCTACCTATTAATAGAAAACATATGTAGTTAATTAGTTAAATTTATCAAAATATCCACATAAAGGATAAACATAGTTATCCTTAATACAAAGACACAATGCAAAAGGTTGTCATGCCAACTTGATAAGAATAAGTATATGCCAACAGACTAGCATATATTTTACAAAGAGAATATTCTTATAAAAATTACATTGGTGGGCCATTAAATTAGCCCTATCTAAGAAAGTATTTCACCTTGGTGTATTTTTCTTTGATTAGCTAAAAATCCACTGAAGGCTTCATTAGACAATCCTCTTCTTGATTTTCTAACTTGTCAAATTCACTATCAGCCTTAGCCATGAGTTCCTTAATACATTGTGCTTTTGAAATATACTTCCCTATGATAATAATGATATCAAGGATATTTTGATTATCCTTGGTAGAATGGCCCTAATTTTCCTTAATACCCTAGATGTGGAAACCAACTCTCTGCTTAAATTCTTCATCACTGATCAAGTCCATAGCAGTAGTTTGAGAAGGGTTGTCCAACAAGTTCCCCAAAATTTTCTCCCTTCTAGTTATTAGGTTCTTGTCTTCCTTTATGAATTTTTCAACATTACTTCACTAGGTGATCAATCTTCTTACTTATCCATCACAAACTACCATGAGGATATCTCAATGTCTAAGCTTGAAGATCTTGAATTCTAGGACCTACTTTATCCTATGCACCTTGAAGAGTTCTATCATCTAATCTTGAGAATCTTGTCATTGGGTGATTAAGGCTTGTGCCATCTCAATTTGATGGTTTAGAGCACTTAATGTAATCTTGATTCTATTTAAATTCTCAAATGAGTCCAATAAATATTTGTTCATCATTTTTAATATGTCCTTAGGAATTGAAATTAGGACTTGAGCCTCTAAATCTTGCTTCTCTTTCTCCAAGTTGAGGATCCTCTGCTTCATTCATTGGATTCTAGCCAAGGTCATTGTTGTTTTTACCATTACCAAAATATCTACATCCTCTTGAAAGATATGATTTTCTTCTACTACTCTCCCTTGAATGGGAGTTAAGCCCACAAATGGTTCCACCTTTTGAAAGGTGAACTCTGAAATGCCAATAGTATCCTTCTTTGTCACTATTCTCTCAAGATTTGATGTGTCTAGATTGAATTGGACCTAAGGGTTAGACTCATTTAACTATAGTTTCTCAAGAACTACATTTGAACTCTTAAAGGACCTTGGGGTGTCAATCCTTTGTCTTTCCTTGTTATGAAGGAGTTGGATCCTTCTCTCTACTTGTTTGTTCATAATGTCTTAGATCCATTGCTTGATATTATCTTGAGCATCTATGCCAACTCAAGTTAAATATAATGATGGATAAATACATGGGATTTTTAATAATTTCCCATAAACAAACTAGTCGAGAATGGCTAGTCAATAAATAGGATTCCCATTACTGAAGATGTTAACTTCACTAGTAGGGTGAGTGAAGGTTAACCTAGGCTTCTTTATAAGTTCCAAGGGAACCAAGGCCAATTCTACTTGTCTCTTTCCTCTATACAGTGGAATTAAATCCTTTCTTATTTCATCAGAAGGATCCTCCTCCTTATCAAAACCATAGGTAGTTATAATGTCAATAAGGGTGCTTTCCACTATTTATCCTACCTCAAAGGAAATCATGCTAATGATTTCCTCCAGGGAAGAAGGCCTTTTTATGGATTCTTGGGACTGAGGACCTTCACCAAGTCTATTCTCTATCTTGGGTTCCTCAATCAAAACCTTACCCTTTCCTTTTATGTCATCCAGTTTCCCAACCTAGGGTGGCTTTGTTAATTCTACTTATTGAGGCTCAAAATATTGTCCTCCAATAGGTAGCTCCTACTGAGTAGTCCTAGATGGTTCTAAAAACAAGTGATAGTGCAAGGGATATAGTTTGAATACCTCTCCTAAGGATTTATTATCACTGACTATCCTATGATCTAGTTTGATGTTGTGGCCCTTAACTCTAGATAGGACTTCTTCAAAGTTCTTTGCCTTTGTGTAAACACCATCTCCCACACCTGGTTGATGTTTGTACTTAGTCTTTAGGAAATTTTTATCCTAGATTTGGTTGGCCACTCTGTCATTGGGGTCCCACATCTTAAGGTCATCTAGTTAGAAATCAAAATAATTCTTATGGATCACCATAATTTCTAGCTACTTCTAATCTTTGATCACAATCCTACCAATGTCCAATGGAAAGGGGTGGACCTGAGCCTTATTATTTTTCTTACATACCCCATCCACTCCTTGGATGATTTTATAATCAATCTCTTGATTTTCAAGTTTATTAGGGACATGAATGGGCAATTATTAGGGTTGAGTCATGATTCTTTCTATCCTTATTATAGTGCAATTTCAATAGAACCATACATCCCCCATAATTTCCACTTGTATTTTGATTTGAGGGTGGATTCTTGGCATAGAGACACCAGTGATTGCCTCATAAATGGATATAAAGACACCATCATAGATAAATTTCATGTGGTTTCTATATTTGAATATATGCAATTTGGAGTAGTGATGGTAAATAATGGTTTTGCCATTAGGGGACCAATTTTAGAAGCTAGGGAAATTAATAGATGCCAAAAGTGCATTCAAGAGATAAGACATCATAAATAATTGATTAGAGGTCATTATTTTGATGGTTGTGAATTGTTTGGCCAACAAAAACCTTATTAGGTCTCTAATGGGAGGGGTTAAGTTCCACTCTAACATGTAGTAGATGTAAGATACCTAGACCTTGCTCACATAAGTAGTAGAAGGGGAACCAAAGGCTCTAGTCAGTGAGGTCATATCTATCCTAATTACCTCCCTAAATTTTACAATATGAATCCCACCATTAGGGGAAATAAAAACATGGAAGCCTTGGATTAACCAAGGTGTGAGGACTATATCTAGGTTTTGGGTGTTTATCCATTCTCTCAAGGATGGGAGATCAACATGAGGCAAGAAGAGCTTGTAACAATTTTTGAAGTCTATAGTGTCTATCCATTCAACCTTATTAGTTCTTCCCTCTTAAATGATCCATGATCCATTCCCCATATATTTTGAAATTAATGAAAATGGGAGCAAGGAGGTTGATACAATGTATTACCTCTAGTTTGGCTATAGCACAATGAAGGCCTATAATTTGAATTAAGACTAGGTCATTGTATCTCTGATTCATAGTGGCATTCCTCTTTTCCTCTTAGGAAATTTGTTACAATTCATCCATAAACTAGTTTTTGATTCCATGCATATTCAAGGCTGTCATGTCTAACTATGTGTCCTTGAAGATCTTTCCTTCACATTTTGAAGTCAAAAAAAGCTCTACTTCCATTTTCATCTATTTCCTACCTATCACCATTGATGACACTAAATTATACAAACTACAAGGTTATTAAGCATTTCACTAGGGTACTTACTTCAATATTTAATTGCACTATTTGATTGCTTTGTGATCAATTGATCTGACTCAGTTTTTTCCTTATAGAGGGCTTAGGGTTTTTAAGCTTTAATGGTGGAAATATCTAGCTATTAATCTTATACATTCCTTAGATTTAATGGGACCTTATTCTCATGTCCTCTACTTTTTCAAGATTGGGATATCTTTCATTTTGATCTTCCATACTTATGTGGAGCCTATATGGTGTGGTTTCATACCTTTCACAACAAATTTCATAAATGCTAGTTAGAGACTAGCCATTGGCCTTCAAAATCCTTCTTTATTTCACTTTGAAAATCTGAATCTAGGTCCTTGCATTTCATTGGTCCTTTGATCCTTAAGTTATTTAGTTATTCTATGTGTCAAGCTCACATGGCCTTTGAAAATTTCTCAGGCTTGTCACACCATTAGATCAAATATAGTGAGCAAGTGATCATTTTTAGATCTTTGTTGGGCTTAATTCATTAACTGCATGCCTTTTTGGATGTTTATTATCCATGTGTCAAGCTCATGAAGCCTTTTGAAAAGTCTTCAAACTTCATGCACCATTGGATCAAATCCAGTGAATGAGTGATCATTGTTGGATCCTACAAGATGCACACCTTTTAATCAATTCCATGACTATATAAACTTTAGACTTAAAAATGATATTCTTAAAGTCCTTTTATGTTAAGAAACACAAGATAACTTAGCTTAAGACAAGTTTTCTTGGGTAAAAATACTAGGAATTCCTTGAAAGTGTCATTATAAATGTCCCCTTTACTTAGGCTTTAAAAATTTATCTAGGTTAAATTTGATAGGTTTGGTAATGTCCAATATGTCCTTGTAGATGTCAAATGATGGGAGCAAACTTTTCAAATTTAAGACAATGGGATTGCTTTGATCCAATGACAGAGTGCCATGCATCAATATTTCAAGGTGAAATTTAATGGTTTGGTAACATCAAATACATACTCATAGACATCAAATGATGGGAGAAAACTTATCAAATTTAAGATAATGAAATTGCTTCTATCTAAGGATTGAGTGTCATGCATCAAGATTTTGGGAGTTTCTAAGTCTTTGGGGTTGATGTACACTTTAAAATTAAATATTTTGAGGTAGCAAGGATTGACAGATCATAATCTAAGTGATTGACAATAATTAGTTTCCCTTTCAGTGTCAGCTTTGGTTTGCATCATTGGCTCAAAATCTTAGATTGAGTGAAAAGTGTTAGATCTACAAAAGTGCACAAAATTTAAGTTAAGGCCTGATATGTATAAATTTTTACCCTAAGGTTTAGACCCTTAAAATTCATTCATGTTTACAAACATAAATACACTTAAACCTTAATAAGACCTATTTAATCCAAAAGGGCTCTCAAGTTTTAAAAGGGAAAAAGGTCCAAGTCTTGTTTTTATATTAGCATTTGATCATGTTGAAAAACATAGTCAAATCTTAATATAAATTTAGACTTAGGGTTGTTTAACTAAAAGGAAATAAAATTTCTCACTAGATTTTCCTTATGAATGTTTGAATTCAAACCCCTAGGGTTTACTGCTTAGGAACCCTAGCTTTCTCCATGGAACCTGCAACTAATCACCTTAAAAACAAACATTAGAAACAATATTTCATGAAACATAATCATAACCAGATACACTGAGGCTCATATCTTTTTTAATTGAATTGCCTTTGAAATTCAAGAGAAAATAATCATTTCACATTCAATCTAGAACACAGTTGTTTTGAAACATTCATAAGGGTCCCTTTTTAGAAAAAGTAGGAAAAATGGGGGTATGTTGTTCTCAACATCTCCTACACCAAGTCATGAAGAAAAATTCAAAATAACATTAAGAGCCTTCAATAACCCTATCAAGGTGGAGAAATAACATGCCAGAGTATAGGAGTTGATTTAAGACTTGATCAAGACTTAAAGGCCTATACCCATGGAAAATACTTCTTCATTAAGGAAAAAATTTAAATAATAATATAGGTCCATTTATGGGTAAAACTTCAAGAAACAAGCCTAATACTTCTTCAAGCCTTCCAAACAAACTTACCTCTACTTCTATGCCATTTTTCAAAGAGAAAAAAGAGAAAATCTAGGAAGTATTACATAGGAGAAAATCTAGGAAGTATTATCTCCATGTTACTCAAAACTTTGAAGGCTTGAACAACCTTTACAAAGGTGTGATTTTGAGTAGATAACATTAACCTTGGTTGAGTCAAGATTAACCTTGGTTGAGTTATATTAACCTTAGGTTAGGTCAAAGAAATTATGAAGGCTTGACAACTCATAGAAGATATTTATTACCATTACAACTCATAGAATATATTTATGAGGTTGTGACTCACCTTTTCTTGGAATTTTAGGAATTCATAAATATATTATTAATTCCCTTGACTTTGACCTCATCTTTATTAAAAAATACTTTTTTAGAAAATGTAATTCCCCAATTCATCTTTTTTACTTAAGCATCTAATTGATTTTTTTAAATTAATCTTTCTTAGTTTTTTTGGAATTTATGAATTATTTTAATTTTTTACATTAATAGATCAATAAGCCAAGAATTTCAATTTACTAGGTCATAATTTGATTGGGGTTGAATAAAATCTAGGATATCATTATGCATAGGGTAATACCCCAAATAACCAAGACTTGACATGTTTCAGTGTCATTATATCCTTTATATGGATGAATTTGGGTAATCTAGTGACTTTTAAGCTTAAATTACTTCATTTTATATAAATTAATCTAGTAATCTAGTTTGCCCCTATTTGAAAAGGCATTGTGAGACACAAGCATAATAACATCTTTTAAAAGAGTGTAAAATCTATTAAGATGAAATTTTTATGCCCCAAAAGGTGGTCAATTAACCTTTTATTCCCCCTCAATGGATTGGGTAGTAAATAGAGTCATCGAATATTCCCTTGAAATGAATAAAATGACATGATATAGTATAAATATAGGATGAAACACTTATTTACCCAAAGGTGGTTATAATCAAGAATGGATGTTGAGACACTTATTTTCTTTAAGGTGGTTATAATCACTAATGGAGGTTGAGAATTAATATTTCCAAAGGTATTTATAATCAGTGGCATAAGTATGTGCCCTTATAGGGTAGGTAGAGTGAAAAATAATGATTTTCCCAAAGGAAATTATAATCATTATCACTATTATTTGACCCCTTAGGGAAAATAGGTCAAAAATAATTATTCTTCCAAAGGTGGTTATAATCATTTTCACATTTAATTATGTTCTTAAAAATGAGATTACCCCAAGAAGGTAAAATAGATCATTGATCAGTTAGAAAAGAATTTGTTGCATCTAGGCAAATTGGCAAAGGGTGCTTATGTGGGAAACACATAAAATAAATCTATGATAAAATGGAAAATAATAACATAATTCTAGCCTAAGTGTGAGTATTAATATTCACATTCAAACTAACACGTGGTATAGGTATAAAAAATAATGTTATTAAATGGGCCTCAAAAGAGGCCCAATAAAATGGTTTACTGATAAAATGACCAAGAAATAAGGAACATGGGATCAAACCACATGTAAAATAGACTATAGAGGCAAAAAATAAACCTCTTAGAATGAGTGGAAGGAACTTTAGGCACTAAGGGGGAAAATTCAAATTTTCATGCTATATATTCACCCCATATGATGAAAATTGATTCATTTTCACTCTAGCCCTTTTAAAAAATTGATCTCTATTTATCATGAGAGTTGTCGATGAGAAATGGTGCATGGAGGAAAAAGACACATTAGCAACCAAGTGAGGGAGCATAGGCAACCTCCATATGATGGGCTACCAATATGTGATCCCAACCTTTCCATGTATTGCATTTATGTCATATTTATTTCTATTTGTAGGATAAAAACTTACAAATTTATCATTTTCATGGAAGGGAAAATGGTGGATTTGCAACAAAAATAGTGACTTCATATGAATTCACCATTTTTAAAATAGTGACAACATGAAAAAATAATGGAAATTGCCAAATCGATAATTTCACCTAATTTTAATTGAAGCCACCATTTTCATAAAAAATGAAAATGGTGATTTTGTCAAAAATGGTAAAAAATTCCAAAATAATAACTTCATCATTTGGTAAAATAGAGACTTTGCCATTTTGGAAAATAATGACTTTTCCTTAAAAGGAAAAATAACTAGCTTAAGGGGCCCAAAATGGGTCTAACCTATAGGAGGGGGAAATAGGCTTGGTAGGGTAGTCATAGGTTAGACAACAACATAGATATAGTTTGAAGTTAATCTATCTATGATTTATAGAATAACTCATGGTATCGACTGCATGGGAGAGATGTTCTCATTATTTATAGACACCATAGATTTAGATGGTAGAGATGGTTGTATTATTAAAAGTGTTGGATTTATATGATATGGCATGAATGTTGGTAATTCATGTTGATAAATAATACCTAAGTTCCTTGGTAGATCAATGGCATTTTTAGACATTGAATTTTTAATTGTCGACTAGGGAGGCCACTGTTACACTTGAAGATACCTGGTGGATCCTGAAGATACAGATGAGAGGTTGAAGTTTATTCCAGAGAGATATATCATGGTAGTAGTTAGTGTTATATGATTTTATTAGCTTTTAGGATATTCATAGGGTCCATGAGAAGTTTTATATCAATTTATTATAATCTTACATAAATTTACAACCTGATGACCTAGCCCCTAGGGACCCTTCACCACTAGTATTAATTCATAGGGAGGTTTTTCTCATGGATATTATCAGTGGTATATTTCTACTTGATAAGAGTGTCTAATTCTTCCACATGGGCTAAGGAAGAGTGATATATAACATGATGGATGAGAATACTATATTTGTATGGGGGCCAGTTATATTAGCCTAGATATATAGGGATCTACATATGGTGGCCTATTAATGAGGCTAAAGCATTAGATATTCATGTTCCTGATGGTTTAGGGATGGGATCACATATCTTTAGAGCACCCTCTAATCCAAAGATGGGTCAAGGACCCATAGGAACAATTGGCATATGGTCTAGTTTAGATAGGCATGGGATACCAAGGACACCATGGGGATATCTACTTCTACTAGTGCATGTTTTATAAGCTAACATCACATTACTTCATTTAGTGATTGTATCTTCTTTATCAGCTCCATTTTCCTCAATATGCTTGGTATACTATGTTTATGACATCTAGATGTGTTATCATAGGGAGGTAGTCACATATCATTGAGGAGTACCAAAAATATAGTCTACTATGATAGTTCAAATCCGAAGTGGTTTTCTCATGCTACTAGATAGATTAATCATGCCACCCTAATGATTCAGAGGAGTGTAGTTGTGGATAGTTATGTAAGTATACTATAAATGGTATAGGATTAAGTAAGGGTTCAAAAAGATGTAGGGGTCACACCAAAGTATGTACGCTTATGGGTATATTTATGCCCATTATGAATTATTATTCCAAGACAGGTAGGTAGATAGGCACAAGGTCAAGTGTTGTTGGACATTGATGAGGTAGAGGCTAAAACTAGTAGTGGGGCTAGTGATAACAATAGTAGATGGTATAGTAGTTAAGGAGAGTAAGATAATGATGATGATTATTTTTATATAGGGGATGATATATGAGATTATAGTGGATATGACAACCCAAGCCATGATAATTTTGGATCCTAGCATGATAGGTTTAGCAGGTTTGTTTTTAGATTTAAGCCAGGTAGGGCCATTAGGGATAGCTAGAGTATGAAAGGATATGGCTATATTAGAAGAGGAGATTATGGCATAAGTAATGGAGATATAAAGTTTTGAGAGGAGGGTGGTATCTTTATAGGCTACACTATATCTATATGATGAGTACATAACTTGACTAGTTGAAGGCAAAAGTGGCATGGATAGTTTAGATACAAGCAAAAATTATGGTACAACATGATCAAGCTATATCATATAGATATCATGCCTTGTTATATGTATAGAGGATCTGGTGTGAGTAAGATGAGTCTCAAAGAGATAACACTTAGATATGGTTCTCCTAGATGATACTTGAGATCCTTTAAGCTAAGGATGAGGCCTCTTATTATTGTCAAGCATATGAGACCACCTTCCCCCATTATCAACATATAGCTATATTTTATGTATGGGACATACAAAGGGTTGGTAATAGATTAGGTTAGTCTAGGACTAGGACACATGGTATAATATCCTTAGGTCAATCTATATAGTAGCCATAGATACCTGCACCAAAATGACCACTAGGGCCACCAAGGATACCTCATTTTATAGATCCTATGGACACATAAAGTTAGAGTTGATTTTTTATAGCTCTTTTGCATATTATTGTATTTTTGACACCATGATATGTATATATTCTTGATGTATATGATAATATTATGAGATACATTGACATTCATATTAGGTCCTTAGAGGCCTATTTACATGGAATATTATTACTTGATATATGTGATTCTCTATTTAGTATCTTTTTCATCTCATTCATAGCTCATATTTAGCATTATGGATGTTTATTTTCATTTAAACATGTATGATCTTTCATTTACTATATTTACATGTATATGAGATGTTACACTATTTTATTTACATATGTTGTATGACTTATATAGTTTCTTATTCAGATATGCATCTCTATATTATCACATAATATAATCATATAATTCTAGTTTTACTCATTGGTTTGGACTATGTTTGGGATTTGGCTAGTTGGTGATCTCAAATAACTACTACTCACTACATTGATTGATAGATCTTTTATCCTAATGTTTGTTTTAGCTTGTGATATTGTGCATCATATATATGAACAATTACAATAAAAATATATATCTCAAGCATATAAAAATTAGTTTAGATGTAAATACAAATAACCTAGGAATAATATATGAACAATCAAATCCCAAGTGTAAATATAAAATAAATAAACCAAGTGTAGGACTATATACAAACATTCACAAAATAAGTGAAAGATATGGCTAGTTAAGACTCAAATGTAAATAAAATGTAATAGGCCTATAGTAATTGATAAATGCACAAAAAGGCGACAATAAATTAAAATAAAATAAAACAAAGAACCAAATAAACAAACTAAAAAAACAAACACAACAAAAAAACTAATCAAATACAACAAAGAAAACAAACAAGAAAACAAAACAAACAAAAAATTAAGTAAAACAAATTAAAAACTAAAGGAAACAAAGTTAAACAACCAACTAAAAGAAAAGAAAAACAAAATAAACAAATAAACTAAAGCACAGGAAATAAATAATTAAGTTTAAGTAACATCAATAGATAACCAAAGTCAATCAAAATGAATAAAAAAACAAAACTGAGGGAAAGAAGAATCCAATAAACTAACTATTCTAAGACACACAAAGGTAAATAAAACAAACCAAGCTAAAATAAATAGCAATATAAAAAAAGGTTGGTAACAAAAAAAATATAATATAATAGTGAATTATTCATTCATATGTAATAGAGGTAGTATGCTTGGCTATAGGGTTGCCCCTAGGATAGGTAGTAATGACACAAGTATAAAAATGCAAGAAAAATGGTACAAGTTTTCCCCTAGGATATAATAAACAATTACAAATGGTATGATGGAAAAAGGTTTCCCCTAAGCTATAGGTACAATGACCCAAGTAAGATGACAAAAATTTCCCCTAGGATATAAAAGACAACAACATAAAAATAAATAGGGTAAATAGAATAAATAGGAATGGGTATCTGAGATAACTCCATATGTGTTAGGCAAGTGGATTATGTCTACATAGTCTTGTGTACATGAGGTCCAACATGAACTTCAATCCAAATATAGTTCTCCCAAAATATGGGATAAAAGAAAATTGATGATTATGAAAAGAGGAAGATTATAGAGGAATATAATAATGATCTCACAAAATGGTGAGTGTGTAGGAAAAGAGGGGGATGTTGCTCACAATCATGAAAATGTCAAACACAAAAAATCTATGTAAGTGTGAGAGCATGGTCTAGGCTAAAACTACAATAAAATATAGGATGTGAGCATCCAATAATAAACTAAATGGGTAATTCATAGTGTTTACTACATATATGGATTAGAATGAGAATGAGCTCACAAAATAGTGAAAGCATTGACTAAAGTTGCTTGAAAAATGGTGAGATCATTGGTTGATGTTATTCAAAAAATGCCAAGAGCATAATAAATTCCAAGATTTCATTAGTGCATTAAGTTTAAATGCACAATGCTCATAAAAGTGACTCTCAAAATGGCAAGAGCATTGGTTGAGGTTGATCACAAAATGTCAAGAGCATTGGTTGAGGTTGCTCACAAAACAATGAGAAAATTGACTATGGTTGCTCATAAAATAATTAAAGTGTTAGCTAAAGTTACTTGTAAAATAGTGAGAGTGTCATAAAATCTAAGTGTACATTGGTGCATCAAGTTGAAATGTATGATGCTCTCAAAATTGACTCACAAAATGGTAAGAGTGTATAGATGAAGGTTGTTAAGGATGGGAAAACTAAAGGACAAGTGGTTACTTATGAAATAGATATAATACACACAATCCTTAGGGAAACAAAGTGGAAGAAAATTGATGGTGAGGTGAAAAACAATTGGTAAAATTATGGCTGAGCTAATCTGAGATACCTCATGTATCTAAGTGCTACCTACATAGTCTGTGGACCTCAAGCTGATGTAGTTCTCCCATAAATGGGAAGAAAAAATGAAAAGTGGTCTAGAAATAAATTTGGATAGGTAATATAGTCCATCACATAAAATTTTGAAGGCTTTATATCTTGCATGGGGATTCTAAGCCAATTTTCATGATTTTGTGATTTTTATGATTTTTATAGGTTTTTTCCAATGTTTAAGGGTTTTCGAAATGTTTTGAATGTTTCTATAATTTTCTAATAATCCAACTCAATGGAGAATTGTAATACATAAAATGAGATAACTCAAAAAATGGTGAGAGCATGGCTTAAGGTGATCATAAAATGATGACAGCATTCAAACTTGAATTGCTCATAAAATGGTGAGAGCATTCAAGCAAGGGTATCAAATCTTACCTTAAAAATCATTGAGCATTACCTACATAGTCCAAATAGAACTCAAGCCATTGTATTTCCCCGTACATTGATGCATCCAAATAAGTAATATAAATTTCATGAACAAGCAAATGGAAAGGTATGGCACAGTGATGTGGTAATGCATAGTAAAGGGGGTTGTTATTAGGCTATAGGAAACAATGGAAAGGGTAGGTGATACTAATTTTACCAAAGGAGGTTATAAATAGTAGAAAAATTTGAGACATTGATTTGACCAAAGGTATTTATAATCAGTGGCATTGGTAATGAAATAGAATGTAATAATAAATGAAGGTTATAATTACCAGGACCATTGTCATACTAATTTCATATAATACCTTTCAAAATTTTGAATCTAAATCAAAAACTAGAACAACATCTGAAATCAACCACTAAAATTTCTTAAATTACAAATGAATAATAACCAAAGCCAAAAGTGATAGGGTTTAGGTGAAAAGAATTGGCTATAAATAGTCTAAGGTATGGTGGGAAAGGGTATATGCGTGTGGTACAAAGAAGGGTATATCATGACATAACTTAAACAATCCTTATAGATAATAACTCAAGTCCCTCAAGCATAAAAATGTTTGAGGTGTATTATGTTCATAGGTTCATCAAGTTCATCTCCTTCGGGCATAGTGAGTCTCTATGCTCTAGAACCATAGTTATCAATAACCACATAAGGCCCTAACTAGTTAATATAAAACTTTCCTTTCTTCTTACTCTCAGTATTTATGTTTTTCTAACTTTGTTTTAGTACCAAATCACCAAGCTTAAATTTTATATACTTGACATATTGATTTTATTGGTCTTGTAATCTATTATAATAAGCCTAAAGGTTTTTCAAGGTGGTCATGCACTTTTCATCCAATAAGTATATATCTTGAAAATGAGCTACTCTATAATCTTCACCATCAGTGATGTGTTTTCATGAAATCAAGAGAGAAGGAAACTCAACCTTGATAGGAAGAATGGCCTCAATACCATAAATAAGGGAATATGGGTTAACTCATATTGGAGTACATAAAGTGGTATAATAGGCCTAGAGGGTATTAAATAGTTGAAAGTGCCAATTAAGACCAACATCATTGAAAATCTTCTTCATAATATTGATAATGGTCTTTTTAGAAGCCTTAGCTTAGTCATTACCTTATAGGTAATAGGCAATGGAAAAGTTTCATTTGATATGGTATTGGGGATAAATGGTTTTCATATTTTTATTTTTAAATGAACTACCATTATCAAATATAATGTTGGAGGGGATACCATAGAAGAAAATGAGATGGTTAAAGATAAATTTTGAAATCTACTTACCAGTCACGTAAGGGGAATGGCTTCTACCAATTGAATGAAATATTTAGTAGTAGTAAGTAAATATTTGTGTCCATCTAAGGATGTAGTATTTAATATTTCTTATGAGTTCAATTCCCCATATTGAAAATGGTCATAGTGTTATCCATGGTTTAATCAATTTGGCTGGAGCATGGATCAAATTAGTAGGTTTTTACCACTTCACACATTTTTTTACATAGGTAATTACATCAATTTCCAAAGTTAGTTAATAATAAATAGTACATAGTAATTTCTTGGAAAATATGGCCTTATTGGTATGGTCCCCCCACACTCCTTCATAAACTTCCCTCAATGCTAATCCAGATTCTACTAAAGATGAACAATAAAGTAAGGTTACATCATAGCTTTTATGATATAGGGTAAGTCTAATTAAGGTATAATATGAGGCTTTATAGACAAAGTCTTTTTGTATTTTGTGAGAAAGGTTTGGGGGAATTATTTGTTTATGGAATTAGGCATATGTGTTAGAATACCAAGTAGACATGGGACCAAAAATATCACAAACCATTTTTATATCTGCTTGTTTGTGCACCAGTACTAGGAGATGTTCTACAAAAAACTAATAGTCTTTAGATTTGTCCATAATATGAATCATGGAACTAATCATATCCATGGCATAAACTATTCTATTATTATCCCTAGATATTCATTCAAAATAAATATTGTCAATTTGTTTCTTAAGATTCTAAACCATACCTTTATAAGGTATTAAATTCTTATCTTTTTTCTAGTATTGGTCTATAACCTGATTCATTATAAGATGTGAATAACCATGAACTAGAAAATGTTGGATATTCCACTGTAATGCTTGGTGAAGTCCTAATATTAGTGATTCATAATTGGACATATTATTATTGCATGTAAATCTAATGTCAAAGGACTTAGGAATAAAATCCCCTTGTGGCATGAGAAATAATATGTCAGCACCTAATCCATATGCTATGAAGGAACCATCAAAGTACATAGTCCATTGTTCTTCTTCAAGAGATGATCTTACTATGGTCATGATGGCTTCATCTGAAAACCCAAATATAAGAGGTTGATTATAGGGAAGAGGAGCTTCTATCAGTTGATATGTAAGTACCTATTCCTTAATGGATTTTTTATTGGCATACTCAATCTCAAATTCACTCAAGAACATGATTTGCTTTACCATGCAGCCTTGTAAAATTTTTAGCAATATAAAAGTCCTCTAGCTAAATTGGTTCATATAAATCTCCCAAACAAGATAAATTAGAATCACCCAATGGTGTTAAAGGCCATGAAATAAATACCTCTAGGCACTCTCATACAATCTATTCAAAATTTATCACTCTTCAGTATTGATTTTGGATCCATATATTAACCTTAGACTAATGGTCTCTTATGCTTCATGTGAAGAGGGGTGAACATTGGTGCCAAAAATAGGTATTCACTAGGAGACTTGTCTTTTTATTTATTTTTTCCCTGGTCTAAAGTGATTGAAAGAGGTTTTCACTTTTAGACCTAAATGTTTGATTTTATTTTTTTATTTTGGATAAGGAAGTTCACCTGCTTTCCAAAATAGATAGAAGGATCTAATCTAATAGAAAACTCCTATTTTTAATCTCCTAGAGTAATATGATCCCTCAAACCTAGAAAGTCAAAAATATATTCATCATTCTCAAACTTATCAAGTGGCATTGTCGACTCTTTTTGGTCCTATTCTATCAGTTGGGGGTGATAAAGGGTAAGTTTTAAAGGGGAAAAATAGGGTTAATGGTATATATAGAATAAATATTAAACAAATTAGTGTTGGAAAGGTCATCATAGATGATATAATAATACCCTACATCAGTTTTGACATCATCTTCACTATTTAATGGCATAGGAACTTGAATAAGGTAGGGTCACACCTAGATAGTTTAAATCCAATACCATGCATTATTTTATACTTGGTCATCGAAATTAGATCAATTGTTACTTGTTAATCTACCCCCAAGACTCTGCCTTTATAATATTGATTACCCATAATCTGATTAGGGATAGGATATTTAGCACTCTGGTAACAATCAGCTAGATCATTAGCATAAATCCTTGAATCATCTTTGACTAAAGGATCTTAATCTAAGCCAGAGGTCAATTTAAAAATAATGGGTTTAATCAGATTAGATATTCCCTTAGAGTGTTATTCCATGAAAGTAGTCTTAGGTTTGGGTCTCCCATAAGCTTTTGGGTTTTGAGGTAATTTGGTTATTTAAAAGGAATCATGAGTACTATACTATCCTATACCTTTGTCATATATGTAAAACTAGTTAGATATCTCTAGTGGAGGTGTAAATGAAGTTGAGGCTAGGATTTTAGGGTCAATGTAATTAGCTTTGGGTCTTGATTCAATGGATTTTGATTTATCAAATTTTCCTCCAATAGTTTTAAGCATAATATTTAGGCCAAATGGTAATTTTAACTCTTGTACTTTGCCTCACGATGTTTTAAAAATAGGTAAGGATGGAGATCAGCTAGTATGGTTACTTCCATCTTTGAATGGGGAAATTTAATACATTTATGTACCATGAAAGGTATGGCCCTAATTTTATGAATCTAGGGTCAGTCTAATAGAAATTTGTATGATAATTTCAAGTTGATAACATGGAAAAGGGTGGCATGGATCAAAGGCCTAATGACCATTGACAAACTAATGGTCCCTTATGATTCCCATTCCTCATTATCATATACTTTGATGATAATGGTATTTGGCTAAAGACTAGTTTTTGTGTATCCAAAATGATTTTCTATCTTTAGAGACATGGTGTTTAGGCCCAAACCATTGTCTACAAGGACATGTTTAACCATATGTCTAGTTATACTAACCTTAATATATAAAAGGTTGTTATCTAATGGGCCTATGGATGACATATTTTTTTGATCAAAGGTAAGTCATTAGCTAGGGGCTAAATGCCCTACCATAACTTGAAATTTATTAAGCATAATGTCATTAGGTACAAAATATTGGCTTATGTATCCATTTATTATACTCTTATGATTGTTATATGTATACAAAAAATCCATGATTGATATTTTTGAAAGTTTATTTTGTATCTTCTCTATAATGTTATAGGTCTTCCCTTTAGTTTTATCAATTAGCTTGCTTTTTATAGGCTAGGGTCTTAATGGGTTCATTCTTGGAATTTAGATATGGGCCTTTGATATTAACCTTAGATCATTGAGTTATGATTGGACAAATTTGATCAAGTACTAGGCCCCTATAATTGAATGAAGAGGTAAAAGGGATAGGAATGGTAATTCATGGGTGGTGTTGAACTTGGTTACTAACATGATCCAAAGAATAATTATCGACATTAAAAGGTTGGTAGGCATGATTAGGTATTGGTCTAGGTTGGTTGATATTTGGATAAGGGTTAATGGTAATTATGGTAATATGATTGCTTACAATATGTCCTTCAACATTGTTATAGGTATATGAAATGCCATAAAGGCCTTCTTAGTTGTATTGGTTAGTTTGACCTTACTTCCAACCATTTTGTTGTTATTTTTTTTGTTGGTGTTGTTGTTATTGCAATGGTGTTCTTTGTCACTATTGTTTTTATTATCAATATTATTATTATTGGTTGTTATGTTGAGGAAAGGGGTTTTGATATATGATTAGACATAGGATCATGGGTATCCCATTCTATCTCTCCATTATCAAGCATGTTCTCAATCAGATGCCTTAACTCTATGCAGTGATATATATAATATCCCTTAGCATGATGGTAATCATAAAACTTGTGTTCTTTATATTAGTCATGAAAAAAAATACTTCAGGAAAAGGATTTGGAACAAACTAACTAATCGTATTAACTTGAACTAATTTATAAAATATAAACTCAATGGGATCTCTAAGGTCATTGAATGCTCTGGTTATGGTCAATCTTATGCTTGAAGGAGGTTTATGTAATTTTGAAGGATTTTATGGAAGGTTTTACAAAGGTATAGGCTAAATAAATGGAGGTGATGGTTACTTAATGGTAGATTTAAATGAAAAACCAGTGTTTGCATTATTTAGACATGTTGAAATTTAGTGACCGCATTACCAATAACATTCTTGTTATGATTATAATCTTTTGGTAATTTAGTATTAGCTTGATTTCATGTTGAATCTAGAATTTAAATAAGGTTTTGGCTATGATTATGGATTTGGTTGTGTTGTTGGCTTTGATGTTGGTTTTAGCTCTAGTGTTGATTGGAAAAAGATAATTTATTAATTCCTTTATTGACAAGGGCCTTTTCAAAATTCATCCCTTTTTCAATGACTTATTCAAACTTGTGAACATATTACAACTCAAAATGATAAGATATATTGTTATGTATACTATAGATAAATGTTTTGTCCAATTGTTTGTCTGGTAAATTATGAGTGAACTAGCTAGCAAGTGCTCTCCATTATTATAAGTAGAAAGGATTTCACCATTTCTATGTGTTGATGCCTCTAAGTGTATCACAGGTGCTCTTAGTGTTTAAATAACACTTCTCATTTTAAAATTTGAATAATTTAGAGCATGAGTAGCAAGTTGTGGTAATCTGGTTACCTATGATGAAATAATGGTAGAGAAAGCAAACTATTCCATAATACTTGTAAAATTTGGTGGTTGGGAGCCACGTTGGTCTATATCTTTGTAAATAAGTTGATGATCTATGCTAATTAATGTGAATTATTCTAAAATTTAAGCCAAGACTAATCTATGTGAATATTTTACAATGGTATAGACTAAGGTGGCTCCCAACCACCAAATTTTACAAATATTTTGAAACAGTTTGCTTGCTCTACTGCTATTTCATCATAGGTAACCAAATTACCATAACTTACTACTCATGCTTTGAATTACTTGAATTATGAAATGATAAGTGTTGTTTAAATACTAAGATCACCTTTGATACATTTTGAGGCATCAACATGTGGATCTCTTATAGCACTAGAAGGAAGGCTTTCTTACCTATAGATTTATAATAGCTTTGATGGTTTTTAAGAATTTTGCTCAAACATCACTCTAATATTTGCATATTTGTGTTTCTTTCAGTATAATTGTGTAGAGGTTAGTGACCTTCATGGTTTTAGACTGGTGTTTTTGCTCATTTAGACAAATATTATGGTAAATATAGCTTCAAAATTGTGAATTCAACAGATTTGAGATTAGTAATAGCTATTTTGATCAAATATTCTTAGATTCTTTTCAAATTTGAGTTTATTTGAGCTTATGTTTTCAAATATCATTCATAATTATGTGTAGGGGTATATCTTTGAGATAATTTAGTTATAATCTTTTATTGTTATTTATACAAATCTTTGCAAAATTTACTTAATGTGCAAATCTAATCACTACTCTTTGTAAAGATTGATTTGGTGCATCAGATTTCAAACAAGATTTAAAATTATCAAGATAGAAATATCATGAATCATAATAAGATCTCATTTAGAGACCAAGGAACCTCTATTTGAATTTGGAGTTCATAGGAGAGCTAGGCAGGACAAAGATAAGTGCAAGCTTTCAAAGTCTTTGCCAACTTCACTAGTTTAGGCTACTCTTATGTTGGACCCTTATCAAGGTATGTCTTGGTTGTGTGATTCTTCTATCAATATGTTAACTATGGTACATGACCTTCCCCATAACCTAAAGAAATATTTGCCAATATTTAGTCTTAATAATATTGTAACTACTAAGGAACATATTAAATCATTTAAAGCTACATTAATGTTACTAAATATAGTATATGAGGATGTAGCATGTAGACTATTTATTTTCACTTTTAAATATGCTACCTATGAATGTTATTTAAATTTACCTGATAATTACATTATTAGTTGGGACCACTTTTATAATGTCTTCATTGACCAATTTGGAAAAATTATTAGTCCTTGTGTCTTGTACCATTAATTCACCATAGTAAAGAGGGATGCAAATGAACCCATAAGATATTTTAATGATAGGTTCCAAAAAATGTTTAGTATGACTATATCTCCTTATATACTAGATGAAGATTTGGCCTTGGAAATATATAAAGATGTTTTGTATCCCATGACCTTTATTTTCATAAAGAGTGTTGTTAGACCTATGAATACTCTAGCCTTAGCCTATTCTTAAGTAGTGACCATGAATGATCAAATGCAACCCTAAGTTCAAATGGATTACTCTATTCCCAATGTCAACCCACACTTTCCCACTTTGAATGTCTTCCCTAATAACAATCAAAATATGCTATCTCTGAATCAACTCTAAGATTTAAACCAGTTACCCTTAAGTCATGTTGCTCCTTGCTAGAATTTAGGATTATTGAACAATGCTACCACTATATTTAATCTAAATGATCAAAAGGATTTAGTGCTATCTGTTGGTACTAATCAAGTTCATAACTCTAAGACCCCCCAAAATGAAAATGATTCTATCTTTAAAATGCTCCAAAATTAAATCATTGATTTTCTTCAGCTACAAAAACAAGTTGGCAATATCAAAGAAAGCAAAGGTAGGAAATTTTCTTTCCAAATGTTTAATAGGCCTAATAATAGTTTATACAATGATAATTATAATAATAATAACAATGAGTCTTTTGATAAGAAAATAATGGATATAAATATTATTGATATTGCCTTGTCTAATTATTGTAGAGTACATTACACTTTTAGGCATGGTAAAATATACTGCATTGAATTTTTCTAAGCCATTGAGGCATTTTAAGAATAACTAGACACCTTTGAAGTTGTTCCTATCAAATATAATGGTATAGGTACATTAGTATCTAAATTTGTTGACCAAACCTTCATGGTGGAGATGTTTGACTTCTCCTTCCAAGAAGATAATGAGATTAATGACATTCTTGAATAGGTCCATGATTTTCATTAGTTATTGAATAAGACTTACCCTATAAGGAATAGAAAGAAGAAATAGCCCCTAATTACTTCAAAACCTCCAAACAACTTTGGCACTCCTCTTGACACTACCTTAGATAATAACCTAGAGCTTCCAAATGGAAGTACTTATAAAAATTGTATTGATGTGTCTAATTCTTTCAATAAAAATAGGTATAATATTATGGAGGGCATGAATAAAATAAAGGATAATATCACATTACATGAGTTGAAAAAGATAAGTAAGCAAAAGGACCTATTTTTGGAGTTCTTATCTAAAAACCCTGGTAGGCCACCAAAGACTGACAATGCGAATGTTGCTATGTACAAAGTTAAGATAAAATCCCCACCTTTTTTGCTAAATATTAGAATGTTTGGTAATAATTTTCATAACTATTTTTTAGATTATGGAGCATTCATAAACATTATGCCAGTAGGTATTTGTAAATAACTTGGTTTGACTCCTATCAAGTCTAATAGATTTGTCACTTAGATAATCTAAATTCAAATTAATTAGGGAATTATTAAATGTTCATATGTAATTTACCTCTAAACCTAGAGTCCAAAAATTTATTGGCATCTAGGTCATGGACATTATTGATGCTTATGGTTTTTTATTGATTAGGGAATGGACAAAGGCCCTAAATGGATATATGTACACTAACTATTCACATTTTTGGCTACCATGGAAAGGAGTCCCAAGTCAGATTAGATTGGAAAGAGAGCCTCAAATGAAGCACATGATCACATAATATAATTTTATGAATGAAATGGTTAATATGTTAAAATATGATGAAATCAACATGATAGATTCTAAATTAGGAGTGTATACTCTCAAGGCTACTAAGGTATGTATCCCTAAGAATTTTAATGCTTTTCTTAGAATATGGAAATTACATTTTTATGGTGCTTGGTGTAAGTCTGGATCTAAAGTAGGAGTTTTTCTTACCAATCCTATTGGGAAAGAGCTAAAATTTGCTTATAGACTCTAATCTCCTTATACAAATAATCTTGCACAGTATGAAGCTTTGATTCTTGGACTACAATTTACCATTGGGTATAAGGTTAAGGAGATATTAGCTTATGGTGACTTAGATGTCAGGATCCCACTCCTTAAGATCACACTTGATTACCTTTGTATAAGCAACTAAACATAGAATTAAACCAGAAGTAATATGTAACTAGAATTCAGAAATAACACAGAATATGAGAGACAATACAATCTTGTATTAACACTCTTCCAGAAGGAAATACAATGAAGAAATCACACTCTTCCCACACCTCTTGGGCATACCAGTAATTCTCCCTCAGGATTTCTCTCTCTCAATTACAAACAAAATCAACTCAAACACAGAGTTATTGTTTTAACCAGTCAGTAACAATACTGCTAGTCCACCAAGTACTCAAAATACTCCAAGTAGATCTCCCTGATCTTGCTCCTTGTTGTGTTGTAGATCTCCTTTGACCTTGCTACCCCACATATCTCCTTTGACTTTGCACACACACACCTATAGATCAATTGATCTTACTTACCATGCAAATTTTCTACCTGATCTTGCACAACCTGTAGATCAACCTAGTCTTGCACACTTGCAAACCTAGATCTTACATACCTTAAAAGAACCCTTTTCCTTGCCCTTACAAGTCCTTATGATTCTACAAATTACAATATAGCCCCATGGGTCTCTTAAATAGATCCCATACAAACAATAATTAGACTTCATAATTACAATAATTAGAAATGCAGACTCAAGACTAAAATTAGTCTTTACATGCAAACAAATAGTTCATTAAACTAACTGCTCATGTAACTAATAGTTTTGGAACTACATAGGTGACTGATGTCGGTCACTATCTATCTAGAGATGACCAATGTTGTCTGATCCATGACCGATGTTGGCAGCTTTTGGTCTACCCCTAATCGACGTCAGTTGGCCTGACCGACGCCAGTTACTGTGACACTCAACAACCTCCTCCATGTTTACATACCTATTAAGCTTTTAGCTCCACAACCTAACAATCTCCCACTTAGAGATAAATAGCTTCACCTATACCTATACTGGTACATCATCTAATTTTGTTTCTTGGCTTGTATCTCTCTTCAAGTTTAGGCTTGAAGACTAACCACCACAAATCTTGTGTTGTTTCTCCTGTCATCTAAGTAACCTGCCATATATGAATCTACATACCCATGTAGACAAGTGCTTGACCCTACATAGCATGAATCCCTATTGCTAGTCCCTCTCAGATATCTGAGAATCCACTGAACTACTTTCCAATGCTCCTTTCCTGAATTAGCCACAAACTTGCTGACAATTCCCACTACTTGGGTAATCTCAGGTCTAGTACACATGTACTCAACCTCATCATGTGATTTGGGACATTGTTCTATGAACTATCCATCCATAGGTGTGCTAACCAGTTCTACATCCTACATATTGAACCTCTCCACTACCTTATTCACACAATCATCTGGAGACAAAATCAACCCATGACTTTCCCTGTCTCTAGAAATACTCACGCCAAGGATTTTTTCTCCTCCTAAATCCTTCATGGCACACCTCTAAACTAATTTTACCCTTAGCTCAGCAAATCCCTACATGTATAAACCTGAAACAAGCATATCATCCACATATAGTAATAGGATAATGTCACGACCATTATCCAACCTAGTAAAATAAACACAGTGGTTACATTAACATTGACTAAAGCCATGCTTTTTCATACCCCTGTCAAACCTATACCACTGTCCTGGAGCTTGCTCAAGACCATATAACCTAGCCTTCTATCTCACGTGTCCATTCTCTCCTTTCTTTAACCTAGGAATCCATTCATCTTTTAGTGCTTTCATCCCGGCTGGAAACTCTACCAAATTTCCCATTTGGTTCTTTTCCAAGGAATCAACTTCCTCATTCATGCCATGCTCCCATTGTTTCTTGGATTCTACCTGCATTACCTCTTCAAAACTTCTTGGTTCTTGACCATCAGTGAGCAATAAGTTCTAGTATAAAGAAGGGGAATAATGAATTTGAGTCTTACTTACCCTTTCAGTCTTCCATATGGGCATTTGAGACTCCTTGACAGCTTGTTGTCTACCCAAAATCTATTCTCTGGTCGACCCTGGTCTGCACCCGACTAATGTCGATTCCACCTAATTGCTAACACTGGTTTCTTGATTGGCATTAGTGTCCACCTAGTCACCGACATCGGTTCCCTGACTGACATCGGTCTCCACCTGCCTGACACCACTGCCTCTAGTCTGCACATGACCGACATCGGTACCTACCTATTTGACGTCGGTTCTCACCTGACCAATGTCAGTAATTGTGTTTTCCTGTGAGTGATGACTTTTACTCACAAGCTCACTTTGGATCATAACCTTATCCAAACTACCCTGCTTAGAATTATTTAACCCCTTGAGCTGATCTCTGTCCATCATCTCCTCCATGAAAACTAAGGCTTTCCAGTTCTTAAGTTTGTCAAAGACATCAGACTTCCTCTTAAGAACATGCATCCCCTTCTTATTCATGTGACCAAGCCTATAGTGCCACATCTTTGCATTTACATCTAAAGTAGATAAACTAGAAGGAGAATCAGTAATACAAGTAGATAGATAAAGAGTACCTACTTTCTTACCACATGTTAATTCAAGTGCACCCTTGGAAACTTTCCAAGATTCCACTATGAGAGTGACTGTGCAACCCTCATCACCCAACTTTCCTATAGAAATTAGATTCCTCTTTAGGACTGGGACATGCATGACCTCCTTCAACACCCATATGTTGCCCGTCTGCAATTTCAACCACACTTCCCCTTTACCAACAATTTAACAAGGCTCACCAACCCCTAAATAAATCTTTCCAAAGTCTCCATGGACATAATCATGGAAAAATACTCTATTTGGGGTTACATGGAAAGAGGCAACAAAATCTAAAACCCAAGATTCTACTTTATCCAAGGAACATACAAGAGCATCCTGTACAACAATACCTGCAACATCTGCTTTTTCATTTCCTTCATGCTAATCTTCTACCAACCAACAATCTTTTTTACCTACTCTTTCTTTCCATAATACCATAATTGATAATTCTTGCCATTGAATTCCTCCATTCTTAGTGTACTTTCTTTTGCCATTGTTTTACTCCCACTCAATCAAAACCCTTGAGAGTGACCTGTAATCAACAAACACTTAACACGCTCTGACCACCTATTAGTGTACCTAACTAAGCTCTGATACCAATTGTCAGTGGTATCACTTGGTGATCTTAGCTTTGATACCAATTGTCAGGATCCCACTCCTTAAGAGCACACTTGATTACCTTTGTATAAGCAACTAAACATAGAATTAAACCAGAAGTAATATGTAACTAGAATTCAGAAACAACACAGATTATGAGAGATAATACAATCTTGTATTAAAACTCTTCTAAAAGTAAATACATTGAAGAAATCACACTCTTCCCACACCTCTTGGGCATACCAATAATTCTCCCTCAAGATTTCTCTCTCTCAATTACAAACAAATTCAACTCAAACACAGAGTTGTTGTTTTAACCAGTCAGTAACAATACTACCAATCCACCAAGTACTCAAAGTACTCCAAGTAGATCTTCCTGATCTTGCTCCTTGTTGTGTTGTAGATCTCCTTTGACCTTGCTACCCCATAGATCTCTTTCAACCTTGCACACACACACCCATAGATCAACTGATCTTACTTACCATGTAGATCTTCTACCTAATCTTGCACAACCTACAGATCAACCTGGTCTTGCACACTTGCAAACCTAGATCTTACATACCTTGGAAGAACCCTTATCCTTACCTTTGCAAGTCCTTATGATTCTACAAATTACAATATAGCCCCATGGGTCTCTTAAATAGATCCCATACAAACAATAATTAGACTTCTTAATTATAATAATTAGAAACACAGACTCAAGACTAAAATTAGTCTTTATATGCAAACAAACAGTTCATTAAACTAACTACTCATGTAACTAACAGTTTTAGAATGCATAGGTGACTGACGTTGGTCATTGTATGTTTGGAGATGACTAACATTAGTCGATACATGACTGATGTTAGCAGCTTCTGGTCTACCCCTGACCGACGTCGGTTGGCCTAACCGATGTCGATTATTGTGACACTCAGCAACCTCCTCCATGTTTACATACCTGTGAAGCTTTTAGTTCCACAACCTAACATTAGAACTTGTAGTTAATCAATTAAGGAGCAAATATTAGTGTAAATTTTCATATCTTAAGAGATATAAGTTTAGAGTCTAGGATATGTTTGAATATTTTGATGCCTTCAACATTGTTTCCATTCTTAGGGAAGAAAACAAGGTTACTAATGAGTTTTCCTTAGCTACATCCAATCTTATGCCAAAGCCTGACTCTCAAAACTTTAGCATTAAACTGGTTCCTTGCCCTTGTATCCCATATAACATGAACCATCTATAGGTTTTTAGTGATAACTAGCAAATCTTGGATTTTATGACCAACTCAAGAGTATTTAAGGCCCATGTCATAGATAAGGCTAATGAAATTACTCTTGAAGAGGATGATAAATTTGGTAATAAATTCATTTAGTTGAATGATAAAAAATTTCCAAAAGGCATGATTGCCTTGGAGAGATTATTTGATGAGGATAAATTATCTGAGAACACTAGGATTCCCAAAGCAAGTGGGAAAGATTACAAGGTAGTTGATCTTGGACCTCAAAATCAACCTCAAATAGTCAATATTGGGACAACATGTATGAGCATTAAAGACAAAAATTCCAAAGACTTGATGACAAATTATAAGGACATAATAGCATGGTCCATTGATGACTTGAATATTTTTGATCCAAAGTCATCACTCATACCATACCTTGAAAAAGGATTGAAAACATTTTAGATAGAAGAAAAGGCCTATCAACCCTATCTTAGAACCTGTGATTTTTAGAAAAGTCAAAAAAAATATAGATTCCAAGATTATATTTCCCATTAGGCACTCTACATGGGTTTCCAACTTGGTACCAGTTAGAAAAAGAATGGTGAAATAAGACTATGCATTTATTTTAGTAATCTAAATAAGTCATCTAAAAAGGATAGCATCTTTTGCCTTCCTTAGATCAAGTTATACAAAGTGTTTTTGGTTCTATAATGATGTCCTTTCTTGATGATTTTTTAATATATAACTAGGTATTGGTGAATGAGGAAGAGAAGATGAAGACTACTTTTACTACCAAGTGGGGTATGTTTGCTTACAAAAGTATGCCATTCAGACTAATAAACATAGAATCAACATTCCAAAGAACCATGGATCATGCTTTCCAAGTTTTGGTAGGTAAATGCATCAGTATATACATGGATGATCTGACTATTTTTTTTAAAAATAAAGAGGACCACATCATGCATTTACAATAGGTATTTGAAAGGTGCAGAAGGTATGGGATTTCCCTTAACCCAAAGAAGAGTATTTTCGTGTTACTAAGGGAAATTTTATAGGCCATATCATTACTAAATAATTAATCTCTACAGATCCTAAAAGAGTAAAATCTATATCAAAGATAGAGCTTCTTAATAGTAGGAAAGAGCTGAAATCATTCTTTGGAAAAATTAACTTTGTAAGAAAGTTTATTTCTAGATTTGTAGAAATTATCAAGCCATTGAATGACATGTTGAAAAAGGATGACAAAATCACTTAGAATGAGAAAATTAGGAAGGCATTTAAAGACATCAAGGAGGCAATTGGTCAAGCTCTAGTCCTGATAAGTCTATATTTCTCTAAGGATTTAAACCTTTACTTATTTGCTTTTGACCATACTATTATTGCAGTCTTAACTCATAAAATTGATAGATGTGATCATATAATTGCTTTCATGAGCACAAATTTTTAAAAAAATCATTTAAATTATTCTCTAATTGATAAACAAGCATGTGCATTAGTAAAGGTAGTAAAAAAAATTAGGCACTACATTCTTAGGAATAAGGTGCATGCCATCTTACCAGACCCTATCACTAAGCTCATGTTGAGTTAGAATGAGCTAGGAGAAAGGAGAGGTAAGTGGATTTCATTACTATAGGAATATTACATTGAACTAAAGATTGAAAAATTGGTAAGGTGCCAAGTTTTGATTTAAATTATTTCCAATGCTAATCCCAAGTTAAGTGTCATGCAAGTTGATCAAAAAAGCTTTTAGACTAATGACTGGTATGATCCTATCATTCATTTGCTGACTAATGGTACCTAACCTACAGAAATAACTAAAGAGAAGAAGATATCTCTAAGACTAAAATCATCTCATTACCTAATCAAGAGAGGAGTGCTTTATTTAAATAACCTTGAAGGCGTTTACCTAAGATGCATTTCAAAAGAAGAAGTTGCCAAAATAATGAGCACTTTTCATGAGAAGATAAGAAGTGTGAATCCATCTAGAAGAACCATAGCTCAAAAAATTATAAGAGTTGGTTACTATTATCCCACCATCTTCAAGGATGCTCATAATCATGTGAGATAATTCCACTCATGTCAAGTCTTCAACACAAAGGAATGCAAGGTAGTCATGCCACTACAACCAGTGATGATTTATAAGCCATTCGCCCAATGGGGACTAGATTTCATAGGGGTGATCAAATTCAATTCA